>JAJTUV010000662.1:600000-1108112 GCA_021653895.1 Mastomys natalensis | reverse complement strand
GGGACTAAAGGATGACTTGGTGGCTGGGGGAACCGCAATTCTTACATGCCCCGGATTTCCCTTTGCAAGAACCCTATTAGGTGGCCTACAATACCTGTAACTCCAAATCCATGATTTCAGACTCTGACTTCTCTTTTTTGTAAGAACCTGTACATATGTAACACACATACACACATACACACACACACACACAAACATGCACATAGATACATACAAACATGTATATGCACACACATACATACACAAATAAAAATAAAATAAATCTTAAAATAAACCATGATTGTGTTATAAAGATAGATGTGCTAAATAGTTTGATTAGTAACTGATTGACACAAAACCTCAAGGGCCAGTCCCAACCTTGTCTCAGACCTTGCAGATCATCTAGCCTCTTAAGCCTGAATATATTTCCATAATGCACATTCTCACCATTTTATTATGAGACCCAAGCTAAGTCTTTTTACACTTATAGTAAAAATTTGTATATATTCCAAAGAGAGCTCAACCTTTCTTGCCTCTATCCCTGTTAAAGCTTCAAGGTTATCTTGCTATTTACATTACCTTTACCAGTGGAACCTAGACCTTCAGTCACACTTGAGTTAGTGTCAAGAATGGGATAAAACTGATTTTCAGTATCCAGAGCAGATATGATGTCATGTAATGTGATGCTAGCTGGAGCAAATGTTACTAGTTTTTATAAGTCTAAATGTCACATCATAATCCTACAAGGCTGGTGGAAACTAAGGAAGAGAGCTTTTGTCTTCTTCTTCTTTTAACATTTATATATTTTTGTCTAAATGTTCTTAATGCAAAACTATTTTAATTTAAATTCAGATAGGCATGGACCTTGGACAATTTGGATAATGCTTATAATACTTCCTTTATTATTACTATTATTATTTAATTTTTTAAAATTCAGTCGTTATTCCCCTCCCGGTCCATCCTCTGACTATTCCTTATCTCATACCTTCTCCACTGTCTCTAAGAGAAGGTCCCACCCCACCCCTACCCCACCAGACCTCCGTACTTCCTGGGGCCTCTTCAGGTGCTTGTTGGGATTCTCAGAGGGTAGCTATTTTAGGCTCTTGTCTACAAGCACAAGCATCAGTAATAGTGTCAGGCCTTGGTCCCTCCCCTTGAGCTGCATCTCAATTTGGGCCTGACATGAACCTCCTTTCCTTCAGGCTCTTCTCATTTTTAATCCCTGCAGTTCTTTTAGACAGGAACAATTCTGGGTCAGAGTTTTTGACTGTTGGATGGCAACCACACACACACCCCCACTTGATGCCCTATTTTTGTACTGGAGGTGAACTCTATCAAGTTCCTTCTTCCAACTATAAGACATTTCATCTAAGGTTCCTCCCTTTGAGTCCTGAGAGTCTCTCACCTCCCAGGTCTCTGGTACATTCTGGAGGGTCCTCCCACCTCCACTTCCTGAGGATGCCTGATTCCATTCTTTTTGCTGGCCCTCAAGGCTTCATCCTGTCTTTCCCAAAACCTGATCATATTCCACTTTCCGTTCCCCACCCTCTCTCCTACCAGGTTCTTCCTTCCCTCTGCCCCCATGATTGCTTTCTTCTCACAAGTGGGATTGAGAGCATCTTCACTTGGGCCCTTCTGCTTGTTAACTTTCATGAGTTCTGTGGATTGTATCCTGGGTATTCTAGACTTTTTGGGCTAATTTCCACTTGTTAGTTTTCTTTAATAAATTTTTCTCTGATACAACACATCTCGAGCATAGTTTTCTCTCCCACCACTCCTCATAGTCCTTTTGTCACCTTCTGTCTCCTCCAGATCCAACCCCAATCCCCACCCCTTCCCCATCTCCCTTTAGAAAAGAGCAGGCCCCAAGAGACAACAACCAAAACAACAAAACATGACACAGACACAAGGACAAGACAAAAGCCCATATCAAGGCTGGACAAAAAAACCTAGTTGGAAGTTAATTGTTCTAAAAGCAAGCAATAGAATCAGACACATCAACTACTTGAGGGCAGGTGATCTCCTTTAATTTATATCTTTTTCACTGAGTCAAATAACAGGAAATGCAGGGTGAAGGTGGAGTAAGTTTTCCTGAAAGAGCCAAAGATTGTATTTCACTGACCTCAGATTGATAAGGACCCAGTGATGTGGCCATAATTAACTGTAAAAAATACTGGAAAGTGCAGTCTCTCTTGTTCATAGAGAATAATGCATAAGTTTGAGATTTTTTAAAAAAATAAATCATATAGTCTTGAATAGCATCAATTTTAGAGTCTTTTTAATCACCTGAATATAAATGTATTACTATGATTGTATTACTGTTATTCTGTATAAATGAGAAAAATCTAAATTAAGAAATTAATTCATATGGTAAAAATGCTATTTAATGTCAGCATGGGAATCCCTCTGTGTATGTAGTAGTGCAATTTCGAGATAAGCTGACTTGTAATTTTCACAAGCTTTAAATACTGTAGAGTATTACATACTTCTGTTTCTTAAAGTCAGTCATACATTTATGGGAAAAAGACAATGGCCATCTCAATTTGCATTATTGTTTCAAAAGTAAAAACCATCTTCCAAACGCAGTCAGAATCTCAACAAAGTGAGTACCAATAGTGTAGAGGAGCATAAGGTTATCCCAGGAATAGGGGAGCATGAAGTTACCTCAGGAATAGGGAAGTATGAGGTTACCCCAGGAATGAATTCTGAATAGACAAGGAAAAAAATTGATATAGTAGGAGAGAAATAATTTATTCAAATCACAAATTCTTGCTGAAATATTAGTAAATGTTTGGTTTTACCATATGGAAAATGAAAGTATTATAAATTATTATTTAATATAATTACAACTGACCTAGGTATAAGAAAATGGATTCCATAAGCAGATGGCTCATTATTCTGGCTGTGTACAACATATAATAAATTACTGTGAATCAGATTCAGACACAGAACAGCATTTGTATTCAGAAACCACTTTACTTCGGAATAACTTATTCAGTTACTCATCCTCCAAGAATGTACCATGAACTCCCAATAAATGTTGAAGATACTACAGAATAAAAATTTAGAAAAATGTCTTTACCACTGGATAACTTTCTGTTAGGTAGACTCATACATATAGAAATTCATGATATAATGAGATACACACACAGCAAACATACACACACAGGTGTAAATATAATTAAAGCCACTCTCGTAAAAGGAAAGAGATCAATAGAGGTAAAACAAATAAGGTGCTAGGAGAGTAGGGTGCCAAAATGACCCAAATAACAAACAAGAAACAAGAAGAATTAGACTTGGGGAAAGGTTATAAGGCAGAGGTCAAGATAGAAGGGAAGGAGAGCAGATATGTAGAAGAAAAGACTCCTAAAATATATTGCTTCAATGCATTAGGAGAATATAATATGCAAATTAACAATGGTATGTAAATAAATAAATGCAATTATGTATTAATTAAATATACTAATCTTTCCTCATTCAAACCAATGCATCTTTCTACAAATTGCCTTAGTCAAGGTGTTTATCACAGCAATAATTAAGTAATGTATACTGCTTTCATGGTTCAGTATATATTTCAGCTTTGGTTCTCATCTGAGCAAAATATTAGCATTTGTATATCACCCTCCCATTAAGAGATTCCTCATTATTTCCAAGACCTTGTGCCTAAAAGAAAAATGATAAAAGGAAAAATAAAATCTCTATCATATCTCAGACAGGATAATTTCTTGGGTTTTGTCTTAATTTGATCTATTTTCTGACTTTCATATGTATGTTTATCCCTCAACCAATTTATTGACCTATGGGATCAAGACGTACCTTACTCAAAGTTACTCTATACTCTCAAACATCAATGGCTTTTTTCAATTACCTCTACATTACAAAAAAATCTGATTGTCTAATTTTGATTATAATTACTGGAGTTGAATGACTTTTTGTCTCATTTTTGTGGGCATTTAACAGTCACCTCTGCAGCTTGAGTCATGAGTAACCAGCTTGTAAGTAGCATATTCATGCAAATAAATAGTGCCACTAACGGCCTCATTCAGGTCGATAAGTAATGCATGTATACTTGAGCACCAGAAATTGTAGGCTGGTGAATTTATAAAATATATCATACAAATAAAGAATGCAAGCCCCTTACCTGGGTTAAATAAAAATACCCCACATAGCATGAGCAAATGCTCACTAACAAACCATCCACTACATTCATCATGGGATAAGTGGAACATTAATTTTTTTAAAAAATTTTAATTAATTAATTAATTAATTAGCTTATTCACTTTGCATCCCTCTCACTGCTGCCCCTTCCATCATCCCTGGGTAACCCCTCACCATGACACTTTAAATCTCTGTGAGGCTAGGTGCTTCCTCTCCCACTGAGGCCAGGCAAGGCACCCTACTAGAATAGGCATATCCTGTGTACAGGCAACAGCTTTTGGGATAGCCCCCATTCCAGTTATTCCAGACCCACTTGAAGACCAAGATGCACATCTGCTGCATATCTATAGTAAGGCCTAGGCCTAGTCCCAGCCTGTGTATGTTGTTTGGTTGGTGGTTCAGACTCTCAAACCTCAAGGGTTCAGGTGAGTTGACTCTGTCGGTCTTCCTGTGGAGTTCCTATCTCCTTTGGGCCCACAATCCTTCTTCAATTCTTCCATTAAGAGTCCTCAAGCTCCATACACTGTTTGGCTGTGGATGTTTGTATCTGTCTGAGTCAGCTGCAGGGTGGAGCCTCTTAGGGGACAACTTGCTCCTGGGTACAAGCGTAACACAGTGTCATTAATATTGTTAGGGACTGGCACTTGTCCATGGGATAGGTCTCAGGTTAGGCCAGCTATTGGTTGATTATTCCCTCAGTCTCTGCTCCCTTCCTCATGCCTACATTTCTTATAGACAGGCTGAATTTTGGGTTGAAAGGTTTTTTTGTGTGTGGGTGTCTCTATGGCTCCATTTGACTTCCTGCCTGGCTACAGGAGGTGGCCATTTCTAGATTCCATATCTCCAATTTAGTGAGTCCCAGCTAAGGTTACTCCCATTGATTCTTGGGCACCTTCTTTTCCCAGATCTCTGTCTCACCCTGAGATGTTCCCTACCTCTCACCCCTGTCAGTTGCATATATCCATTTATTTTCATGGCCATCTAGCCATCTTTGCTGTCCTTCCCCAAAACAGATCTGAACCCACATTCCCTCCCCATGTCCTCTCCCTCCCAGTTCGTTCTCTCTGTCTGCCTGCCTCTCCTGACTAGATCATTAGTTCTTAACTTTGGACTTCACCTCAACATGGTCCCTCTGCTTGTAATGATAAATTAAAATTTCTACTTATGTTTCCACATTCTATTTTCTCTGCCCTTTCTTCCTTAGAGAGCTCAAGGAGCATCCTTGATATAAAAGACAACACTACTATAGTAATCTCCACATTTATGGATTTAATTGAATGTATTCTCCCAATGTATACTAACAGCTCCTTCCCAGTTTTGCTCAGATTTTTTAATCTGCTTTTGTAAACATCCAAAACTAGAACATTCTCCATGCTCATCACTACTCATCATCAGTAGACCTCCCTAAGTTATCCACTCTACAGTTAATTTCAATTCTGTCTTTCATTCGTCTTTACTTACTCCCACTGTCAGCATCATTCACAAGCTAGGCTTGTTGACTCTGTTAGCACTGAATTCCCACAACTTCTCAAACATCAGTACTTTCTGTATAATTACCATTTGTTCCCGGATACAATCACTTCACTGTTTGATCATTGTAATATACTTCGGTAGTGGCTGATCTTAACAATTGATCAGTATCATCTAGTCTGGTGCAATATTGAGCACAATCTACCTATGGATGTCCTGCTTCTCCAGCCTCAGTGGGAAGTCAAAGTTTTGATGATGACCTTGAGGGCTGCATGTGATCTGTTTCTTCACTATCTTTTAGACCCCTGCTCTTATCTTCCTCTGTCTGCTCTGCCTCACTGAGCTGCTGAAAATGCCCACACACTATCATTCTCCCACTCCTGGGCTTTTGCATTTGTTCTCTGATCTGCTCAGGTTTCTACTTCCAGAAACCCAAGGCTATCATTCTTCCATCTCCTCTCGCTTCAATCCAATGCAATTTTCTTTTGGAAATTTTACAGTATGTTTATCAGATTGTGCTACCACTACAGGCTGGAGGGTCCCAATATCTCTTATTTATTTATGGTCTAATTCCAATTGAACATGGACAGGAAAAACAGAGAAGTAAAATATGATTTGACCAAGATAACTACTACAAGGAGTTTTTTTATTCTTTAAAGTTGAATTCTTCATGAATCTCTAGAGGTGGCTTAGTAATTAAGAACACACACTACTCTTCTAGAGAACTGGAGTTGGTTTCTCAGCATGCAAGCCCAGTGACTCACAACTGTATACACCTCCAGTTCTAAAGAACCCAACAGCTTCTTTTTACCTCCATGGGTACCTGTACTCACATGCACATACATGAAATGACAAAAAAACAAAACAAAATAAAATCTTTTATTTAGAGTTGAGTTCTTGCTAAAAGTGACCTTTCTTTGAAAAGCAGATTTATTATTTTTTTCATTTCTTTCAGAGTAAAGTGAATGGATAGATAAATTTATCAAAATCTTTGACATTTGGAACAAGTCTGTTTTGTGAATAAATGAAATGTTCTGTTATCTTAATATATCACAGGCCAAGCATGTCCTTACAAATGAGAAAAATTTTAAATTACAGACCGTATACCCATTCATTTTCCTAACTAAAAGAACTTCAAGAAGAGGTCAAGGGTCAATGCAAATCTTATAGTTTTTCTCTCTTATTCTCAGCAGCATGTCTCACATCCTGCTGTAACTTCAGTCTGCCAGCAATTCAAGAATTTTTTCAATACAACTTTTCTTCATTTTTTCAGTCTGAGGAACCTGTTGAGATTCCTCTTTCACATAAACACTACCAGAGCCTTGTACATTTCTGATTAATTGTTTTCCTTAAACAACATTACATGTTCTCCCTTTTAATATTTCTCAGGGGATTCATGGTGGTCCTGTTACTGTCGGTGGTGTTACATGTATATGCAGGTGGAGGCGAGAGGTCAACCTAAACTGCTTTCCTCAGTTACTTTCCACCTTGAATTTTAAACAAGGTATCCTCACAAGAACCAGGGGCTCATCACTCTGCCTAGGCTTGCTGGAGAGCATGCTCCACAGATTTGTCTGCAACAGCTTCTCCACAACTGGATCAAAACATGGTCTGTCACATAGGACCTTGAACATGGATGTTGGGATTATACTTAGACTCTCACACTTGCCAGGAAAAGTCATTACCTGCTGAGCCATATTTCAAGTGCTGTTAGTCTTGTCCTTTATAATAAACCAGACACATCTAAGAAGTAAAAGACTTTGTACTTGTGCTCAGTAAGGAGAATGTGGATAGATTTACATTATAACATGAGGCTTATATCAGACATTGAAAACCAACTGACAGCCGGGCGGTGGTAGTGCACGCCTTTAATCCCAGCACTTGGGAGGCAGAGGCAGGTGGATTTCTGAGTTCGAGGCCAGCCTGGTCTACCGAGTGAGTTCCAGGACAGCCAGGCTATACAGAGAAACCCTGTCTTGAAAAAAGAAAAAAAAAAAAAAGAAAACCAGCTGACATTATAATGTAGCTTAACAAACTTTCAATTCCAACAATGCACCTAGAAAGATTCAAGATGTTGAAAACAACTGCATATTCAAGGTTTTCTTTCTTTTTGATTGCTTGTATTATGCATGTGAGTGAAGATAAACATAGAGACCAGAGTAGGTTATGAGATAACTCTGGAGTTACAATTACAGGTGGTTCTGGATGATCAAGTATGGATCCTGAGAACTGAATTCAGTCCCTATGCAAGGACACTGAGCCTTCTGTGGAGCACCCAAACAAATATGTTTTAAAACCATGCCACCATGCTTTATGCTGAAACTAGTACCCTTTCCTCAGAATGACCATCTAAACATCTTTATTTATATAAGAATGACTTTGAAGAGAAAGTCTTTCTTTGACATATGATGTTCTTGCCTAGGAGGTAGAATTCAACTAACAGTTGCTAGGAAACAAATTTTGAATTTTCTTTGAGGAATAATGGAATATGTGCCCTCTATTTCCAAATTTCTCTAATGACCAAAGGCATGTCTTCAACTCTTAATCTATATTCTCTCTGGGCACTCAAGAAACATTTATTGCTGCATAAAGAAATCAATCTTTTCTTAAAACGAACCTAAAATCTGTTTTTAACTCATGTTTTGGGAAAATTGTACTATCTTTCTTGTGCAAGTACATGCCAAATTAATCTCTGGATTTTCTCTTCAAAATTCTGCACTTATGAATGTTTTAAAATGCTGTGGTGGTTATCCTCAGGAATATATATTGTGACATTTTAATTTGCTCTGTTAAACAAATTTGTATAACAGCATTGCTTGAAGGAACTAACAGGACTCAATAAAATTATTCTCTTCCATTTCACCAGAGATATATGAATTTTACTTTAAAGATTTTGCAAGTTATAGATCTGTATTGTCTCTGTACAGTATGCTTAATGCCAGAAGGATTCAGATGAGGTTTTGGAATAATAATTGGGGGCAAAAAGAAGAACCACCACCACTACCAACACACACACACATACATACACACACATGCACACACACACAGGCTATTAAAATATTCAAATTAGGAAATGACCATATCATACAGCCATACCATACATACCATTCTGTAAGCTTCTCACTCTGTGTTTATGTCTTTTTCATAAATAAATTATGCTAAGAGGAATCAAAAGATTCATATCTCCAACAGGCATAGGTGGGTTGCAATTACTTTAAATTGTCTTTCTCTCAATGGACAAAAAGCATAAGTCAATCATAAGAATTGTCATTATGATTCAGTTACCAAAGATGATACATGGCAGATAGACTGACAATCAATAATATTTAGTGTGTACTTTACTCATTTGGATAAGCTTTCTGATGGACATTTGGAGCAGAAAGGAAAATAAAAGAAACCATGTTTTTTTTTTTTTTTTAATTTTCAAATGCATGATCTAACTTGATCTAACTTCTCACATGTACAAACCTTATCCCATCACCGAATTACACACACAAAAGTAACTGGAAAATACATGTGTGTCTGAACCCCACTGAATTGAAACTTTTGAATAGATCCTGTTCTCTTATCCCTTCATGCTTTGAATTCACTGTGCATGAAAGTTTTACAAACAAAATAAATGTACAAAATAAGCCAACAGGATGGCTCAGAAGATACCGGTCTATGCTGCCAAGAGAGATGACCTGAGTTCTATTTCTAAAACCTACAGGGTGGAAGAAGAGCACAGACTCTGACAAGTTAACCTCTGACCTCTATACTCAAACCATGACAGGTACAATACCAATGTTCACATAGACACATGGTGAAAAATACATTGAAAGCACAAACATAGACATAAACACAAAGCTTTATTGAAAAATATTAACATCTTCCCAACATACTTTACACACAACTATACATATATACAATTCACTGCTACAACTAGAACAATGGTACCATATTATACATACTGATAAGAATTAAGTGAGACACTGTGAACATATTATAGTACACAACTGGTACTTAACAAGTAACAGCTCATTATACTAAGGGCAGTGTAATAACCAGTCAGTGAATTCAAATAGTCTTTTATAGACTAAGAGCAGGTGTTGGAAAATTAACATAAACTACACTTAACTTCCCATGTATTATTTCTCAGGATTCTCTGAAATAAACACAAACACATGCTATGAAACAAACAAAAAAATAAAAAAATATATGACTTAATTATATTTCATAAAATGTTAAAAGAAAATATTCACACTAAATAATATACATAATACTTCATGAAGAACTTAATTTTGTCCATCTGTAATAGAGCATTGTGGTTTGAATCTAAGATGTCTCTCAAAGGCTGATATGTTTCCATTCTTGGACTCCAGCTGGTAGTGATATTGAGAAAGATTGTGGAACATTTAGGAGATAGTTTGGCTCATGTAATCAAGTTTCTGGGGGCTGGCATAAAGATTTGATGGCCAGGCCTAACTAACTTCCTGTTCCATCTCTGTCTCCTGGCTAAAGATGCAATGTGAACAATGCTCCTAATTTTATTCCTCCTCCACTATAATAATCCTCCCTTCCAACTATAAGTTAAAATGCACATCCCTCTATTACCTTGCTACTTTTTATTTATTTGTTCTCTTGGCAATGAGAAAAATAAGTAATGCTCAATGTATTGATTAGCACTACCTGATCAACATGTTTACCTAGGAGCCAGGTGGCATATTGTCATTTACTGTATGTAGAATGTTTTTCAAAGTCATCTGCACTGGAATATAGGTCACTCTGACAGTAGAACATAACTCACGCTGGGTATAGAAATGGCGAGTTATGACAATGACCATCCAGTTTAAACAGCAGACAGTATTTTCTTAAAATGCAACCTCACTGGAGCATAGACAGCATGGCTATAAGCCAGCAACATTGTGTGGTGCTAAAATGACTGCAACTGGATTTTCAGCTAAATAGTCTTGAGTTCAGATGAGATTCCAATGTGTAAGCTTACACCACAAAACCGTGTGTTAGTTTTCCTCATTTTCCTGTCCCCTGAAATCAATTCAAGAAGATAACTTACATTTCCTTAAATGAGAGAAACTAACTATTAGAAACATATTGACTTTACAAAGAATACTTTTGATGCTGGAATGTTCTAGATGCTCTTTCCTCACCATGACATAGGGGAGACAGGAAAAGCATTCCAACATGCTTGAGCATGTCCATTTGAGTTTTTCCTCAAATATTGATGCTCTTTTATCATCCATCACAAACATTTTATTTAGAAATAGACTTATATTAATATAACCATAGAATGTCAATTCTGTCCCCAGTTTTCTACTTCAACCTGGAAGTTCCTATAAAATGTATTTCCTTCCTTAAAAGAGGAACCAAAATACCAGTGAACCAATCAACATTTAGATCATATATACTCAGTCCTCTGGTAGTGGCATTAATGATTGACATCCTCTCCCACTGTGCTCACACATGATCAACATGGTTTGGAAAAAGATATCTCATTAATTTTTTCAATTAAAATTAACAAATTTAATATCTTAAATAATTATGGCACCCACGAATATAAAGTAGTTGGTATATATGTCACATACTACTAGTGTCTTACAATCTAATAATAGAGATTTAAGATCCATTTAAACAATGGGTAAAATATCTGAACAGACACTTTTTCAAATGGACAAAAGCATCTGAAATGCTATTTTAATCAGGCATGGTATATGTGTATATTTCTTTAATCTTGGCATTTAGGAGAAAGAGGCAGGTAGACCTCCGTTAATTTGAGATCAACCTTGTCTTCATAGCAAGCTCTAGGCCATGGCTATACAGTAGGTCTCTGTCTCAAAAAATGCTGTTTGACATCATCAGGAATAATGAAATCAATTTCAAAACCAAAAACCATATCAGTAAGCATACCTGTGGGACTGCATAAGGGTATCCAGGTTCTTGGCTGGGCATGGACCTAGAACCCCGAGACTCCAAGGGAGAAACGGCAGGAGTTCAGTCCCCAGAACCCAGGGTCCTGACAAGCAGTCTAATCTCCATGGACCTACATGTTCAGTCCGTAGGCCATTACAGCCCTCCCAAAGTGCACAGGTAGAGGGTGTAACTACAGGCCTCAGGCCCTAGAGATTTACATACTAATGAAGGTCAGAGGGGAGCCAATTAAACTGCCCCTAGAACCTCCCCCTTTCTCCCTCTCTACTTAACTCAGTCTACCCTGAGTTTGGGGGGGTACATCCAGATCCATCCACCACCCGCCATGATATTAAACCCTTTTGGAACCAAGGACTTCCTTGTATCATTGGGGCCTGCTGGGTCTGCCATCACCGAAACATCCAGCCATGGGAACTTCAGACTTTCTCCCTGTCGCCTGACCCCACAGGCAGCCTCCCCCACTGTGGCCCCACTGACCCACACATACCTTAGAATGTCTATAATAAAAACGACAGAAATTCTAAATACTGATGAAATGCTGAGAAGAAAAAAGTCTTAATAGTTCACAATAGATTAGTAAAATGTGATGTCCAGCTTGAAAAGCTGTTGACAATTTTTAATTTTTTATTTTATATTTTTTATTCGGTATTTTATTTATTTGCATTTCAGAGGTCATCCCTTTCTCCATTTCCCCTACCTAGAAACCCCCTATCCCATCCCCTTTCCTCCTTTTTGCTTTAATACCATTTTAATTACATTCAGGTATTAAGCTCAGTTCTAGGTTGAGAAACTAGCAATACAATAAATGCAAATTGCCAAGGAACAATCAAGACAATAAACACAATAGTCAAAGATCAAACAAGGCAATAAACAAAATTCTGTGAACACTCCTATCACAATTTCTTAAAATATCAAATATAAAGATATACTCTAAGATTCTGCTTTGGTGGTTAATCGTCAAAGTGAACATTATTGGGATTAGAGTCTCCCAGAAGATTCACAACTAGTTATATCTGTAGGGAATTCCTGGAATGGTTTTAATGTGGAAGAGGAACTCGCTCTCCATGCGCAAGCATTCCTGGACTAAATAAAAAAGAAAAATGGATAAAGTCAAATGAATACTAAGATTAATCCTTCTCTGGTCCTTGATTGTGGATACTATATGAAGAGACACCTGAAGGTCCCGCTGCCATGTCTTTCCTGCCCACCAAGATAAACTGTATCTTGAGCCAAAATAAATCCTTTTTTTTTTTTCTTAAGTTGCCTTTGTTATGAATTTTATCATGTCAACATCAAAGGTAACTAATGTTTCAATAATTGTAGTCCTAGGGATTTATTTTAGAGAAATGTTACCAGATATAAGGGATGCAATAGAAAGGGATTAAAATGAAAGTTTCAGGTAAATATGCAAATTGGAAATATTCAAGTATTGAAGAGTGGAGAAAAAACTAAATTTAATCAACTGATAAATGGCTTGACAATTATGTTGTGAATTAGTATGGTAGTACATAGAATATTACATAATATATAAAAGAGATAACATCCTGTTATTTACAACATAAAAGGAAATAGATCATCCTGCTAAGTAAAATAAATCAGACCTGGGAAGTCATATAGCACATAGTCTCACTCATTTGTGAGCAAAAACAAAGCAAATCACATCAAATAAAACAAAACACCAAAAAACCAGTCAATTCGATGAGAATGATAGAGTAGAACAGGCTAGTGGGTAGAGAAGGCAGAAAGAATTGATTGCTCCATAGCACAGTTAGGAGAAATGGAATCTGATTCAATAGCACAGAAGGGTAACTGCTGGTACAAGTGTTGTGTGACACATCTCAAAGGCTAGCACAGAATTCCTACTTCAAAAATATAATTAATGCTTCAGCCAATTTAAGTGTTTATTCTCTTGGTTTGATTATTATATATTTTATGAATGTATTGAATTTCTACAACACACCCCATTGAGATGTACAAATATTATTTCTCAATCAAAAAGAAAATATAGTAGGATTTAAGTACTGATGCATGCTACAGATGCATCCATTCATATGCCAAAAAAACTTTGAAAACATTAGGCTAAGTTAAACAAGCTAGACAGCCAAAATTCAGCTATGATTCCATTTCTTAGAAATATTCAGAATAAACAGTCTATGCAGTTAAATGGGAGAACTTTCTTCTTTCATAAGGATAAATAAGCATTCCGTGGCGTTACATTTTTGAGGTCTTTAATCATGTGAATGTGTGTAGCTGTATGTGGGTATGTACTTGTGGAGGCCAGGAGAGGGAACTGAATCCTCTGCAGCTGAAGTTACAGGCATGTCTGAACGGCTGAACATGGGTTCTAAGAATTGAACCAGGATTTTCCACAAGAGATCCAAGCAATCTTAACCACAAAGTCATCTCTCCACCTCCAACCTAGACATTTTTTTAACCCATCTGTCTATAAGTGAACATTCAGATCACAATCATCTCTTGTCTGTTGTGAGCAATCCTACAATAAGCACACCACTTTTAATATAATAGTCTTAATTGTATTACCTCTACACCCAGAAGTGGGATTTCTGGACATCAAGAAGTTTCTCTTTGTATTTGTTTGGGAAAAGAACTAAACTGCTTGTCATAATAGCTATGTCAATTTACCTTCCTAACAATAAAGCGTTCCCTGTATTCCATATCCTGCCCAACACTTGCTACTCACTTCTTATAAAAAATATACTCTAACCTATACGCAGAAATGTATCACTGCTTTAAACTTGCAATTTTGTGGAAGTTAACAAGCTTTTTTTTTTTTTTCATATATCTGGTGGCAATATGAATGGCTTTTTTGGAAAACTGTTTCTTCAGGCCTTGAGTCATTGTCTAATTGGATTTTTTATTGACTTTTGGTTGAGCTACTTGGGTTCCTTAGGTATTTTAGCTATTAGCTCTGTTACAAGGCAGAATTTCACTGTGGTGCTGATTAACTCAGAGCCTTTTGCATGCTAGGCAAGAACTCTGCCACTAAAGTATGTGCCTAGCCCAAAAAGGGCTTTTAAAACTGTAACTAAAACCTCCATGAGATTATTTCACAATGCCTGCAGGTTTCATGGCTTGGAGTTTTAATTTTTTGGGATTTTAATTCATGTAGAAGTTGTTCTCAGAACTCAAGTTCCACTATTGTATTACCCTAAGAAAGATTAGAAAGCTTTTAAAGAGTTTTGAAATGCAAACTATTTAATATTTTGATGTTATTTTCAAGTGCTTTGAGGTTACTGGGTACAATAATGATGCCTTATCTGCCTTTTGACCTTAAATAGCTTCTTTAATAGGTAACAAATGTTAGCAGAAGATGGAGAACAGAGACAGGAACAGAGACAGAGAGAAAGACACAGGTATAGACACAGACAGATAGAGAAAGGAAGGGAAAGAGGGAATGAATATTTGGGTACAAGAAATTTATATACTTTTTTGTTGTGTAACCCAGAAGGATGACTGAAAATAACCTAAGTAAGAGTTATTTATTTTACAGATTCAGCAGTATAGACTCTAAAGTTGTTAGAAATGCAGGGTGTTGCAAGATAGAATCCAGTGTGGTAGGAGAAGCACCACATGATAGCCAGAAGCAGAAAAGTGAAACAGGAAGTAGGATGAGGCTATCAACCCTTAAATTCCACCCTCAATGACATATTTCTTCTAGTGAAGTTGTACCTCCTCAAGGTTCCATGATCGTCCAAATATGGCCCCAGTCAAAGACCAAGAGATCAAATAGATGAGTTTATGGAGGACATCTCCTATTCTAAACCACCACAGGAAGGTACAGGAAAATGTACATAGAATGTCTGTTCTGTTCATAAGGACAGAGATCCAACATTTAACACCTGCTCAGTAAACAACTATGATATGTCCAAGGTTATTTTGATTTCCTGGGATGGCACAGGCTTTTTAGTCATGCCCTCTGAACTGAAACAGAGCACAGAGAAGCTTTGCAGAAGGGGAAAGTTTTACTTCCTACTCAATAGAAACAAAAGTTGCATGAGGCAGATCCAAACTGGATTTCCTGATGTGTTTCTGTGTGTTCATGAGGGATGTGTCTCAGGATAGCAATGCTCCTTATCAGGGTAGTGTATGTTCTAATTAACCCAGTGGTTGCCCAAAATTTCAGCTATTTTCAAGCATTACACATTGTGATTTCCCCTATGTAAACATTGCACAAATTTACTGCCTTTTCCAGTTTATATCTAAGCTGTTATCACAGTGTGACCATACTTTTGTAGTTTGGGGTTCAACAGAAAAAAAAAAACAAACCCAGGTTTCTTTTTTCCCTCTTTTTCCAATGAAGGAGTTATTTCTAAAATAATCTTGTCAACCTAAGAATATATATTTTTGTTATGAAAGTATCCATCTTTTTACTTAAATGAGATTACTGTACATTTATTGGTACCTAAGCTACCAGATTATAGCTCTTCTGCCTTAGAGCCTATAATGTTTGAAAATCCCAGCTTGATAGGTCTTAGAATCAGCAATGAGATAAGGTATGCCCGTGAAGAACCATCTAGACACAGTCTATAGGATGACTAAGAAATTTCTAGATCAGCTTCATTGAAATGTGATGACTCAGCATATTGTCATGCATGGTGTTGTCATTAACATGTAGGAACATAGTGCTTATATGTGACTACAGGAAAAAATATCGCAGAATAGAAAAGGGACTGTTTTACAAATGTGATTCCTCTACTCTGTGGCATGTAATTATGTAATTTATGGCTAATCACCAATATTATAATTCATGGGCCTTTCTTGATTTTATTAATAAATACATGCATATTTATTACCTATTTATGTTGTTATATAGTTCTAACATATCTTCCATTAAAAATTTCAACTTCACAATAATTGACTTTGAATGTCTAATAATAATGCACCTCTATTAAAAGTATTCATAGAATACAGTTCTAATGAAACAATTCTTCCCAAGCCAAAAATCCAAATGTGATAAATTTTTGAATTCTTATACTAATATCATATGTATATTAATTTACTCTTAAAGTAAATTGAGATTTTAAAAGTGTGCTGATGTATTTTGGGAAAGAGTCAGAAGTATTTAAAAGCCTTATTACATTTTATTTATTTGTTCATTTGTGTGTTTTGTGTATGCAAGCAAACACACACATGTGTGTGTCAGGGTGACATGCCACAGAACATAAATGGGAGTCACAGAGTAACTTGTGAGCATTGGTTTTCTCCTTTTATCATCTAGACCTAGGAACTGAACTCATATCATCTGGGCTGATAGCAGATGCCTTCAGAAACTAAGCAAGTACCCAACTGAAGAAAGAAATATTTAAATAAATAGACATACCATCTGTTTCAGGAGGCAATCAGAATAGTATAGGTGGTAGATTGATGAATAGTTCTGATATAAATCAAATGAGTATTTCATTTGAGGTGGAATAACCAGACTTGATGAAGTCAAGGTTTATTTGATCTTCAGTATCATATATAAATGGCCCTATCCCAGTCCACTTTCCCTCCCAGCTCCCTCCATCTAGTATTGGGTGAGGGAAAAGAACTGAAGCCCTGAGGGCCAGTAGAAAAAAGGAAACAAGAAGCAACCTCCGGAGGTAGAAGGTTGGGGGTGGGAAGCTCCAGAATGCACCAGAGACCTGAGAATGAGATAATCTCAGGACTCAAAGGGAGGGACCTTAGATGAAATGCCCTACAGTAGGGAGAGGGAACTTATAGAGCCCACCTCCAGCAGGAAGACAACGCATCAAATGAGGGAAGGGGTTGCCATCCCACAATCAAAACTCTGGCTCATAATTGTTCCTATCTGAAAGAACTACAGGGATGGAAATGGGGAGGAGCTTGAGGGAAAAAAAGGCCCAATGACAGGACCAAAATAGGAGCCAGCTCAAGGGGAGGTCCCAAGGCCTGATTACTGAGGGTATGGAGCGCTCACAAAAAGGGACCTAACATGACCTCACTCCAGATGACAAGCAGCTGAAAGAATCAGATACAGATATTTGCACACAACCAATGGATAGAAGCTGCTGACACCTGTGGTTGAATTAGGGAAAGGCTGAAAGAAGGTAAGGAGTGTGATCTTGTAGGAGGATCAGCAGTCTCAATTAATCTGGACCCCCGAGATCTCTCAAACACTGAACCACCAAAAAGGCAACATACATCAGCTGAATATGAGGCCCCAAATACATATACAACAGAGGGCTGCCCGTCTGTATTTAATCAGAGATGATGCAACTAACCCTCAAGAGACTGGAGGCCCCAGGGAGTTTAGAGGTCAAGTGGGGTTGGGTATAGGGTGTGGGGACATCCTCGTGGAAACAGGGGAGTGGGGAGGAGGTATGGGATGTGGAACAGTTGGAGGATGGACAAGGGAGAGGGATCAAATCTGGAGTGTAAATAAATAAATAAATATCTGTGTTCTTATCCCGAATAATTTTCCTATCGTTTCAACATTGAAGAGTATCTCACATGGTTTAGGTTTATATTTAATAATGTAGTTACTGGTAGAAGGCACCTGGGAAATAAATTTAAAGTCAAAGTCAGATGACTCTAATCACACACACACACACACATGAAAAAAAGTGGATGCTATTTATTTAATAAGCATTATAGAAAACAAATAAAATCCCAGAGCAATTGTGTTTTTATCACGGAGTACTAATCATCCTCATCTTGCCCACTTCTGTGTACAAGAATCAAATATAATCAACATGACAACAGCATAAAACAAATTATAAAAATGAAATACTGACCCTAATATGATTGAAAGCTGAGCTTACTTGAGCTAAGCCTATAGAATATATGATCGCCCTGTCCAAGGAATGTTGTTCACTAAATCTTGCTTTGATTTACAGTGTCAGAAACTTACCACGACATGCTTCCTAATCCATGCACTCAGTCATGGCTGAACAGCTCACTGATGTGCTGTATTCCCTCATGAACAGCCCAGTTTAATAACAGTGCCGGTGCCAGCTTTTGAACAATGCAGTCCCCCACTGACATTCTAGAGCAATAGCTCTTAAGAATTAGCTGCCATTGTGACATCATCTTACCATTGTCTTCTCAACAAGAGATGTTCTCTTTCTAATCCGTGCAATTGGCACAAATGTAAATGTCAGGCCATCCCACCAAACAAGAAGCCCACTGAAGCTCATTACCAGAAATGAGCTCACATCTGTCTTCTTGTATTATTATATTGTTTTTCCATATTGCTTATACCCAAGTCTTTGAAAAAAATGCCAGTCTTGTCGTTGATCTTCCAAAGCAATCCCTGCTGAGTAGAAACATCTCTTTCTTTTGATAATGTTTTGTCTTTAGGAGCTGGGATGATGCTTCAGGTGGTAAAGTGATTCCTTCATGAGCAAGAAGGAGGACCTGAGTTCAATCTCAAATACCAACAGAAAAACACCAGGTTGGGTGGTTTATGTTCATAATTTTAGCACTGTGGAGATAGTAGCAAGCAGATACCCATAGCCCTGACCAGTTAAGTAATGAGTCCTAGGTTTAGTGAGAGACCCCACCTCAAAACAATGTGGGTGATACCTGAGAAATGACACACAAGATTATCTGTCATCTGGGTTCTATGAACAAACATACATACATACACACACACACACACACCACTAAATAAAAAAGCAAATTCACAAAACAGTATCTCCTTAGAAACTAAGTAAACAAACAGTTTTATATGTTATATAGATATAAAAACCGAAAAATTATTCAAAGTTATACCTTTAAAAAAAATCAAGATATGGCATCATAGGTAAAGGCAGCAAGAAGACAAAATAAAAAAGAAGTACCAAGGGACATGTCTAGGATATACCATAATGAAACCCACCACTTTTTAAACTAACCTAAATGATAATAATGATAACAATTATTATTCTTGTTGTTATTATTATTATATAAAAGGAAAGTTTTCTTGACAAATTGACATCCATGACTAAAAACTGTTAAGAGATGCAAAGTGTTAAAATCCAGTCCAACTACTGTTCCAGTCACGGTATTTGCAGAGACTTCTGTTCCAGGTAGGGTCCCTGAAGCATCCTCTCACTCCTCCTCCCCTTACCAGGAACACAGTGCTGAGGTTGCAACATTCCATATCACTCCATTCTATGTAAGTTCTGGTCAGTTCACCTACCTTGCATAAGAATCTCTGGAAGGGAAAGGTTTTTCCACAAGCCTTCTGTCATAGCAACAATCCATGATAATGGATGTATAGGTTAGTTCTTTGTTTTGTTTTACAAGCTAAAGAAATAAAATAAAATAAAATGTAGGAACAGATGAAATTATAATTTTAAAAAGGTACAGTAAATGTGGGTTAATATAGGGAATGAAACATAAAAAGCATTAAAGATAAGTAAAAACATTAAATATTAAAATGAATTAAGTTAGAGAGTTCTCTGGTAATATTCTATCAGACAACAAGCTAGTAAGTTGAAGAATTTATGTTCAAGAATACTCCAGGAGGCAGTTAAAAGGATAAAGAAAACAGTAAAAATGGGGATATAAGAAATAGAAAAGTCAACATTCATTAATGGAAGTCCCAGTTAAAATACTGAAGAAGGGACTATTTGAGTAAGTAACAATCAAAGATTCTGAGAGCTAAGGAAATCTGCAAGAGCAGACAAGAAGGGTACATAACACTTTGGATAAGGGCTGGGAAGACTCATGAAGACAGAAATAAAGTTTCATCGTGTAAAAAGCTTGTAAATGGAGTTTTACAAGTTTCCGGAAGAAAATAGCTTATGTTCACAAAAAAGATTATGTGTCAAAAACAGGAGACACTTAACTGAGCATGTATGGCCATCAAAGCCAGCATTTAAGAAAAATAAATGTGCCTTTTGTCTGGGGCAGATACCTGACTGGTCTACTCTTTGAAGACACTTTATCATGAACCTTCCTAGAGCAGCTGGTAAGAACTGTCCCCCACAATCCTACACCCCAGAACTGCAACTGGGAGCCTGGAGTACTCTGGACCCATCACCCACCCAAACCCTGCCCCTTTGGAAAAACACTCCCCTTCTGGCCCTTACTTGGTCCTTTTGGATGGCACAGACACCTAGCAGGTCTGTTCCCTTGAAGACACCATATCCTGAAACATCTTAGAGCAGTGGTGGAACCACTGCACTCAGAGCAGCAGGATTTCAGGACCCCAGAGGAAGCCTTAGTCCCAGGAGCTCTTCCACCCTGGAGCTCAGGATCACAGAGACATCTGGACTCTGAGGAGTTCTGACATGACTGGAAAGACAGTCTCCAATCAGAGACAGTGAGTGCAGGTAGCACTAGAGTTAACCAGATGGCAAAAGGCAAGTGAAAGAATATAAGCAACAGAAACCTTGCATCATCAGAACAGAGTTATCCTACCATAGCAAGTCCTGGACACCCTTCACATGGGAAAATCAGGATTTAGATGTAAAAATCATTTCCCTTGAGGATGATAAAGACTTTAAAAAGGACATAAAAAACACATTTAAAGAAATACAAGAGAACACAGGTAAACAGGTAGAAGCCCTTAAAAAGGAAGCACAAAAATCTCTTAAAGAACTGCAAGAAAATACAACCAAACGGGTGAATGAATTAAACAAAACCATCCAGGACCTAAAAATGGAAATAGAAACAATAAAGAAATCTAAAAGGGAGACTACCCTGGAGATAGAAAACCTACGAAGGAAATCAGGAGTCATAGATGCAAGCATCACCAACAGAATACAAAAGATAGAAGAGAAAATCTCATGTGCAGAAGATACCATAGAAAATATTGACACAACTGTCAAAGAAAATGTAAAATGCAGAAAGCTCCTAACCCAAAGCATCCAGAAAATCCAGGACACAGTGAGAAGACCAAACCTAAGGATGATAGGTATAGATGAGAGTGAAGATTCCCAACTTAAAGGGCCAGTAAATATCTTCAACAAAACTAATTATAGAGGAAAACTTTCCTAACCTAAAGAGAGAGGTGCTGATGAACATACAAGAAGCCTACAGAATGTCAAATAGACTAGACCAGAAAAGAAATACCTCCCATCAAAACAAAGAAAAAATATTAAAAGCAGTAAGGGGAAAAGGTCAAGTAACATATAAAAGCAGACTTATTACCAGAGACTATAAAATCCAGAAGATCCTGGAGTAATATCACACAGACCCTAAGAGAACACAAATGTCAGTCCAGACTACTATACCTATCAAAACTCTCAATCACTATAGATGGAGAAAACAAGATATTCCATGACAAAACCAAATTGACACAATATCTTCCCACAAATCCAGTCCTACAGAGGATAATAGATGGAAAACTCCAACACAAGGAGAGAAACTACAAACTAGAAAAAGCAAGAAAGTAATCTTCAAACAAACCCAAAAGAAGATAGCTACACAAACATAATTGCATCTCTAATAATTAAAATAAGAGGAAGAAACAATCACTTTTCCTTAATATTTCTTAATATCAATGGACTCAATTACCCCAATAAAAAAGACATTTACTAACAGACTGGATACATAAACAGGACCTGAAAACACACCTCAGTGGCAAAGACAGACACTACCTCAGAGTAAAGGGCTGGAAAACAATTTTCCAAGCAAATGGTCCCAAGAAACAAGCTGGAGTAGCCATTCTAATTTCAAATAAAATTGACTTTCAACCAAAAGTTATCATAAAAGATAAGGAAGGACACATCATAGTTGTCAAAGGAAAAATCTACCAAGATGAACTCTCAGTTCTGAACATCTATGCTCCAAATGCAAGGGCACCCACATTCATTAAAGAAAGTTTACTAAAACTCAAAGTCCACATTGCACCTCACACAATAATAGTGGGGGATTTCAATACCCCTTTCTCAGCAATGGACAGATCATGGAAACAGAAACTAAACAGAGACACAGTGGAATTAATAGAAGTTATGAAACAAATGGATTTAACAGATAACTACAGAACATTTCATCCTAAAACAAAAGAATATACCTTTTTCTCAGCACCTCAAGGTACCTTCTCCAAAATAGACCAAATAATTAGTCACAAAGCAAGCCTCAGTAGATACAAAAATATTGAAATAATCCCTTGCATCCTATCAGATCACCATGGACTAAGGCTGGTCTTCAGTTATAACAAAAACAATGGAAAGCCCACATACACATGGAAACTGAACAACGCTCTACAGAATGATGACTTGGTCAAGGAAGAAATAAAGAAAGAAATTAAAGACTTTTTAGAATTTAATGAAAACGAAGGCTCATCTAACCAAAATTTATGGGACACAATGAAAGCAGTTCTAAGGAGAAAACCCATAGCTCTAAGTGTCTACAAAAAGAAACTGGAGAGAGCATACACTAGCAATTTGACAACACACCGGAAAGCTCTAGAACAAAAAGAAGCAAATACACCCAAGAGGAGTAGAAGGCAGGAAATAATCAAACTCAGGGAAGAAATCAACCAAGTAGAAACAAAAAGAACTATACAAAGTATCAACAAAACCAGGAGCTGGTTCTTTGAGAAAATCAATAAGATAGATAAACCCTTAGCCAGACTAACCAGAAGGCACAGAGACAGTATCCAAATTAATACAATTAGAACTGAAAATGGAGACATAACAACAGAAACTCATGAAATTCAAAAAGTCGTCAGATCCTACTAGAAAAGCTTATACTCAGTATAACTGGAAAATCTGGATAAAATGGACAATTTTCTAGACAGACACCAGGTACCAAAGTTAAATCAGGAGCAGATAAACCATCTAAGCAGACCCATAACCCCTAAATAAATAGCAGCAGTCATTAAAAGTCTCCCCACCAATAAAAGTCTAGGACTAGATGGTTTTAGTTCAGAATTCTATCAGACCTTCAAGGAAGACCTAATACAAATTCTCTTCAAACAATTCCACAAAATAGAAACAGAAGGAACACTACCCAATTCATTCTATGAAGCCACAATCTCCCTTATGAATATTGATGTAAAAATACTCAATCAAATTCTCGCAAACCGAATCCAAGAACATATCAAAACAATCATCCTTCATGATTAAGTAGTCTTTATCCCAGGAATGCAGGGATGGTTCAATATTCGGAAATCCATTAATGTAATCCACTATATAAACAAACTCAGAGATAAAAAACCACATGATCATATCACGAGATGCTGAGAAAACATTTGACAAAATTTAACATCCCTTCATGGTAAAAGTCCTAGAATGATCAGGAATTCAAGGCCCATACCTAAACATAGTAAAAGCAATATACAGCAAACCAGTAGCCAACATCAAACAAAATCTAGAGAAACTTGAAGCAATCCCACTAAAATCGGGGACTAGACAAGGCTGCCCACTTTCTCCCTACCTGTTGAATATGGTACTGAAAGTCCTAGCTAGAGCAATTATACAACAAAAAGAAGTCAGAGGGGTACAAATAAGAAAGGAAGAAGTCAAAATATCCCTATTTGCAGATGATATGATAGTATACTTAAGTGATCCCAAAACATCCACCAGGAACTCTTAAACCTGATAAACAACATCAGCAAAGTGGCAGGTTATAAAGTCAACTCAAACAAATCAGTAGTCTTCCTCTACTCCAAAAATAAACAGGCTGAAAAAGAAATTAGGGAAATGACACCCTTCACAATAGTCACAAATAATATTAAACACCTTAGTGTGAATCTAACCAAGCAAGTGAAATATCTGTATGACAAGAACTTCAAGTCTCTGAAGAAAGAAACCAAAGAAGATCTCAGAAGATGGAAAGATCTCCCATGACCATGGATTGGCAGGATTAATATAGTAAAAATGGCCATTTGCCAAAAGCAATCTACAGATTCAATGCAATCCGCCATTAAAATCCCAACTCAATTCTTTACAGAACTAGAAAGAGAAATTCTCAAATTTATTTGGAATAACATAAAACCCAGAATAGCAAAAACTATTCTCAACAATAAAAGAACTTCTGGAGGAATCACCATCCCTGACCTCAAGCTGTACTACAGAGCAATAGTGATAAAAACTGCATGATATTGGTACAGAGACAGGCAGGAAGATCAATGGAATAGAATGGAAGACCCAGAAATGAACCCACACACTTATGGTCACTTGATCTTTGACAAATGAGCTAAATCTGTCCAGTGGAAAAACGACAGTATTTTCAACAAATGGTGCTGGTTTAACAGGAGGACAGCATGTAAAAGAATTCAAATAGATCCATTCTTATCTCCTTGAACAAAGTTGAAGTCCAAGTGGATAAAGAAGTTCACATAAAACAAGATACACTGAAACTAATACAAGAGAAGGTGGGGAAGTACCTTGATTATTGGGCAAAGGGGAAAAATTCTGGAACAGAACACCAATGGCTAATGCTCTAAAATCAAGAATTGACAAATGGGACTTCATGAAATTGCAAAGTTTCTGTATGGCAAAGGACATTGTCAATAGGACAAAATGCCAACCAACAGATTGGGAAAAGATCTTTGCCAATCCCACATCTGATAGAGGGCTAACATCCACTATATACAAATAACTCAAGAAATTCGACTCCAGACAACCAAATAACCCTATTAAAAAATGTGGTCCAGAGCTAAACAAAGAATTCTCAACTGAGGCAAACTCGAATGGCCAAGAAGCGCCTAAAGAAATGTTCAACAACCTTAGTCATCATGGAAATGCAAATCAAAACAACCCTGAGATTCTACCGCACACCAGTCAAAATGGCTAAGAGCAAAAACTTAGGTGATAGTAGATGCTGGTGAAAATGTGGAGAAAGAGGAACACTCCTCCATCATTGGTGGGATTGCAAGATGATGCAACCACTTTGGAAATCAGTCTGGTGTTTCCTCAGGAAATTGGACATAGCATTACCTGAGGACCCAGCTATACCACTCCTGGGCATATACCCAGAAGATGCTCCAATATATAACAAGGACATACACTCCACTATGTTCATAGCAGCCTTATTTATAATAGCCAGAAGCTGGAAAGAACCCAGATGTCCTTCAACAGAGGAATGGTTACAAACAATGTGGCACATTTACACAATGGAGTATTGCTCAGCTATTAAAAACAATGAATTCGAGAAATTCTTAGGTAAATGGATAGAACTAGAAAATATCATCCTGAGTGAGGTAACCCAATCACAAAAGAACACACATGGTATTCACTCACTGATAAGTGTATATTAGCCCAGAAGCTTGAAATACCCAAGATTCCACTCACAGACCACATGAAGCTCATGAAGAAGGATGATCAAGTATGGGTGCTTTGATCCTTCTTAGAAGAAGTAACAAAATACTCAAGGGAGTAAATACGGAGACAAAGTGTGGGAAAGAACCTGAAGGAGGGGCTGTCTGCAGACCATGTAGATTTCTTAGCACCATGTGTGCCTATGCCCCTCCATGTTTCACACAATAATAGACTAAATTCATAAATCAGTTCAAATGAAATATTTTCCCTTATAAGAGTTGTTGTGCTCATCATGTCTCTTCCCATCAATAAAATGTTGACTAAAACATCATTTATTGGTTTCTGAAAAGAATAAGAGGATATGAATTCATCTTAGAATCTCAGGTTAATTCTATGATCACCCAAGAGAGAAATTCTCTTTAGGAAAAGGCCAATGGCTGGGAGGTCACAAGTCCTTGGGAGGAAGGAGAAACCTACTACTGTTGTTTTACTAAATCTATGTGTTATCAACCTTTCTTCTCAGCCTTGGTCTGAAAAGCTTTTATTAGCAGTAAATAATACTTACTGCAGTCACTCTTTTTTTTGTTGTTGTTGTTTTGTTTTTTCAAGACAGGGTTTCTCTGTGTAGCCCTGGCTCTCCTGAAACTCACTCTGTAAACCAGGCTGGCCTCGAACTCAGAAATCCACCTGCCAATGCCTCCCAAGAGCTGGGATTAAAGGCATGAGTCACCACTGCCCAGCATTGCAGTCACTCTTACCTTAACAAAATGCTGAGATTAAATAACCTTTGAGTGCTCAGCCTTAATCTAAACATCTATATTCCATCAAGACTCGTAGAAGAGGAGGAGGAGGAGAGAGAGAAAGAGAGAAAGAGAGAGAGAGAGAGGCAGAGAGAGTGTGTGTAAGAACTAGGAGATGCAAAGAAATATGTGAAATGCTTTCTTCTGAACATGACAAGGCCATTACACTTATAACCTCAGTGTAGATATGGTTCCCTGAAAAAAGCCTATAGATGGTTAAACTCCCAACAAAACAGAGAACAGCAGTATTGGGAGGAGGCAATGAATAAGAATCATTATCACTCCATGCTTGTCCCTGAATTTCTTTTAGATAGCACAAATTTTAGGTCGAAAGTTTTGTGGGCTGGTATCTTTATCACTGGGGATATTTCCTAGGTATGGAGGAGGTGAACTGTTCAGGTTCCATGTTCCCCACAGTTAGGCATCTTGGCTGAGGTCACCTCCATCGACTCCTGGGATACTCCCCCAGCTCAGGTCTCTGGACTTTTTAAAGATTCCCCCCACATCCCCACCTCCAGCAATTGAGGAAGCAGATTTCCATTTATTCTTCTGATCATCCTGGTCTTTCTCCTGTCTCTCTGCACACCTCATCTTGATCCTACCTGCTCCCCGTTCCTCTCCCACCACCCAATTTCCTCCTCCCTCTGCTTTTATGAATAATTTTTCCCCTTCTAAGTGTGATTCAAACATCCTCTCTAGGGTCTTTCTTCTTGTTTAACTTCTTTGGCTTTGTGGAGTGTATCATGGGTATTCTGTGCTTTATGGCTAATATCCACTTATCAGTAAGTACATACCATGCATGTCCTTTTGGGTCTGGAATTGCCAACTAACAAATGGCCCAACTTGAAACCCATTCCACAGGCAAAGACAAATCCTTGCAACTATTAATGATATACTCTGCTATGCTTACAGATAGGAGCCTAGCATAACTGTCCTTTGAGAGACTCTACCCAGCAGCTAACTGAAACAGATGCAGTTATCTACAGCCAAACATTAGTTGGAGGTCAGGGAGTCATATGGAAGAGTTTAGGGTATGACTGAAGGCCCTGAAGGGAATAGAAACCCCACATGAAGACCAAAAGAGTCAACTAAACTGGTCATCTGGGAGCTCTCAGAAACTGAGCCACCAACCAAAGAACATACACAGGCTAGAATAAGGCCCCCAATGCAGCTCAGTCTCCATTTGGTCCCCCAAACTGGAGTAGAGTCTCTCCCTAAAGCTATACCCTGACTGTGAAATCCATTCCTCAACAAGGGTGTCTCATCTGGACTCAGTAGGAGAGGATGTGACTACTGTGGAGGAGACTTGTTTGCCAGAGTGGGAAGGTAATTTGGGGGACACCCTCTCAGAGGAGAAGAGGGATATGAGGAAGGGTTTCTGTGAGTGGGCACCAGAGAATGGGGCAGCCTTTGTAATATAAATATGTAAATTAATTAATATAATTTTTTAAACAGAAGCATTATTACATAGATGAAATTGTCTAAATACAAGATTGTATAATGCATGGAACACATTGCATAAATACAAAGATATTCTAAAAATACAGCAATCAAGATAATTGAGTGCAATTGACAATTATTACAGAGAGAAATAACATAGAAAGAGGGTCAATATTTCAGATCACAGAAGTAACCTAACCAATTTCTATTCCAAAAGAACAGTATAAATATACAAGTTTTACATAATGTTAAGGAGCTGTCAAATGTTCAAGTTCAACTCCCGTTTTGAAATATTTTTTGATACCTAAAAGATATATATAATGTGTACAAAGTACCTAGTAACACTCATAAGTGCCACAGCGCTGGGGATATAGCTCAGCCTCTTGTTTGAACCCAATAGGAAAAACTCTTATAAAATAAGTGTTCATTCAGTGATGGTTTTCAGGGATTGTTTGTTATATGCTTCTATAGAAAGAAAATCATACTTAACACTGTCCTGAAGTGTCAGGAAATAGTAAAAATATGCAGGGAAAACATGATATTGAAAATGATATAGGAATGTTTAGCAATTTTCATGGGCCTAGAATAGCAGTGTTGGTGAAAAGAGATACTTGCAGAACAGAAAGTGCTCAACATGTGAGATGCTTCCATGGGTAAAGATGCTTGCTACCAATCCCATATATTCAATCCATAGGATACACATGGAATGAGACAATTGACTCCTTCATCTTGTCCTCTGACTTCTACAGCTGTGCAATGGCATGTGTTTTTGTCCACCACAAATAAATAATTTAAAGGGCAAAGAAAAAGGTAAAAAATATCTAACTTACATAATAATCACAAACCAAGAGCTGTTTCACTCCTATCAAAACAAAAACAAAAAAAATCTATCCAATGCTGGGAAAGGCTGGCATGGCCTGGAAAGAATAGGTACCAATATTGTGAAAAAGAATCATATTATTAATGGTTTCTACTCTATACATGTGATGACAACTTGTATTATTAGTAGAACCAGAAACACTTCCCTTATGCATACAGAGTAAGAAAAGACTAATTGTTCTTCTGTGCCCAGCTATATTTTAGGTGTACATATACAAAGCATTCTACTTCTAAAAGCTATGACCCAGAAATAAGTAGAAGTCAAGAAAAATTATTTTTAACTAAGATACTGATAAAAGGATTATATCATGTTTTTTTTTAAAAAGGCAAAATATAAGAATAACACAATGGAATATTCTAAAGCCATGTTCTTAAGATATGTTTTAATTTGTACATGATGTATGTATATGTGTGTGTGTCTGTCTGTGTATCTATGTGTGTGCACATGAGGGTATTTGCACATGAGGGCCAGAGCCAAGATTGGAGTATCAGCTCCTCCAGGAGCTGGACTGTTCAGTTTCAAATGCCCGAGACAGGCCCAGTATCTCTCTCTTTCCCTGTTGTCTGCAGCTTCAGCAGTATAACTCTTAAATACCTCTCCAACCCATGTCTACATGCCTGCTACCATGTTTACCACCATGATGATAATGGACTGAACCTCAGAACTATAAGCCAGACCCAATTAAAATTTTTTGAGAGTTGCCATGGTTATGATATCTCTTTACAGCAATAGGAAGTCTCACTAAGATAGTCACTGTACTTGCACAAAGTGACAGAGAAAAATAATAGATGATCAATGTAATAATCAAAAAAAGAGTTGACATATTCTACCTGCACTTACTCTCTTCACCATTCTCCTCCTATAAAAGTGGCCAAGTGACCTGTCTAATCCTATAACTTTGGTCTCAAAATGCATTCAGAACAGAATTGAGTACTAGTTTATTCACCAGTCTCTGGATTTACTCGATTTCTTTCCTCAAAGCCTTTCTGGATGGAGCTTTCTAAACCTTCCCCTAACTCCTCCTAGTTGGTGGCACCTTCTAGAACAGACAAGTACAAACTTTTGATATTGCAGTCTAGTGCTATCATCTACAAAATTCCCACCTGAAAACCACAATGCCATCAAACTGCTGAAAAGACAAGGAAGACATCTTGTCATGTTTTTAGTAAGTTCAGAACTTAATGTTAGGGCCTATGTATGTCAGGAGGTCATCGCAGGTCATCTCTAACTTTGTAACCAATGACGGCCACAGCTGTACTTTCCCAGATTGTTTTCAAAACCAACTCTATTAATTATTATTTATGGATAATGAATGATGCCTGTTTCATGATTATGAGTGTAATTTGGGGTGCTGAAATTGCTCCATGAGGGAAAACATTCCATGTAAGGACATGAGCTTGGATTCTCAAAACCTAAAAGGAAACCAGACATTTAGCCCGTGTCTATTCCTAGTTCTCCTACACAGAGATGAGGGTCAAAGACAAAGAACTCCTCAAGCTTCTGGCCACCTACCCTGACATCTGCTGCATAAAAACAACAAAGAGGCCTGGCTCAAACATGACAGAAGTGAAGAAGAGTGACATCCAAGTTTGTCCTCTTACCTGCACATGTGCTCTCCTGCATTCACACACATGAATGTGCACAAACATACATAATACACATTATTCACACACACAAATAAAGATAAATCCATAAAATAGTGTTTCATAATATTGAATTAACCTCAAGAGGCAGCATCATTGAAATATGGTAACCTTCAGTAACATAGAGCTACATGTTCTCTATTTATAAAGATAAAGTTAGAGTTGGATAAGTGGCTCAGTAGTTTAGAGGATACAGATTCCGTTTCTAGAACCTACATGGTGGTACATGACTGACTTTAACTCTAGTTCCATAGGCTCTGCTCCAATTTCCTCAACTGACCTTTAAGGACACCAACCTAGCACATACCTGTAAGCAAATATATATTTAAATAAACAAATGACTGTAAGAATATGAAAATAATGGAATATTTGTATCTGTGCTTATGCTTCTTATTGTTTGTGCAGCTCCTTAAGGATAATGCTGATGAAATAATCTTCCCACCAATTTATAACATACAAGGAATAATTTATTTCCTGGTAACATCTGGCTAATTTATGAAAAGCATTGGGGGGGGTCATTAAAGAGAGAGCTTCATCTGCATAACTGTTTATGCTCTAGAAGGAAATAGCATCTAATAGAGAGAGGATAGCCAGAAATCAAGAGTCAGCAAATACAAACTAAAGTGTTCCACAAATATCCTGGGAGTTAATACTTGACAACTAGACTAGTCTCTAAGACTGGACTTACCTACAGAGTTGTGGAGAGTGGCCGCATGGTGCCCATGTCTTACACATCCTTGGACTACATCCTAGTGCTTCAAGCAAACAACTAACTTCAAGCTTACATAAGAAAAAGGAATACAGTAGTTGGGTTTCCATTTAGCACATTTGCAATTAAACCTTTCCTAAGTAGTCAATGAAACAATTTCCAGGAAGGGAAAAAACTGTAGTAAAGTGATTTAGCACTGGGTGTGTGGCCTTGCCTGGGCACTATGGTGGACTAAGGAGCTGACAGTGGGGCCTCTGTGAAATACAAGCTATGGACAGATGAATAAGGATGTGTCTTGAAAGCTTAATTGGTGACTTGGAAGATGAATTTATGAAAAATTACAGCTTTGAATCATTTTAAGAGCCCAGAAACTAGAGTGTCCTGGCAGAATAAAATATGTGTGGCACAGTTATAAACAGCAGTCACAGGAAATCACAGAACTACCCCCTTAATGGCTATGCCAACATGACAGTTTCCTTTATCATTTAATGCTGTATTATCGAAGTTTGGCATTTTAATTTTTTTTCTTCCTAATTGATATTACCTCTGTAGGAGATAAAAACCTAGCTTCAGATCTTGACCTTGGATTCATTGTGCTGGGCACTGGCAGAACCTGAGAAAACATGTAAGAATCTTATTAAAACATATTTTCTTCCTCACTGGTCTCATGTGGAGATTCTATTATTTGCAAATAAACTGATTGCCACAACACTACGCTAGCTCCAAAAAAAAAGAAAAATGTTTATTTTAGTACAACCTGTTTTTCAGTGTTTTTGGCTGTCTAATTTGGTATCGTTTTCTCTCTTTGATCCCTAGCCGGATGCATTCTGTTTGCTCTTATAATACCTCATGTGTCTAGACTCACAGTGATCACCATATTGACCTAAATATAACAAGATAGTCTGACTACAAAAAGAGGTGTGTGCTAAACAGCTGGGTGAGCTTCAAGGGTACAAGAGCAATTACTAAGAATTTCACAGTGTTGTCTCAAAAGACTTGATCCAGAAAACAATGATTATATTGCACATTAGCCTTTGATTATTCTTACTTTCACAGTGGGAGCACCTGAAATATAATGGTTTACGTGTGAATAAGGAAGTTTTACACAACTGCTAGGATGAAAACACAAGTTTGCAGAAGCCAACAGAAGGGCTGAAGAGGTGGCTCAGCAGGTTAAGAGTTGCTTGCTGCTCTTCAGAGGATCAGAGTTTGGCTCTCAGCATTCTTGGTGGATGTAGCTTGGACCCCAGAAGACGCAACTACAGACACTGCACACATGTGCACATGTATACTCACAGATACACACACATGCAAAAAGAAACTATGTTTTAAAGCAGATGAAAGAATGATTAAACTAGATGGATTAAGTAAATACTTCTAGAGGCCAGGAGAAGTATCCTTAACTATGCATTCCAAGGAGAAAGCTGGAGGCTTGCATATCAGATCTACTGTCAAATCCTGTGTCTCTGCCTGCAATAGGTATATTCTAGAAAATATTGGTTGGTCTGAGTTGAATTTTGTATCTGTATAATTTATTGGAATAACATATTAATTCAAATAATACATGTTAGGGATAATCTAGATTAGAACCAAGTTTTTTAGTAAAAGTATTTGAAGACAGGAGGCAGGAAAGAGAATTACAGAAATGTTCTAAGGATGTATGAACATAAGATCCATGAACAATAGACAGAGAAGAACATGAAGTCCTTTCTTCAAAATTGAAATGAATATCTGAATTAGTTTAATTATTGTTGGATATCAATGAAAATTAATCCTGGGTCTTAAGTATGTCTTGGCTTTTCATTGTCTTAAACCATAAAAAATACTATAACGTTGATATGAAATTGCTGAAATAAGAGCTTATGCTGTCTGACATCCATATCTTCTATTAAAGTTGAAGGAATTTAAGCAGCACGAAATAGGAATCTGCCTAAAAGTGTAGACAAATTTAGTATACTGAAAAAGTAAAACATAAATTAACAACTTGTGAGTAAAATTATGGTGAGGAATGCTAAGAAAATTAAAAAGCATTCTAGAAATAAATAAAGCAATTCTTATCATATATTTTAATATAGTCTAGATCAGTGGTTCCAACCTGTGAGTCATGACCCCTTTGTGGTCACATATCAGATCTTCTCCAGATCAGGTATTTTCATTATGATTTATAACAGTAGCAAATTATAATTATGAAGTAGAAATGAAATAATTGTATAGTTCCACAACTGTTCTAAACTGTAGTAAGGTAGCACAGCATTAGGAAGGTTGACAGCCACCATGTAGATAGATACACATGTATTTCAGTGCCCAAAATCAACTCTATGAAAAAATATAGTCTACCAAGGAAGTTACAAAACTTTAAAAGTAAATGAATAAATAATTATCTATATTTTGACCACAAAAGTTAAATAGGTTCAAAACAAATACATTTCATCAAATTATTGATAGTGTTCATTAAATTGAAACAAATGGATATGAAATTCTTACCTGGAAAATGAGGCAACTGAAATACATTTATAATAAATCAGACTCATTTCCGCAATAACTCCTGGGATTTCACAAATTTGTGCATGACTGGTGTTGTGCTCAAGAGGAACTAAAGACTGCATGAGCACCTTTGAAGTCTGGTACACTGTGTGCCTTGTAAGTCTGGCAAATGATTAATGTAGACAAAGATTGATATGAAGGTATTTATGGTGGTTCTGTTGCCAATGGGGAAAGCACGTATCTGCTAAGAGATTGCTTACACTCACTTAAGTGTGTGTGATTCTTTAAAGTCATATTTAGCAAAAGTAGGCTCACATATAATACATACACCCACAAAGTACTTTATACTATCAGGAAATGTATTTGAAAGTAAAAAATATGAAGGCAATTTTGTTATAAGCAGAATAGATGGTAACATTTTCTATGAAACAGTGGCCACACATAATGTTGATGACATGATAACTTTAATTATCTGTCCACACTGCTATGCACATTTACACACATTTTGCATTACCAGTGGAATTGATCGTAGTTTGGAAGCATTTGAATTTAGAGTCCCTACATCACTTAAATAAGAAATATGTATGACTAGATTTAGGGTCATGTTCCACGATTCCAGATTGTTCAACAGTCTTGCTTAAAAACTACTGTACTTCATGATGTTCCTATACCCTAACCTCCCCTTAAAATGACAGAAGATTTCCAAAATATATCTTTGTCAGAAGACCTTCATTCTCAAAAGACTAATAAATTATTTGGGGACACTGATTAAGAGCCTTACCTTTACTTGTCTTATGTGCAATTAGGACGTTCCAAACTTGTTTTCCCATAAAATTCATAAACAACTGCTTTGAATTTTAGTCTGACAGGCCAAATGATCCAGAAAATTTCAGATGGTTGACTTAAGGGAGAACCTGAAAACATTTATCAATACACTACACACATATGACACACACATATCATATAATTCTGCATACATCAGACACAATCGATACACATAAATACACCACCCTAATATAAACACACCACAAACATCACATATGTACCACACCATGGAATATACATAAAGTATATACACATATCACAAACCTACACACCATACAGAAAAAATCATCTCCCACAGTGAATTTATACATACACATTACACAAATATCCCATTCATCACATATGTAGAAACCCACAATATATACCATATATCATATACATATACTATACACTATCCCCACACACATATTACATACACATATCCACAAACATAGATCACAAACACAGCACACCTACACAGACATATACACATCCTATACATCAAATCACATGTGCATACCACACATCCCTTATCCCACATAAATGAAACATAGAGAAAATACAAACATATTACATTCACACTTGATAGGGCATCACACACATTCATATCATATGCACACAGACTGCATATACACTGTGCTAGACAAACAGCCCAATGTATTATTTTGATTGACAAAATGATTGAATTAGCCCAAGCTTTCAAAGCAGACACCAAATTGCAATCACAGTACCTATGAGAAAATGATTTAAATTTAGATGACACTGCTGAGGAAAGATGATTCCATGGAGGGACAGAAATTTTTACCTAGGATTCTGATGGATTGAAATTGCAGGGGTATACCACTTACAATAACCTTGTTCAATACAAATCCAATACTGCATACATTTAGGTGTCTAATGGGCACATTAGGGCTGGAGCAACTTAGAGATAGAGGGAGTGGACGTGGGCTGGCAGCAGGTAAATGGACCTCAGTAAAAGGGAAACTGAAGAGGTCTATGGACTAGAGAGCATGGCTAGATTTAAAGGTATGCTGATGATGTATATTTCTGAGAGGAGGAAAGAATGACAACCATGAATGGAAAACATCGTTTTGATTGAGTAGTAGGGAGAAAGAAAAAGAAATGGCTGTCATCAACACTGATGAGTAGAGATGTGAAACGGGAGTGGTTCAGTCAGCTGAAGGACGAGAGTTTGAGCCCAACACTAGAGACTGTATAAGAAACAAACATACACAATGAAAAACAACAACAATAACAACATCAGATATGCTGGTGCATATTTACAATACCAGCACTGGAGGGGTATAAAGATGGATCCTGGGGCTCCTTAGCCAACCAGCCTAGCCTACTTGGTGATAATCAAGGTGGATGACACTCTAGGATCAACATTTAAGGTTGATATCTGGACTCCAATGGCCACACACATATAATATGCATACTTGCACAAATTTACACACACAAGTGGATTATACACACACGTATATTATACAAATAGTCACATACACACACACACATTTGATTGGCAGAGGTACTCATGTCTTTAGATATATACTAGTGAGACTGCTGGATTATAGGACAAATATGTGCCCTCTTTCCAGACTATTGCCAATCTGTGCAGTAATTCTCAAAATTTAGACTTTCAGAGTCACATGCAGGGATTAATTAAACACAGATTGTTGGGCCTCACACCTGGAATTTCAGGTCTCTGTATCCAAAATGTTGTACATGTTTTCAGCGTCTAGCTCAACAACAGTTGAAGAACTGCAAAGATTTTCTTGGGATCTTCCACTGGCATCCCAGAGATAAATACTACTTCGTACTGAGCAGTCCTGTGCTGAGTTCATCTTACTCAGATGTAGCCAGTAAAAGTATGTTGGGTTGTATTCATAGAATTTTTGCAAACATTGATTGCTTTTCAGTGTAAATATGACTCATACAGTATTTGAGTTATATTTGGATATGCGTGTGTAATTATACTAAAATATTATTTATCTGAAATACAAGTATAGACAAACATATAATATCTTATCAGGCAGCACAGATATCATCATTAGACTTTTTGGTTCATACTAGACTTTGATATACAGTTTCTGTAAGTTATTACTTGAAGAAACAGAAATGGCATAGAGGATGTCCAATTTCACCATAAGCTCCTCACATGCTCGAGTTCACATATACTGTTGGGTTCTCTGTTATCCCTGTCCCCAGTCTTGAGTAGACACAGCCCAAATCCCAGCTGTTGTTTCAGGGTCTGCTATGGACTCCGTGCATGTATTCACACATTAGCCTATTTGAAAATGTGAGTCTCCTTTGCTGCAGAGGAAAAAGAAACTGCCACAACATTTAATGCTGCCTTGTGCTCCACCTGCCTCTCCATCTCAACTCTGCTGCCTTTCAAACTTGACCTAACTGTTTAAGGGGCCAGCTGACTCCTCCAGGGGTGTGATTCTGAATTAAGTCCTATGCCAGGGAGGCTAGGCAGGAGAACTCATGACTTACCTTTTTTTTTTTTTTTTTTTTTTTTAACCCAGGAGAGGAAAGTACATTTTACATCTACAAATCAGTCCTTCTTATTCCAGAGGTATAGCCAGCAGTTAGTACTTTCCCTGGGCTGTCTCTAGTCTGTGAGTCCAGGGCCATGCCAGGTGAATGAACCACAGTCTGTGCTCGGCCACTTGCTGCAGGAAAGGGCTTCTGAGGTTTCTTCTGGCTTCTGAAATGTCAGCAGTCACCCCAGCTGTGTAGTTTTTAAGAGTTTAGCATAGACCTTTGCACCAAGTGTCTCTAATAAATGAAACTGCATTATTATCAACTTGTTCAGAGTTTAAGAACACTCACTGCTGGTCAGGGAGATCATTGCAAATGCAAACTCAGCATTCAGAACATGTGCAATAGGACAGACCTTTTTATGTTAAAGGTTACATTGACTATAGGTATGTCAGGATCTTAATCCCCTAAAAGACAAACCCTCTAGCCCTTGAGACTGTTTGTGACGAAGTTCCTTGACTGGGCAAGTTGAGGTTAGAAGACCTACCCTGAATGTGGGCAACCCAACCCATGGAGTCTTTGACTGAATAAAAAGAAGAAAGGGAGCTGGGTCCCAGCATGCAAGTCTTTCTCACCAGCCGCACCTCCCTCCTGTCTTTTTGACTCCCCCAACCTTCCTTCTTTAGATTGCTTTTGTGTGCTATATTGTCACAACAGAGTGAAAAAGACTAATTCAGCACAGAAAGATGGGTAGGTGTCTCTGTTCCCTTCTTCTGGACACAATCAGATAAATACATAAAAGGACCTGGGAAGAAAAGGAAGGGGCTAGAAATCCAAACAGATTTTTGTTTTTTTCTGAGATTTCTGTATGGGAAGACTGAACTGATCCCTGTGAATCTGGCTGAACTCTGCAATTCTACCCTGATCTTTGCAGTGTCGTATCTATCAGCTCAATGTCAAGCTGTGTGCTCTAGAGCTCAGAAATGTAGGAAGGACTCTCTAATATATCCAAACTCACAGTGAATGCACTGTATGCTAGAGAGCTTGTGGAATGGCAGAGCAATTTATCTGATTCTACCAACAGGTCTTGGATTGAGCTAAGGGCACTTTCAATGCTTTCAGTCCTATATTGAAAGGCAGTCTCCCTTAAAGGTTCTCCCCACAAAGGCTGGTATGGTGTTGTCACATCTACCCCACACACAGCTAGTGCCTGAGCATCTCCCTTGCCTACTTCTCTCTCCACCCTTTCAACAGATACAATAACAAGTTACCTTTGTAAACTTGCCACTTTAGAGCTGGGTGAACCCTCAATTTATATGCTATTAGCAGAGTTTGTCAAGCTCCCGTGAGTAGTGCCATTGTTGTGTTATGTCATGTTGTTGTTAGTGGTGGTGGTAGTGATGGTGGGGTGTTACTCACTTATGTGCAGTTCTCAACCAGTGGATCACAACCATTGGAATATACAGATAGTCTTAGGAAGTGAGACACTGCTCAGAAGGAAACTTCCATTTATGAAGTGACAAGGAAATTCTTTTTATGGTTGGGGGAACTGTGTTAAAGGGTTGCATCATCAGGAAGGTTGAGAACCACCAAAATAATGTGAATTGAGGAATCCTCAGGGAGCTGCAGAGAAAAACGTGAATCTGTCTATTGGATTGGAACACCACTTGCAAAAAATCATGTCATGAACATGACTGAAAAACCAAACTGTCTGGGAAAGATGATAAACTCTTTTCCCATTTGCCTTCCTAAGCCTTGGTGTTGAGAGTGCTCCCTGCCTGGGCTACAGCAGGCTTGCGTGGTGCTTGTTAAAATCACCAGTTCTAACAGTCTGTCTCTCAGGACACGCTGAGTGAGGAAGGATCTTGTTGTGAACTGTAACCTATATCCACATTAAATTCTGGCAAGCCATGAGCTTCAACAGCAGCAACAGCAGCAGCAGCAACAACACCAATAACCCCAAAGGATTAAAGCTAATATCACTCTTCCAGAGCCTGTTTTTGTTGCTTGCTATTTATTATGTTATTTCCTTGAGGGGCTAGATGTACACAATGGAGACCCAATCCCAGGAAAAATGAAGGATGGGTGTATGTCTGTGTCCTTAGAACAGGCTTGATTTCTTTCATAAAACACTGGTGCTCTTGCCCCTGGTAGAATATTAATCCTTCTTGGTAAGCCTCTTAAGGTCTCCTGGATATCTTCTCTTCTCTATATATTCATATGTTTCTTTAACACACCTTTACCCCTTGAAGCAAGAGAATTTGTGCTAATAAGTGTGGCATCAACCAGAATGTGGAAACCTGCCATTGTCAACTCAGTGCCAGGGTGGGCTAGTTTTAGAGAACATATCGGTCAGTTTCTTCGTAATGATTGGAAATGGCTGTGAGGTTTCCACTGTGCATGAGAGAAGCCATAAAAGCAAGAAGCATAGGAGGGAAATTATTTGTACTTCTTTTTAACACAGTTAATTAAAAATTAAATAATGTTTTTAGATATTTGTCCTAAAACACAAAGAACAACAGAAGAGAACACATAAGCTAGATATTACCTAAGCTTTAATTATTGAGCTCAAAACTACATAAAGTAACTGGCCAGGGGAACCCTAAGAAGCTATGAAAAATATTGTAAATCATATAGCCAGTAAGAGTATTATTACAGAATATATTACCTTTTAATACAATATTAATCGGTTTGGAAAGATAGACCAGTGGTTAAGAGCATTTGTTGCTTTTCCAGAGTACCTGAGTTCAATTGTCAACTCCTAAACTGGGTGTCTCATAATCATCTATAACCTCAAACGTCCTTTACTATCCTACAGAACAAACACACACACACACACACACACACACATTTTTTTTTCTGCAAAATGGGCAAATGTTCAGATTGCCATGTCTCAAAACATAGAGATGAAATTTGATTTTAAGTTCATAAAAAGATCTTCAGCATCACTCATCCTAGAGAATGGAAGTCAGAAGGCCCTGACCAACAACATAAGTATAATCAAACAGAAAAACTATAGTAAGATATGGTTAGATTACAAGGAACATGGAAGCCTCCTACACTGCAGGTGGATTGTAAGGATGGTGTAGACCCTAAGCAAAGATATAACAGTTACTAAAGTCACTAAAGGTAGACTCATCACAGGTTCAATAATTGTGACCTTAGGCATATTCCAAAGAAAATGAAAATCCATATCTACACAAAAGCCCAAATGGTGCTCACAATATTAGTAATATACTAAAAAAATAATTAGAAATAACCAAATGGTCTTTAAATGATATATAAAAAATTTGGTAATTCACCTCCCCAAGTGGAGAGGTGTTTAGACTTTTAAAGATAATGTATTAATACATGGGGATTTTACCTGCAAAAACATGCTAAATAAGGTCAAGTTAGGACATGACCCATGTATATAAAATTGTTCAAAATCTAGAGACAGACAGAAGTAAGTACCTTTCTACAGTGAAGGGAACGGGATGATTAAGTAGGTACAGTGTTTTTTCCTAAATGCTGAAAATCTGTACAACATCCTGACAGTATACCAGACTCCAAGTTTCACACTACAAGTAAAAAAGATAATATATGGAATGCAAATTTTATATTTTAAAAAGTTTTCAGTGATCCTGAGAGAGTGCATGCACCATGGTGTACCACGTGTGTGGGGATCAGAGGACAACTTGCTGAGCATGTTCTCACCTTCTGCCATCTGAGTTCAGTGATTGTATAAGTATCAGGGTGGACAGCAAACACACTGACTCGCTGAATCATCGCCAACCCCACTAAACAGAGTTATTTCAAAACCTGAATAGTAAATTATACATTATATAAGGTGTGTACAATTAAGTTCTCTCAGCTTTGAAAGTTGGATAACAAGCAAGGACCAGTGTGAGATTCATACAAAGCAACAATAAAAGTTTAGACTAAGATGACTTCTCCCTACTTTCTTCCCATGTTCATGAGCGTAGTCATTCATGTGTATTCATTCATACATACATGCATACTATCAAGGCACACATTTGAGTGCTGGCATGATGTGAGACACTGGTGTGCACAAGAGACACAGACATGATGAACAGGAGGTACCTCTGCAGCAAAGCAGCCAGTCCCTCAAGGGTGAAGCCAAGTAATAACAATTTATAAATTCAAATCAATACAATGGTGGAAGAGAGAGAGTTAATGTTTCTCATTTCATTTAATTCTATAACTCCTAATGGTGATAAGATCTGTTGTCATCCAGCAAACTTGACATCAAAATATTTCATTATGAGGGTAAATTAATACCCTTCATACATATATAAAATTCTATTATAAAACTAAACAATAGCAACAAATGCAATGGGGAAAAGAATTCCATAGTGTGCTTTGGAAGGAATTTCAGATTTGCATTAAAATGCATGTGCAAAACACATGGTATCTGAAGTATGATCAGTAAAAGTCATTACGTACATTTCAAATAGTGCATTTAGATAATATGCTGTTCCTTTGAGGCATTTCGAGCAGTTTTCAAAAAATTGCTAACCTATGTTGTTTTCCCTTTATACTGTCAAAGCTTCCCTCAAGGAGGCCAAAATTCTTCCTTTAAATTAGCAATCTTCCTCTTCGCTTCAACATGTATATCCAACCAGAAAAAGACTGAAAATTGTGTACTTTTGCTTGCCAAATTAGATATTGAAGTACACGTCTTCTTCCTAATGCTCAATTTTTTATTTGAGCTGGCTTTTGTGGATTTCTTTCTAACTCAGGGAGAATTTTACATTTCACAGTAACTTTGATATAGGGAAGAACATTTTTTATGTTTTGGGTTTATCATTATTATTATTATTATTATTATTATTATTATTATTATTATTTCATTGTGTGTATGTGCTGGTGTCTATCTTGGGTACCTGTATTTGAGTATAGAGTGTAGATTCTCCCAGAGCAGGAATTGCAGAAAGTTCTGAAGCTTTAGGTATTTGGTTGCCTGGAGTTGAACTCGGGTTGTCTGCAAGGGCAAGAGACCTTAACAGCTCAGCCATGTCTCCAGTCCTTATTTATTGGTTTTTGATTATTTGTTTTACTTTACTTGAGTTTGGTAAATAAGACCTAAACCACTACCCAGGATGATTTTAAATTCACTTAAGAGTATAATACATTTAACTTCTCATGGATGTGCCTGTGATATCCATCAAAGATTTTGTACTGTATGTCTTTTGGGAGTTTACTTTGGAGTTGATCAGAAAAGAATACTATTGCTCCAGCCACAATCTGCTTCAGTGCTTAAATAAATATTTCACTCTTCATTGATTTACTTAAAGAGACCTTGATTTCATTATGGACTCCTCTATTTCATCTTGAAAACTTCACCTAAATTACCAGAATGTTCTCTCTTAAGAGAACATAGAAACACATTTCAGTTGAGTCTAAATTTTTTAAAGATTTTTATTTATTCATGAATGCTCTATTTGCATGTATACCTTCATGCCAGAAGAGGGCATCAGATCCTTATATAGATGGTTGTGAGCCACCGTGTGGTTGCTAGGAATTGAACTCAGTACCTCTGGAAAAGCAGCCAGTGTTCTTAACTGATGTGCTATCTCTCCAACCTCAGAGTCTTTTTTTCTTTTAATCATATTTCAGGACCTATTCTTATGTTTTCTGCACCTATATTTAGTAATGGTTTCTTAATGTAGCATGATCGTTCTAAGCACATGGAATGGTCACCACTTAACTTGATGTCATTGGCTTCTCTTTGCTGACTCTCTCAGAAAATGATGCCATTGCTTACTTCAGGATCTAGGTGGCTTGAATGTAAGGAATTTCTGAAAATATGTCTGTGGAGCTGCTGGGAATAGGAAGAGAAAGCAATTCCACTTTCCACGGTATAAACAAAATCAACTTTGGGCATCCTCTTGGTCAGCTGTACTCACATGTACAAGAAATGCTACTTGAGGTGAACACAATTTATTAGTGTTCATTGATCATATCAATTGCTCTGTGTTTCCCCTCAGCCCTGGTATATACACCTATGTCAAATCCTCAGGACCCAGACGAATGATAGTACCCAGAGTGGGTTTTCCTGAGCATTCCACTTTCGGGATCTGCATGATTCCTTTGTGATGATCAATTTACAGCCTTCGTATGTGTGACCCAGATACCCAGTTCACAACTTTTATTTGTTGCATGTTTAGTGCTCATCTCCTCCAATACAAATCAGAAAGATGGAAATTCTTTCTCTTTTATGATTATTTTAAAATATATTTTTTTCATTGGGTGGGCATATGGAGTGTGTGTGTGTGTGTGTGTGTTACATTCCAAAGCCTTTTCATGGAGGGCTTCTTTTGGAAGTTAACACTCTCCTTCAACCATGTGCTTCAGGCACCAAACCTACTAATAAGGCCTGGGTGGTAAATATCTTCCCCCACTGACCAAGGAGATACAATGTCCTCTTCTGGCCTTTATGGGCACTGCAGATAATCACATGGAGACACATAGTCAAATACAGAAGAACATAATTAAAAAGATCACATTTAAAAAGAGCAGATGCTGCAGCATGATTCTGTAAGTTTTAATTTTTCTGTGGAGAAAGAACAAGCCACAGGCAGTGGCTTATTTAGTTTTCAGTGATGCAGTGATTTAGTTTTCCTAAAAACAAATGCCCAGAGCCAAATTAATAAATTCATTATGCTTAACTCCCTTAATCTGAATAGGCTTTGACATTGTTGTTAGTACAAATAAACATATTTTGAATGTCAGACTTTCAGAGTTTATTCTTAAACATTGTCCTGTTTGAGTGAACAGAGATCACGAGGAAGCTTTGGGGAAACCTCCGAAGTAAATAGACATTACATACAGTGATTTTTGTGGCCTTCTCACGTCCCGCTGGACAGAATTCTAGGCTTCAGATCAGTGTCCCATGCCTAAAAAATTCCTAGTTTAAAAACTAATATGTAGTAAGAGAGTTATTAGATTTGAAATGAGAACATGTGTTTTGAATTTAGATTCGTCTGTGAAACAGGAGGTGACCTTGAACTAACAGGCTCATCATTCAGACTTATCAGATGTAAAATGAGAAGGCTAAACTAAATTATCTCTCAGGACTTGTGAATTCTGCAGCTCTGCAAATAGGTGAGAGAATTGTGAAAGGTAAGGGATTCTATGTACTCTTTTAAGCAAATGATCAATTTTCAAGGAAAGAGAATGTGCCTCCTCAGAGCCTCTGTAATTGCCAGAAGGATAAAGGATGCCAGGGTGCGAGGCAGATGTTCTCTGCTAAGAATAACAACAAAATATTAATTCCAGAATAAAGGGCAGACGGTTTACTTGGAGGCTTTCAGTGAGTTTGAAGAGACGCTGTAAGCAAAAACAGAGCATTGCACTATCTAAAAGAGGCAGCAAATGAAAATATATGGAACCTCCTCAGCCAAGGAAAACAATGTGACTCAGGACCACACTAAACACCATGGCTCTAATAGGCAGAGAAAAGATGTTAGGGAAGTCGGGCAAAATGAAATGCATCGGTTTACAGGCACTCAAATATATAACTTAATAGTAACATGGTATTGGCTCAAATTCAGCAAATGGCATTTTTTTTTTGCATTACATTATCCCTTTCTTTATTATTGTGACATGTCAAAACCATTGAGTCACCTGGGTTATTCATTTAGTTAAGCAACACTTGGACTGACAGATTGTGTCAATTATTCCTGACTAATCATGTCTAAAATTAATGTATGTGAGAATTCTCAGCATATCCTCTGCTTTTCTTTATTTTTATAAATATTTTTAAAGATTCATTTTGTTTATATGTATGTATTATATGTTTGCAAGCATGTGTAGGTGCCATCAGAAGTCAGCAGAAGGCATCAGATCCCCTGAAGATATATTACATTCAGTTATGAGCTGCCAGACAATGCTGCTGGGAACTGCACGCCAGGCCTCTGAAGAAGCTACATGAGTGTCCTGGCCCAAAGTCTATATTGCATGATTTGGCCTTAGGGGAAGTAACAAGATTCTATGAAATTTCATACGTGGTGAAGATTGAATAGAGGTCTTACATTTTAAAAGATTCATATGTAAAAGCTAGCAACTTAATAGGTGATCTACCAGCAAACTAAACACAACAAAGACAGAATTATTATTACAAACTGGCTGATTTTTACAACAGTTACAATAGAGCAGAAATAAAAGAAAGCAAATATGCAAAGAAAGGTAAGAGTCATGAGTTGGTGTGTCATGTACTTGCTAAGCAAGCATGAAAACCTGAGTTCTAGTCCCAAAATTAACAGTGAGGTAAAAGAAAGAGAAGTAAGGAAAAGAGAGGGAACATGGAAAGGAAGAAAAGAAAGAAAATCTAGGCAGGAGACTGGTGAAAATATATCACCGGAGAGGTAGATGGGAAACCTAGGGGTAAGTCAATCTTGCTTGGTGAATCACAAGCACAGTGGGTAAGAGGCTCCACCCTTGATTCTCACCACCTGTAGCTCTGGTTCCAAGGGTGCATGCTCGAGCACGCGCGTGCATGCACAAACATACACACACATATACACACACACACAAATTAAAATTAAAATAAATCTTTAAACATCAACAAAAAGGAAGGTAGAAAATGAGGGGGGAAAAAAACACTGAGGTTGATTCTGATCTCCACATCCACCTCACTCTCAACCCAAATAAAATAAAAAGTAAAAATATAGGAAGGAATGATGAGAGTCACATGTATGTCTAATCAAATATTCAAGAGTATATGATATTGAAAATGGCCCATAGGATGAACTAGAGTTGTCTAAAATTAATTAATGAAAGGAACTTTCATTTGGAAGACTGTTGGATAGTCATGATACTTATCTGGAGCCCAGTGCCATTGGGGTTTTGATCATATAAGCATCTATTCAGCACTTCACTCTATTCAGTGCTTCATGACTCTAGGCTCTGACAGCTGCATACTCTTCCATCCATGGCTCTTATTTTGACGTCTTCTATGTGCTCATAGCAGTTCATTCCCTACTGTGTTGCCCTACATGGATACACAGAAGCATAAACCTACATCCTTTGAACTTTCTCTGCATTAAATCACTTGCATAGGACTGAAAGTGTTTCCTGAAAAGAGGATTTCTGTTTGCTCTTGGCAGTTCCAGAGTGTGAGGCTCAGAACAACTGGAGACAGAGATTAGGACTTAAGTCAATTACTTTCTCCAAGAAACAAACATGGTGAATTCCAACCCAAGCCTGGGGGTTGCTGCCTTGAAGTTAAGACTTGTCTGAGAACTTTGGTTCTTTTTTTTATCCAGCTCTAGTCTGACAGGTATGTCTTTCCTACCCGATTTCTTTGTGGTGGTGATTCTCTCAGGATTAGACTGAGAACACAGAAATATAGGAAATCAGGACTTCTTAGGGACTCAGGTTGGATTTCAGGCTTTGTCTAATTTGTAAGCCTCTAGGAATTTCCATGTAACTCAAGAGCAAAGTTAACTCTTATTTTTGAGATGTTTTCACACAAGTTAACATCTTCCTTACTTTTCTGCTAGTTCAATAAGTATCTGTCTAACTACCTACCTAACCCCACTATCTATTTCCCTGTCATCTGTCATATCTATTTCCTATCCTCCATCTCTTGATCTGTCTATACATCCATTCATGTATCATCTATAACCTCCCCCCTTGTGTGTGTGTGTGTGTGTGTGTGTGATCTATTATCTACAATTTATGTAATCTATACTGTCAGCTCTCTTGCATATGGAACATTTATCATCAGAAATTCAGTAGTTATAATTTAATAATCTATATGTTGGTACTGGAAAGCTGCAGGTCAGAGACTAATTTTCTAAGTTCTCATGACCTCACCTGTAGCTGAACTCAGAGTGACTCACAAAAAAATTTGCTGGATTCTATTAAGGTTTATCAAGTTAAAAGGCTTTCCATTCTAAAATATAAAACTTTTGATGTTTAAACCAGTAAATTTAGGTATAAACAATACATTATAAAATATATATTCTTGAGACAGAGCATAGAATACAAACTATTAAAAACTAGTTAATACATTGCTTAAAATATTTAGTTGAAGAAAGATCCAGACCAATATAGACACTCTGGATATTCTTCCATAAATAAAATATTCCATTTTATACATAAATTTTAAACGTTGTAAGAAGAGAATAAACTTCACTTTGGCAGAAATATTTATCTAGCACTCAATTATATAACATGAATCATTCATTCAAACTCATTCAAAATAGAGATAGAAGTTCCAAGAAAATATGACCTGCTTATTTCTAATAATATATGAATGATATATCAGGCTTCATATAAGTTTATTACAAGCACAAAAGTTGAATACTAGTTGCTTTCTTCTAAAAAGTCCTATCATCCTTCCCAGGTTGTGGATCCACTTTATGAATTTCATTGAACCTTAATTGCCTTCTTCATATCCTATAGATATCCAAATAGAATCATACTTGGTTGCTTAGCTTAGATTTCGACTGCTGTGATGCAACATCTTGACCAAAGCAACTTGTAGAGGAAAGGGTTTGTTTCACTCACAGATCCATGTAACAATTTATTATTAAAATCAGTACAGGTGGCAACATGAAGGCAGGAGCTGATGCAGAGGCCATGTAGGGGCTGCTTACTGACTTGTCCATCATGGCTTCATCAGTCTGCTTTATTATAGAAGCCAAGACCCCTAACCCAGGGATGGAACCATCCACAATAGTCTGGGCCCTACCCCATCAATCACTAATTAAGAAAATGTCCTGCAGGCTTACCTATAGCTTGATCTTATGGAGACATTTTCTTAACTGAAGTCCCTTCCTCTCAGATACCTTTGGCTTGTAGGAAATTGAAGTAAAAATATACAATATGCTGAAATATAAGTTTCAGTTGATATAGGGGACAGAATCAGTTCATAACATAGGCTCACTGACCAGATGACTCAATGGTTCAAAGGTTGCAGTTTCCTGCAAATCTATACAGTGAATGCATATAGTGCAGTTTAAAATACCATCAGCCCCATTCACCTAGCATGACACTCCAATGTTGAATGGCTTTAGAAAACATACTTGATGCTGTCTATCCTCAGAGAAATGAAAATCAGAACAGGAGTATCACTGTTCACCTACTAAGATGTCCAATAGCCAGAGCATTGGCAGCAAGTGTGTGGAGAGGTAGAAACTCTTCTATATTTTTGAAGGGACAGCAAAGTGGTTTAACAAATTTAACCAACATTTTGACAAAAGCTGGATAGGTGCTTGGATATTTAAAATTCCTTACTGTTGTTACTGAATATCTGAGTTCTATTCCCTGCTTCCTTGTCTGGTGGCTCTCAACTGCCTACAGATTCCAGGTCTAAAGAGTCTAACATCTTCTTCCCTCCATATGTGCTGACGGACACATGTGTGTCATACATATACACAGATACATAAATAAAAATAAACACATTCTAAAATAGGAGACTATTTGGCCATTCCCTGTGTGTGTAAATATAAATTTAACACAAAATCTTCTGTATTTCTTTACACTGATCCAAAGGAAATGGAAATTTATGTCCTAGAAAACCTGCTCACAGGCACTTATAGAAGCCTCATTTATAACCGTCTAACTTTGGAAACAACTGATATATTCTGTAGTAGTTGGATAGATAAATAAACCAGTAACATTTAGACAATGGCTATTATTCAGGGCTGAAATGAAATGAGATACAAAGTCATTTCAAGACACGAAGAAAATATCAATGCATCATTCACTACAAAGCCTCAATTCTGTGTGGTTATACATATACGAAATTTTAAAACAGGCAGAACCATGGGAACAGTAGAAAACTCTAAGGCTTTCAGGAGTCAGGGGAGGAGAAATATTGGTTTTCAATGCTACAACTTAAAACAATGAAGAGAAGGATTAAAGAATGAAGAAAATTTGTAATGAGTTGTAGCAAAGAGGAAATGTTTACAAAATATAAATTAGCAAAAAGTTGTATCTGTGAGTTAGGAAGCATTGTCCAAATCTGTAAGACAGTTGGATAAACATTCAAGAACAAAGATTAAAGAAGGTGCTTCAGAAACTCTAAGTACTCCTGGTAAAAGTGAAATGCTGACAGACGTGTTAGTAATTCAACAAGTAAAACAAACAAACAAACAAACAACAAAACCTGTTAAGGTAATACCATTAATAAATTGCTAAATTTTAATATTTATAATAAAAGATGTTTACAAGAAAAAAGGAGCTCTGGGCCATTCATGATCACTTACTATACAATGACAGTTGCAGGATAATGAACTAGGAACTCTATATGGCCACTAGGACCAGCAAGAAACATGTGTAACAAAAGCAATTTCGTTATATATTATCATTACTATTGCTTCTATTATTGTTATATTGAGAGAGTCTTAATGTATCTCATACTGGTTTTTAAGTCACAGTGTAACTTAGACTGCTTATAAGTACTCTCTTTTTTTGGTTAGAAACCTGTTATATTTCCTTATAAAGTATTAAAAATAAACCTTGTAACTTAGTCTTTTTCATGGTATAGACAACTTTAAAATTAGCTATAGTTATGAAATATATGCATTACCAAAAGTGTTTTGACTCACAGAATTCTTGTTTTAGTTAAACTTGTATGTACAACCATCCTTGGATAGCTTTCTGTTTGTCAATACTTTTAAAAGAAAACAAATTCCTGAAATGAATACACACACACACACACACACACACACACACACACACACACACTATATATATATACATATATATATATATGTATATATGTATATATATATATTGAAATAGTTAATATACATTTTTTTCTGTATCTGTTCTGGCACTTTGTATTAAATTAGTTGAGAGTCTAAACTACCAAAACTGCATTAAGATTCTACCCTACATCCAAAGGATTGATTTAAGAGAGACTTTGAGAATTAATGACCTGCAGTTGTGCATATTAAACACAGGCTACTCTGTCAGAAAAGAGATGGAATAAATCGGTGCAGAGACATAAGGAAGAAAATAAAAGCTTTTCTTTTTATTTAGCAAGTCAACACCATGTCTCTGAATAAAATCATTAAAAGGAACATGATGTTTTAAGATCTGAGTCTCTGTGAAATCATTAAAAACCATTGAGAAGTCAAATATTGCCTACTATTGCATGATCGCAAAAATATGGTTTAACTAGATATTCTGTACAAAGGATGTCTCGGTGCTGTGTAAGTACAAAGTAATAGTTAAGTAGTGGCAAGTGTTAAATAGTGGTCATATTTGCTTTACAGAGTTACTGTTACAAACACAGCATATTAACTATAGAATTTAATTCTTATAATATTTATTATAGGAGTGTCCCAGTAAAGAAAGAGAAATTCAATGAGATTAAATAAATTTGGTTAAGGTCACATAGCTATTATATGTGAAAGCACAATGGAAATCCAAATGTGTGAGCATGCCCATGTACATGTGAATGCAGATACTAGTAAAGGCCAGAAGAAGCTGTCAGCTCCACTGGAGGTGGAGTTTCAGACAATGGTGAGTTGCCTCTCATGGAAGCTGGGAACGGAACTGTGGTTCTCTGCAAAAGCAGCAAGTGTCCTTAAACCTCTGAAGCATCTCTCCAGCCTTTCAAGGATTGCTTGAATGATTCTTTCATTGTTCGGTCACTTACTAAGCCAATGTCTGTGATTACCTTAAACCTAAGTGACATCAAAATGCATGTTCATGTATCCACATTCTGGAAGCTCAGTTCGGGATAAGGCATGCAGAGACTATGATCATTAAAACATACACATTCTTTCTCTGTTGCCTGGCTCTCCTGTGTTGGTAAAGTCATTCACTAAATTCTTTATCCTAGGATCTTCAAGACTGAGGAGAGATGAGAAACTAGAGGAGTGGAATCAAGGAGTATCCTGTGGAGAGTCTGGATGTCTTCTATGTCTCCTGTTTATAGTCATCAATCAGAACTCAGTCATGTGGTAAGCTTTCATTAAGTGTGGTAAGCTTGATAAATTAAAGTGTGGTAAGCTTGATAAAACATACTGGTGTTCATGGAGAGGAGGGCAGGGTTTGTTACATATATCACCACAGTGTCTCATCAGAAGAAGTCTAACACATGAATATCATTTTCATTAAACTGTGGTTATTTCTGCATCTGCACTACATCTCTGTCATAGTTGCCTTTATGATGTTGTGATACATAACTAAAACCTTGCATGGGAGAGAGGTTTATTTGGCTTATAATTCTAGATTGCATTAATCATAGAGGGTAAATCAAGGCAGCTGGCCACATCACATCCAAGTTAACAGTAAAGAGAGAATACAATCATCATTGACTGCTTGATCTCAGCTAGCTTTTTACTTTCTGTTCAGGATTCCTGCCTGGGGAATGGTGTTCTCACAATGGGCTGAGTCTTTGTAAATCAATTAATAATCAAGACAGTCCCAGACAGACAAGCCCAAAGGCCAACCTAACCCAGATAATTGCTCAATAAGAATCCCTTCCCAGGGGCTGGAGAGATGACTCAGAGAAGACAGCTATAGTGAACATATATAAATAAATAAATAAATCTTAAAATAATAAGAAAGAAAGATTTTTAAAAAATTCATCCCTTCCCAGCCTTCCCAGGTTATTCTAGAATATATCAAGATGACAGTTAAAACAAACCAGCACCATCACTTTGTTTTTCAAGTAATATAAAATATCTATAGTCCTTATATTCAGATCCTTCAGTATGCAATATTGATGGGACTCATACTACATCCTAATCTTTTTTGATTATGACTGCTTAAAAACATATCATCAACTAGACATGCAATAGAGACTGTCACCCTTTCTCTTTCAAGATTCTGAAGTTAAGATGCAGTTTAAGCTTGTTGCCTGTCTTCAAATTTCTGGTAAATAGAAGAATAAATAATAGATTATATTTATAGATTAGTATATAAATATTCTTATTCAATATGCAATGCCTTATTGACATAAAGTATGTCCTTTCCATCTGTTATATATCATTGTGTAATTAACCTTATCTTTTTACATTTTTATGAAATCTAATTCATAGTGTTCAAATTGTTGATGATATATAATACCACACTTATTTTTATATTTTTACTGATTAAATTGTGGGGCTTAAGCTTGTTTTGCTTCTTATTAAGTAAATTACATTAAACGTGTAAGTCATGTGTCAATTTTTGTTTAGATAATTGTTATGAGAAATTATAGTACTGAGTATCATCCTGAAAGGAATAAGTAGGATTTCATGCATATTATATCCCTTTAATAAAACATATTCCCCAAATATCCTTTAGACAAATAATGAATATTTAGTACATCTCAATAAATATTGATCAAAAGATTGGAGTGAGATTTAGCTAATTCCTAAAATACTAAACAAAATAGTGTTTAGTTTGGTTTGATTTCTGTTGTTGTGATAAAACACTCTGATCAAAACAACTTGGAGAGGAAAGGTTTACACTTCCAGGTTCATCTTTGGGGGGAATAAAAAGCAAGAGCTCAGGGAAAGAACCTAGAGGCAGGAATAAAGCAGGGAAGATGCTACTGGCTTGCTCATTAATCAGTGCTCAGCTAGCTTTCTTACATAGTCCTGGCTCATATGCCTAGGGATGCTGCCACCTACAGTGGGCTGGCTCCTCCCACATAAATCATCAATGGAAACAACCTGGACCTGGCCACAGGCCATTCTAAAGAGATAATACTTCAACTGAGGTTTCTCTTTTCTCAGATGACCTGAGGTGTGCCAATTTGACAAGGAAAACTAACAAGGACAGTGATATACCGTCAGTACGGAACTAGGAAAAGCTACATTCACTGATTTGTAGATTTTCCTTAAACATAGCTACAGCTACATCCTCAGTCGATTTTAAACCTTTTTGCTGTTCCTTTAAGTTGACATGTAAGAGTTAATCAACATTGTTTCCACCATCTCAGAAGTGAATCACAAGCAGAAAGTTATGAAAGTACCTAGATTTTATGCTATGACAGGGAGTTTCTTGGACCTTTGGTTCAAAATATTTGACCTTTTGATTTCTTCCTCTGAACAGTGGAAACATTAATGTTTCCCTTGGTGTAGTGCTTATGAGGATAAAACATATAGATATAAAAATATCATGCAGCAGTGTTTATTGCTTATGTAATAGCCATTGATAAGTAAGGGGCACCAGTTGGATATTTTTCTCTCATAGAAATTTATTAAAAATGTGCAATAACTGAAAAGTTCAGTGGGACAGAATTTGAAGATGTTCAGGCAAATAGGAAATATCCATGAAGAATGCAAAAGAAAGCCACAGTCTTCATAGGCAGTAGGAATTCTCAATCACATGGAAGAATAAGACCATTCAATACAGCTCATGCTTTGGACAAAGAAAAGGATGGTGCAAAACACAAGGGGCTTTTTGAATTTATAATTTAACCTGGGAGGTTAACTACACAGTACTGATGAGTACAACGTAAGAACGCTTTAATTTTATCAGTATTATCTACCCCATCAGTGCTCAACAGAGCAGCAGTCTTTAAATTCATAAGCTCACTATGCCAAGTTAAAACATCCAGAGATGTGTTAGAATTATGCCAAATACACTGCAAGTGTCTTTAAACTTCTTCCTAATTATAATGACTACCACTGTAAATTTTAGAACTAACATGAATCCAATGGTATTTGGCATGACACTAAAGATGGCTCCTTACTCTTAAACTCTGAACCTCCTTCCAATAATTTGAATAGGACAAAGAGCATTAATCCATTGTTCCAAATGCCTATCTAAATCCTCTTGTTTCTGGCTTCTGTGTCACCATCTACATGGCATGGCAATCAGGAGATATCTGGATGTCTCTTAACTTTACTTTTAACCTCCACTGTCATAAGCACAGTCTTGGTATACTATGATGACTTCCTTGTCACTGACCCCAACACAGCAGCCAGCAGCCCCAGTTCAATGCACGTCAGGATGAACATGACAATTTAATAAAATAAAATTGAAGCTTCATGTTTTCACTCAGTTGGGAAGATGGGTCAGTAGGTAAAATATAATGTTTACCTTGAAAGTACAAAATGCTGAATCATACTCTCAGAAAATATGTTAAAATAAAAATCAGATGTATTGGTCCCACAATCTTATAATCTGAATGGTGGGCCAGAAGGATTCCTGGGCCTGGCTACTTAAGTCAGTCAGCCCACTTGGTGGATCATAGGCCAGTGAGAGACCCTGTCTTAAAATCAAGGTAGACAGCACTTGAGGAATGGCAAATGAGGAAGGTACCCAAGGATATCCTCTAGCATCCACAGCTCAGATGTAAATGTGCATCCTTTACCACTTGATTGATGAACCTGGAACAGGTTAGTTGGTGTCATCTATGGGGTAGAGACCAAACTTCTAGAAGCCATGACTGTCCATAGTTCGCCTAACAGCAGTCTTCTGCTTCAAGATCCCTGTTCATTTACTTACATTTTCTCCTTTACAGGACAGCTAATCTACTCTGTGTTGTCACATGCTGACATTCTTTCTCAGGGTTGTAACTTATATTAGTTACTAACTCTTGCTTAACTTCATTCTCTCAATCCTCAAATATCCAAAATCTGTCCTTCGTTCAAGACCAAACCTAAAAGTATTTTGAGCTTGCCTATTGTCTGAATAGAAATTCTCTCTCCTTTGAGTTTCTATATATTTTCTGACTTTTTAGATTTATGATTACTAATAGTACATGTACAATAAATGTATGATAAATGTATATTTTATGAACTATGTTTTATGGAGCATTTACTGTACTGAGATGATATTTCTAGGAAAGAATTTGTGTGAAGATGTAAGTTTTTGGGAATTATAATATTTCCCTAGTCCCTGTTTCTCAGAAGCCCAAGACATCCAATGAAGAATTTAAAATACAAAATATCTAAAGCTTGCTTAACTATGAGGTTATTAATTTTTTAATAATATACCATTCTATCCATGATATATTGATATTCATGGAATCCACTGGAGAAAACACTCATGTCCAATGAATACTGGTTTAATCATTGCCTTAAGTTTAAAAATCTTAGCTTTTGGTTAACCCCATGCTCTCTGGCTGTGGGGATCTCAGTTGGTTCTGTCAACCCCATAACTCCCTGGCTGTGGGGATTTCACCTGAGACTGTTAATGTAATACTCTCAGTTGTAGGCATTTTTCATGCTTTGTGCACACAGATTCATCCTGTGTTTGGGTGTTTGAAGGACATTTAGTCAATTAGGAAGCATACTGAGGCAGGAGCAGAATCTGAAGTGTTCAGAATGCTTCTTGCTGGCAGTTTTTAATAAATGACAGAGAGAGCAGCTAACCAGATTCCCTGTCATAAAACTTTTCTGCAGGACGTTGTCCGAGCACTGAAGAGTCCCACTGAACCCCAGATTGTGATCAAGTGTTCCTCTCTTCACCCGCTCCAGCTGGTGACTTTTATTATTCAGGTGACTTTTATTATTTCAGGTGACTTTTATTATTTCTTTCTCCTACCTGCTCAGTGTCTTTTCTATCTAGTTTTGTTTACAGAAGAACATATTGAATTGCATTTATTTTAAAAATTGATTTGGTTTATCATCTCAGTAGACTAAAACTGTGTGTGCTTGTACATGTGTGAGTGTGTGCATGAATTCACTTGTGCTTTGCTAACGTGCAGTTAGAAGTCAGAAGTCAAGCTCAGGTCTAGTTCCATAGGAAACCATCCATCTTATTGTGTTTTAAGACAGGCTTTATTACCAGCCGAGGACTTAAATAATTTGGTTACTAACTACATAAAGCCAGGTACCTGCATAACTCTCGCTCTTTCTACCACAGCCCTAGCACTGAGATTACAAGCCTGAGCGACCCTACCCACCTTTCTTGTGTGAGTTCTAGGACTGAATTGAGATCCCCTTGGTAGCAATGCAAGCATTTGAACAGATAAACTACCACTGTAGCCCTAATTCAAACTTAAGAGTTCGACTCTGTGGTCCTCCCAATTCTGCATGAAGAAGTTTCTTCAACCAACATATGACTGGCTTTTAAACATGTAGTCAAATGTTTACTTGGGAGTAATGATATTTTCTATTTTGTATTTTATTTTACCAAGAGGTGGCAGTATGAAGCATCCTATCTTTCCCCCGTGCTGACATGAGGCTCCAGAGCCCAGATTCCCATCTGCCCATATAATCCCCAAATTAAACAACTGATGTGCTTACCGATGTTTTCCATTATCAGTAGCGTAATAAAAATAGGTACTAAATAATTGCACAAAAATCTTCCACATCTCTTTATAAAATAAGCTTCAATTTATCCAACTGCCAAAACAAGTGTTTTGTGCACAGTTGAATGAAGCTAGTCGTAATGATCAGTAGATTGGATATATGTATAAAATGTAATTTTAAGCAACTATTATTATGTATATGTGCCTTTCTGTGAGTTCAGTGCTGACAGAAGCCAAAAGAAGATGCAAAATACGCTGGAGCTGGAGTTGGCGGTATTTGTGAGCCATTTAACATGAGTGCTGGGAACAGAATTAGGGTCTTCTTAAAAAGCAACCAAAGATAAATAAATAAATAAATAAATAAATAAATAAATAAATATTAAAAAATAAAAATAAATGAATAGCAACAAGTGCTGTTAATCACTGAACAATCTTTCCTGCCCCTAAAGCATATATTTTGCTTACAATATTCTCAATTTCCAAGAGAGTTTTCAGATATAACTCCACCATTAAGTAAATTTGAATCTGTATGAAGTCTTGTCTATACCAAGCAAGGGTGTTATTTCAGTGGAGAGCAGTGGTGGGCAGATATGCAGTACTAGATTTTACCTTATAGATGAATTATCTCCCTGAGCAGCAGAAATTTTTCAAGAAGTTTATCTTTGTAGAAAGTTTATTACACAATATTTATACATCAGTGGTTGTATCTGCAGAAAATCTTTGAGTAAGTATGACACTTTAAGGATTTTAATTATAGCAATGATCTAAGGATAACTTTGATCTAAAGCTTTCAGGCCCAGAGAGATATTGAAAGTGGGTGAAGCATTCCTAGGACAAAATGAAGTTAGATGTCCTTTCTCACAGAAATCTGATAGAGCTTCGAACAATTTATATATTTTACCTATAGTAGGTAAAGGCCCAAGTAGATAGCATCATTTCATATATGATGTGATAGAAAAATAATACCACTATCATTTTGAGTCATTCATATCAAAAAAAAAAATTCAAGAGTTTTTTGCACATTCTCATCTCTACTGGCTCAACTTCACAGTGCCACATGGTGCAGTGCACTGCTACCAGAAGATAAAAGGCTTCATCAGTGATACCCAGCTATGAAACCTCCATGATACACTAATGATTGACCTGGAACAGCATATCTACTGATATAATAGTGGCATGAACATCATAGGCATATCCAACCACTTTTTGACTTGATTTAAATGCTACATCAAAGATGAAACCCATATCTAATACCATTGTCCCACATACAACCTATGGCTAGAGAGGTCATAGGCCCAGGAGGAAAACTTACTATTATATTGCTGCTAAGGGAACACTGCAATAAACCAAATCCTAATTACTTATTGTTATTTTCATGGATCAATATATTTTTCAACCTTCAACTAAGAAGCTTTTATTTGTAACAGATTTGGATTAACTCAGAGGCCCATATTGGCCACGATACAGAGAATAAGAGACAATAGAATGTGCAGCCATAAAAGAGTTACCTATACCACATATCCATATTTTGAAAGCTTGGGGATCATTTCAGAAGAAGCGGAAAATGTGTAATAGCTTGGATCAATACAAGGAAAGAATATTTTCTGGACAAAGCCAAAAAAAAAAAAAAAAAATACACATGCAAACTCACAGCATCTGCAACAGTATGCACAGGATCTATGCAAGCCCAAATCATCACAGAGATAGGGGATTTGATACAAATTTTCACCTCTGGCTGAAATACTATGAGAAAATGTTAAATGCTGACAGCAGAAAAGACATTTTTTTCTAAGACTGTAGTTTTGATAAGTCAATCATGCTCCAGTGGATTACTACACATCCAATAATATTTGGGCAACACAAATTGATCTTAAAAGAGTTTGATTTCTGTTTTGTTTTACTTTTTTTTTTTAAGGTCATAAAGTTGGGTGGATCTTGGAAGAGTTAAAGAAGGTGTGAATATGATCAAAATACATTGTATGAAACTCTTGCAAAACTAATAAATGGTATAGTAAGAAGCCAGAGATACAGTGTAGTAGGTAAGATGCTGTATGAGTTTAATTCTACACAATGAAAGGAGAGAGCTGTCTTCTAAAAGCTGTCCTCTGACCTTCTCACATGAAGTGCGATTCTCATGCATGGATACATACACAAACACACACACATATACACTCACACACAAGTGCACACACATATGAGAGAGAGAGGGGGAGGGAGAGAGGGAGGGAGGGAGGGAGGAAGGGAAAGAGAAAGAGAGAAAGGTGGGGGATACAATAAAATCATCCCTCAGTGATTGCATATGATATCCTTGCAATGACTTTAAAGGACTAGTAGTTAGACAAATCCCTGATAAGCAAACAGGTAGATGGTGAACTTTGAAAATAACAGCTTAATCCTTACCCTCACTAAGACAAAAGCATGGTAACTTAGCACAAAAGTCAGGTATGCCTTTTTCCTGGGCAGTAGGACCCTCTGCTGATAGAACTGCCAGTCCAAGGCTGGATCAAGACATGTTTGTGATAAAACTGTGGGCCTAACAATTTCCCTATCATTTTCCAAACTGACCAATCCCAAATTAGCTGATGAAAACCTCTCAAAGACCATTACAAACCCTGGTTCTTGAAGAGAGACAAGATTTCATGCCATCAAGTTCCTGATCTGCTCTGCAGAGGATCTTTCTTTCTTCCTCTGTATGCCTTGAGCTCTCTCTCTCTCTCTCTCTCTCTCTCTCTCTCTCTCCTCTCTCTCTCTCTCTCTCTCTCTCTATCTCTATCTCTCTCCCTCTTTCTGTGTGTGTGTGTGTGTGTGTTTTCTCACCCCCTCATAAAAGCATTTATTTTCAGCCAATCCAGTCTTCTTTGCTTGAGATTTCCTTGCTGCTGCTACCTACTGTGTTTGAGATTTTTCCTCCCTTTTTAATTATCAAGCTGATAGAGAAAACAAACCCAGTGAAGACATCTGGACACTAATGTCTTTATACTGTTCGCTAAGCAATTGTATGTGAGCAATCCTTGAATGTCTGTATGAAGACTGGATATCATCCTTGTGTGGTGTTTCTCAGGTGACAACTACCCTGTGTGCTTTAGTCATATTTCTTCTTGGCCTGTAGCTACGTAGGCAGGGCTGGTTGATCAGAAATCCTTGTCTTTCCTTCTCTGCATTAGGATTCCAAGCTCACGCTTTCCTCCCTGGTTTATTTGGATACTGGATGTTGAACACTAAGTCCTTATGTTTGTATACCAAACACTTAATTGACTGAGCTACACTACAAGTCCCGGATTGGCACATTTCTGATGAACAGGTACTGCCGGTAGTGCTTGTTTTATACATTAGTATGAGGGCCAGGAATATTTCGTCTTGAATTTGTTCTTCATTCCCATTAGTGAGACAGCCTCCTTGTACTTCTTCCTTCTCAGGTCATCTCTCCCTACAGTTAGGCTTAACTTTTGAGAATAACCCATCACAACTATTCTACTGATTCACATAGGTAAAGTTTTATAGCACCTTAAGAACCACATCAAGCCTGCAATATCCCTGGGTGGCAGAAGTAACCAGACTTTTCTTTCCACCAATCATCAAGCATGTGTGACAAAAAAAAAGTATACGTCACATGCTTTGTTATAAGACTTATCCTGTGGCCCTGTAGAACTTTTCTCTTGAATTCTCACTTTGAAATGTTCCTGGATTATATCAAATGTTCATTGCCTGACTCTTTGCTGCCTTAGCTTGATACTACAGTGAGTAAGACCTTTGGCCACTGTGCACTCTTTAGACATTTCTCATTGAAGCCACTGAGAGGGGCATATTCATATAAGCTCAGAGATGTCTCTAAGGTTTACTTTAACCTCCATTTCTTTAAAATATTCCACTTTGATTTTTGTCTATTAGCAGATATCCTCAGGACGTGATTACTTAGAACTCATAATTTCAAAGCAGAAGCAGTAATTTCCACAGTGTTTGTCCATAGTAACCCACCCTGCTTATGAATATGCTCAATAAATGGAGGAAATGAAGATATTGTTACTTCCAAGTTAATATCCATGGCAGAACCTCATTTTGGTCTCAAAGTTGATTTCATTTGTCACTTAGTTATAGCAAACATTCTAAACCATAAGTGCATACTTTGCGAATGAATGCGACTGATAAATATCCAAATGTTAGCTGCAGAAAAAAATGGATGATAATTTAAATTGCTCTAATTGTAGTCTATTTTTATAAAACTTTTGAAATGTTGCCTTGAACATCTGAAAGGATGTTCTGTATTTGGGGATAAAATTAAAATATTTTAACCCTTTGTATGCATTTCTATTTCAAAGCATTCTCTTTTTAAGGGACCTGCCGTTTATTATTCCTTTATTCATTCATTTTGGTATTTGTGCATGATGTCTATCTATTCACATATGCATCCAAGTGTGTATAAATGAATGTGAGTACATGCATGCCATGGAGTCCATGTGGGGTTCAGAGTGTGTAACCATAGGTGTCTGTCCTTGGCTCTCACATTGATGGAGACAGTGTTCCTCTATGTTCACTGCTGAGGACAGTTAGCTGGACCATGGGCTACTATTATTCTTCTTAGTCCACCTCTCAATTTATCATAGGAGTGCTGAGGTTAGAGATACATGAATTACTTCACCTGGATTTACATGGGTTCTGGGGATCCAAGCCTAAGTTGTTACATTTGTGCAACAGGATCTTTAGTGAGTGACCCGTCTCCCTCTTCTTCTTCTTCTTCTTCTTCTTCTTCTTCTTCTCTTCTTCTTCTTCTTCTTCTTCTTCTTCTTCTTCTTCTTCTTCTTCTCTCTTCTTCTTTGCTATTTTATCTGGGGGGTGGGGTCATTAGGAGCTGTTTATTCTATGTGATATTTCCTGTAAACTTTCCTTTCAATATTGTTTCTTATCTCTTTCAAGTTTACACTGCCATTTTCAACAGTGTCCTATTTCAGGAATGGAATATTTTCCCTCTGCCTTGGTAAACCCAAAACCATTTAGAAATAAGCAGCATGTGCCTAATGTCCAAATCACTCCATTTTAATGTGTTATGGAAGTCAGTTTCACTCACTCCTTTTTAACAGGAATATATGATAAATAACATTAAAATGAGTTTGACTTTCTATCACAGTATCAATTCTCAAAGGAATGGAAACACGCTTTATTAATCTCTAAATCCATACCTAATACCACAGCAACTGCTAAAGATATCAGTGCAGCAGACACTTGTGTATTTGTATTTAAAACGTTCTCAGAGAGAGGTAACTTGGCCTTTGAGAATGGACAGAAAATCTGAGAAATTCTAAGTGGATAAAGCAAACATATACACATACACATACACATACACATACACATACACATACACATACACATACACATATACATATATATATTATTTCCCAAAATGCATTTCAATTAAAGATTATTTTAGAATAAAATGCAGAACAATCCTGACAATCATCTGTGGAATTTCCACATGTGTCATCTAGCTAAATTTATTCATCAATTTAAAAGTGATATTCTATCAATTTAGAGAAAGTTTCAAAAATGTTTTCTTTCCCTTAAGACAGTGATACTCTTTGGCTTATCTCAAAAGAAATTAAATATTACATAGGAGGATAAAAGAATGATTCTATAAAATTGTCTTACAAAATTAACGGCTTTCATTATCATATAGACAGTTTTCAAAGGATTTTTTTGTTTTCTTTTACAAGTTCAAGCCAATGCTCCATTATTATGAGTAAAGAGGATGAGAAGATGTTAGTGTCAGAGCTTGACTGGATTCAAGTCACAGTTTCATGATTAGAAATGCCTATAAAAATGATATGTATGTTTTTGAAAATTGTTTAGAGACACAGAGACCCGAGTCTGAATTCTCTCCTTTAGACATTGAACAGATTGAGGAATAACATAGGAGACGGCTGTAATGACCTCCAGCATCCCTCAAAGTGCTCCTGCTTACCTCAGGTGATGCCAGAAAATACCACTAACTGATTATCTTACAAAACAGAAGTGCACTTAATTACATTTCTGGAAGCTAGAAGCTCAAGACCGAGGTATTTATTTGTTCTGAGGCCTCTGTCCTTGGGCTGTGAGCTGTGCTTTATGGTGTCTTTATATGATGTCTGCCTGTTCTTTCTTCTATGTGTGCACCTGGGTTCCTCATTTCTTCATCTGAAATGCTTAAGAACCATACACCATTAAGTAGGACTTACTCTACAGACTCATCTCTTTAAAGTCTGAATCTTCCAAGACAGACATATATTGAATGTCAACATATGAGTTGGAGAGAGACAGAATTCAGGAAGTAACAGAGACACGATAACCACCCCCAGAAGTTGCTCTTCTTGAGGTAGAGTGAGCTATATGATGTGAATAGGAAAGAAAGTAGCTAACTAAAGTTATCTGGAATTATCATCTTATTGTGGCTTATGTTACTATAGGACTAAGCAGAGGTACATGGATATCCTGTATGGATTAACAAAAATAAGGCTCACCATTACACCAGGAAATGCTTTAGCTTAATGAAAAGCAACAGTAATTTTCTCAGTCAAAAGTTGTCTGTGCTTTGAAATCCATCATGAAGGCCTTAGCTTCAATCAGTCTCAAGATAGATGCAAGTTCTGTCTACAAACTAATTTAAACTTTAAATCCTTTGTAGTAACTAGAAACACTTTGATCATCTTCTTTTTCTTCACAGTTAACTATAGTTACTAGACTGGGTTTTCAAAGCAAAATTTCCTTTCATGTTAATCATTAAACAGACATAACATTTCTCCTGCAGTCTGTCATTTTGTGTCAATACCTCCATTAAATGCATCTTTTTTTTTTCTTTTATCGTCCACACTCTAATGACCTACTTGATTTGTATTTGTTAATGACTTACTGGAAATTTTAGGAATGGATCAGTCAACATATTTGATGGGTTCTACTTTGTGTGGGGAAGCTCTGTGCAAAAAGAGAAATAAAAAATATCACTGTGGGAAGCATGGCAATTGATGTCCTGTAATGTGTAGATAACCATTATGATAATCATTTTCTACATGAGAAGCCTGGGCCATACATATCATTAATAACAAATATGAGCTGAAATAACATGTAGGCTCAATGATCATGAGAAATCTACCATTCCCTGTCACCTTGTCTCATACTTCCATGTACATCAGAGCATACTGTCCTACAACTGAGGAAAGAGGAAAATGGAGTCTTTATAGTTGTTCCTTTCTCTTGCTGCAGGAATGCTCCAACTCTGAGACACTATTATCTCCCTTTTACATATTTCTGTAGTTTCTTCTCTCACTGTTCTTAGTTCTTCTGTCACGGTAATAAGATACCATGACAAAGAAACTCAGGTAAACAGTTTTCTTGAGCTCACAATTCAAGAGCATAGTCTATCTTTTATAGCTTGGAACTCAAGGCAGTAAGGTCTTGAAGCATCTAATATTACATCCACCTTCTGGAAAGGAAGAATGATAAATGATATGTTTTTGTATAGTTCAGGATCTCAGCCAAAAAATGGCAATACCTACAGTGGGAGGGTCTTTCCATCTCAACTAACCTCACCAACATCAGCCCACAATGGAATGCCCAGATGCTTGATTCTAAATTGTATCTCACCAAGTTAACAGAAAAGAATTGCCATAGGAGAAGCATTTGTAGAGACGATGAGCAAAATGCCACAATAGAAAAGACATTGAAAGAAATTGAAAGCTTAAGAACTCTAGAGGTTTTTCTCAACTTAAGAACTAGCCTTGGCCAGAAATCGCTGATCAGGTACAAGCATTTGTCACCTAGTCTGACAATATGAATGTGATCTCTGGAACACACATAGGATCAGAGAATCATTTCCTACAAATTGTCATCTGACCCACATGCATACCCCCACACAAAATCCATTGATGTAGTAAAAAGTTAAAAATAAGAAAAGAATGAACTAACTTTACTCATAAACAGTTTCAGGCTAGACAAATAGTTACAAAATTATAGAGCAGTAAAAATGCATATTTATACCCAAAATATGTGCAAGAGATGTTGATCATGTTTTAAGAGGACATAATTACAAGGGCAATACTTTTATGCCAACATCTTCGTTTTCCCCTCATAATTATTTTGAATAATTTTAATTTTTAATTTTCACTGAGACACTAATCCAATCACTTTGAACTAACTCTTTTTGTTGTAATTTACAAAACAAGTCCCCTTAAACCTGACATCTCAATACTCCAAGTGCTCAGGGGCAATAGTCATTCCTGAAGAAATCAAAAGTCCAAAAGAAACTATTCAAAATTTCTGCCCAAGGAAAGAAGAGGCTTCAGAATCACTATATAAGAGATATAAGAGATTTGGGGGAAAGTGGAATTTATTAAAGATAGAATGGATGAAATCCAGTAGGTGAGAAGAGCAGAAATGACTAGGGTGGGTACGAACAGCACAATAAAATAATCCACAATGAAGAAATAGTATGCAAGGAAGTTAATCAAACTTGAGAATGTTTGAGTTGGGGGTGTCTTTGTTTCTTTTCTTATTGCTATGATAAAATGCTCTTAAATTCAACTCAAGTGAGAAACGTCTTACTTTAGTTATAAATTCAAGATACAGTCCACAGTTGTGGGAAAATCCAAAGAGAGAAGCTGAAGTAGCTGGTTCCATCTCATCCACGTTCAGGAAACAAAAAAATGAATATGAGCTAATGCTCAGCTCACTTTTCCATTTTATAAAGCCCAGGATCTTTGTCCCCAGAAGGATTCCCACTCACCATTGAGATATGCCCTTCCATGTCAATTAATGTAAACAAGATAATCCTGAGGCATGCCAGAAACCTCATCTCCATGACGATTCAAGATTCTGTCAAGTGTACCATTAGCAGGAACAATCACTTGGGAGGAAAGTGAACGGGAAGAGGGAAGCAGAGCCAGCAGCTAATAAGTGTTTGTTAAAATGGCTCAGCATTTTGTACAGCTGAACAGATCTGAAGGCTTTGTTTCCTTTTGCTGGAGAAGTATCTGATTACAAGGAAAATACTACTATTGTTGAGCAAAATATCCAGAAAGATTCCTATAATATATTAATTTGACATTTACAGCATAAATACCTTACACCTACAGATAAGATACATCTATAAAATAAATCATTATTGGGCTATAGGTATGAGTGCTTACTGCTCATTCAGAAATCTGAGTTTAGTTCCCAGCACTCGTATTGAACAGCTCACAATTGCCTGTAACCCCACCTTCAAGGAATCTGATGCCCTATTCTGATTTCCACAGGACCTGCACTCATGTTCATATATCCACAAACAGACAGAAAGACAAACAGCTGTAATTAAAAATGAATATCTTTAAAATTAGATGATTATATGCAAATATATCTTTATATAATATATAAAGGATCTATATATTATATAGTGTTTTGTAAATGAATATACAATGCATATAGACTTTTGATATTTGAATAAATGGAATATTTGTAAAAGTATTAAACTTACCATTGGGAACCTAGATATAGTACATATATTAAGCCAATATGTTGAATGGGTAAACAGTTTGTAATCACTGCCCAACACCAAAGAGATACAAACCCATAGATTATGGTACTTTGCTGAATATAAACTGCTATGTACACAGATTCTATATTGCATTAATCTATCTTCTAGGCATTATTATGGGATTTTCTGTACCATGATATTAATAAAAATATGTGAAATTCAATGACAACTTGAGATTCAAATCTTTACATAATAAAGTATTAGATGGAACTCATAAAAGAAGGAATTGTCAATAGCGCTATGTTTGAATAGAAAAATGATACTCAATATGATTGCCTTTTTCTCATGGTGTACAGTTAAAGCTGGAGGTAGACTAGTGTTCTGAACTTCAGAAAGGCTTCAGAAACAACTCTACTTATTAAAATTATGTCTCCTGAAGATGTTAATGTAAAATGAATCTTTGAAGAGAGAAGTAGGGAACAATGAGATAGTGCAGTGAATGTCATACTTAATGTTTCTATTGTGACCAAACGCCATGACCAAGACAACTTACCTAACAGTTTATTAAGGGCTTGTGGTTTTAGAGGGTGAGTTATGATCATTGGTGAGTAAAATGACAGTAGGCAGTCAGACATGGCACTAGAGCAGGAGCTGAGAGTTTAAATTCTTTTCTATAAATAGGATGTAGAGAAAAAGACCACTAGAGTGACAAATTCCTCCAACAAGGCCCCACCTCCTGATCCTTCCTAAAGAGCTCCATCAAATATATGAGCCTATGGAGATCATTCTCATTCAAAACACCACAGTGCATAAAGGTGCTTGCTGTCAGAACTGATGACCTGAATTCAATACCTGAGACCTACATGGTAGAGAGCATTGACTACTACAAGCTGTCCCTGATCTCTATACATGTGCTTTGGCATACTACTCTTGCATACACATGTGCACATGCACACCTAAAAATGTAGTTTTAAAAATAAATGTTTAAAGATTGTTTTTTTACTAATCTGTTTGTTTATGCGTCTGTGTGAATATATGCCAAATGAATGCAGGTAACTATAGAAGCCAAAAGAGAACCTTGGATCACCTGGACCTGGAGTTTCAAATGGATGGATGCTGCTGTCATAGGTGTTGGGTACCAAACTGAGGTCTTCTTGATGAGTAGCAAATGCTATTAACCACCAAACCCTTTCTCCAGTCCCTTCCTTCACTTTTCAGTAAAGGACTTGTTGTCCAGAGATCATTTAGAAGACAGGTGATAAATGCTATAAATTAATGTGGGAAGAACGAAGAGAAAAATGGAGGAAAATTCAAGTAAGTTGATGAAAAACAAAAGAGAGGCAACCATGTTCAGCCATGTTCTTCTTATGAGTCTAGCCTTGACCTGAACACCTGAAGCAGTAATGGGTTCACAGTTACTGATCAACATTCTTTAACTTTGTCCTTCTCCAAGCCGTTGTCACCACATCAAGAGAAGATATTGCAGTCATAGAAAATCTGCAGATTTTTCTAACAAAATCTTAAAGAGTGGCAGCAATTTCTGATCTGGTTAAGGAGACCATTTTATATGATAAACTAAGTGAAGCATGGATAAATGCTTCTAACCTCTTTTTACCAGACATGGTACTGGGCTACATGAAACAGTTTTTCTAAGCATTCTTATTCACTGGACTTGTAGGATAACTGTAATATTTTTACAAGAAAAACAGAGCCAAGGCAATTTAATAACTCATTTGTATTTTATAACGCAATTAGAAAAAACTGAAATGATACTGGGGTTATAAAAGCTGTAAAAAGAAAAAAAACAAATACACCCAGTAATTCTAATTCCTCCCACTGGGAACCATTATACACACAAAGGCTTAAAAACTATGAAAAATAATAGATTTTGTTTTAGCTTTTATTTTCTGTGTATTGTGTAGATGTGTTTGTTTATTGGTGTCTTAGTTAGTTGTCAACTTGACACACCTGGGAAGAGAGAACCTCAATTTGGAAATTGCATCCATTGGATCAGCCTGTGGGCATTTTCTTCATTGGTGATTTATGTAAAGGGTCCCAGTTCATTGTAATAGATGCCATTCCTGGGCAGGTGGACCTGGACCAGCTTAAAAAGAAATAACTTAGCAAACCAGAGAAAACTAGGCACTAAGCAGAATTCCTCAATGGGCTTCAGTCCCTGCTTCAAGCTCCCTTGGTATCCTGCCTCGCCCTCTGTCCATGATGGACTACAACATGTAAATCAAATTAACTCCTCTCTCTCTCCAAGTTGCTTTTGGTCAATGTTTTATCACACCAACAGAAAGATACAAAAGTAATAGATGTTCATGTGTGCAGGTAAAGGTGGGCATGTATCTGTACATGCACACATTTGGGTGTCAGAAGATCACATCAGCTGTTGTTCCTCCTTTTCTTTGAACACAAAGTCTCTAATTTGCTAGGAATTCACCAGATAGTCTAGTCTAATTGTCTAGTGGGTCCCCATGATTGACCTTGGTGCTGGAAATGCAAGTGTGTACCACCATGCCAGCCATTTTATTAAACTCCAGTCTTCACATTTGCAAGGCAGGTACTTTACTGACTGAGCTAGCCACATGTATTATTTTAGCAATTTTATTGATTTTCGCCTTCACATTCAAATTTTGTAGAATCCTGAACTATTTGCAGTATATTAAGGATCTGAAGTCCTAGTTGTTCCCATTACTCTACCAAAACAGTAGACATACACATGAGACTTCAGTGGCCAGGTGATGCCAGGTTGACCTTTCACAGATCTTACCATATCTGCTTTCCAACACAAGCATAAGCCATGTAGATATTCATTTATATTTTTTGAGCAAAAATATTCCTCTAAAAAATCTTATCTTCAATCTAGTTAATATGCAAGGGTATTTGTTACTACCAACAACAAAGTCTGTAAGATGAGCTGCAGTCGTGACCAAATGAGCATGCTGACATCATCAATATTCATCAATAATTCCCATTCCATTTTACTCCTAGCTCAGTGAGGCTGAAGGTGCCACAGATCCTGGGAAGAACTAGTTTTAGTTACTGTTCCTGTGACTGTGATAAAGAAATCCTCACAAAGGCAACCGAAAGGAGAAAGGGTCTATTTTATTCCGTGTGCTATTCCACAAGGAAGGAAAGACGCAGGGGCAGGAGCATGAGGCTGCTGGTCATAGCTCATCTGCAGTCAGGAAGCACTGGACAATAAATGCTGGTGCTCAGTTTACCCTCTCTATCTTAGGCCATCCAGGATGTGGAGACCAGGGAACGATCCCCCCCATAGACAAGATGGGTCTCCAAACATTAATGAATGATACCCCCACCTTGGCAAGCTCAAATACTGATTTTTCAAGTGAATCTGCATCCAGTCAAGTTGAGATTTGACATAAGCCATCACATATGTTAGCCTCTGATGATAATCCATTCTAATTTTCACAGGAGATCATGGATGTTGAAGTAGGCAGTCTGAGTTTGGTGAGTCATCCAAGACTTGTTGAGTCTCTCATAATCCATGTGTACCATGCCAGATTCTGTGAATAGAGCCTATAATTCACCTGTATTAATATTAACCAATGAGGTTGTGTGGTCAGCAACTAGCAGAAAATCACTACTACGCAACTGAATTTCAATTCCCAAATTCATATGCTTTTTGTCCATCTACTCACACTGGATCTACTCTGAGCCACCATGATGAATGGCTCATTTTTTAAATATATCTCTCAACTTATCTTTAAACTCCTAAGTTTAATTGATGAGCAAAATTAAGAAATGATAGAGTGGTTGTCTAGCATAGGTGGGGGGGTGAGTAAATTGGGTAATAGAATAAAATCTAACTCTACAACATTTTTAGTAGCTCTTCATATGATCTGCAAGTCAAAGAATAAACCATGAATGTTATGGAAACTACCAATGATTAGGAACGGATATCCTTGGTCTCATGTGTTTGAGTTTGAATTGAAAGGTCTTCTGCTGATTCACATGTTTCAACATATGTGCCTCAGCTTGTGGCACTGCCGATGTGTTATGAACTCCTGTTGATGGGAAGAAAGTAGTCACTGGGAGCTGGCCTTGAGAGAGCTGTATAGTATATCCCTAGTTCTTGTTTATTCTCTGCTTCCAGAGAGCAGATGTATTGTCATCAGCCACCTGCTTCCACATGCTTCTGTCTCTCCCCTGCATCCTCGTGAACTGTGAGCCCAAATAAACTACTCTTCCCTTAAGTTGATTTTGTCAGATATTTTACTAGAGCAACAGAAGAGTAACTGAGACATATTCGCAAATGCTTCACTAATGCATAGTGGTATTCAACATCTGACATCTAATTTGTTAATGTATCCATTTCCATTACCTACTGTTTGTGGAGCAAGAAGGTTTTTTGTTTCTTCTTCTTCTTCCTTTCTTTCCTAAACATTCTATCTTAATGACCTTAAGCAGGCCATTTTTTTTTCATAAGGGAAAAGACTCTTTTAGTTATTCATACATAGAAGAAATAGACAAACTTGTTTTCCTCCTTTATTAAATATTGAGAAATAAGGTAGAGTGGTGGTATGCTTTGGGCTATTCTGAATAAATTTTTAATTTGTTCTCTTTTTTTGAGACAGGGCTTTTCTGTGTAGCTCTGGCTGTCCTCGAATTCACTCTATAGACCACGCTGGCTTCGAACTCACTGAGATCTCTCTGCCTCTCTGCCTCTCTGCTCTGCCTCTCTCTGCCTCTCTGCTCTCTGCCTCTCTGCCTCTCTCTGCTCTGCTCTCTGCCTCCTGCCTCTCTGCTCTCTGCCTCTCTCCCTCTGCCTCTCTGCCTCTCTGCCTCTCTCTGCTCCTCTGCCTCTCTCTGCCTCTCTCTGCCTCTCTCTGCCTCTCTCTGCCTCTCTGCTCTCTCTGCCTCTCTCTGCCTCTCTGCCTCTCTCTGCCTCTCTCTCCCTCTCTGCTCTCTCTGCCTCTCTGCCTCCTCTGCCTCTCTCTGCTCCTGCCTGTGCTCTCTGCCTCTCTCCCTTCTCTTGCTCTCTGCCTCTGCCTCTCTGCCTCTGCCTCTTTGCCTGTCTCTCCACCTCAAGTACTGCGATTAAAGACAGGTGCCACCACCACCCAGCTTTTCTTCTTAATTTTAATTGATGTTTCATTGCACCTTATTTTCTTTGGTTTGAGTTGTTAAAAAAGAATACTCACTTTAACTCTCTGTGTGTATGTGCATTTCTGAGCATACACATTTGCATATTGGATGCAACTACTATGGAAATGAGAGAAGTGTTAGATTCCCTGGAGCAGGAGTTATAGCTGGCTATGAGCCACTAAACATGGGTGATAGGAACCAAATGTGTGTCCTCTGCAAGAATAGTTTGAAATCATAGACACTGAAACACCTCTCCAGCCCTTGGGTTCTGAGTTTTAAACTTGATTTTTTTAAATTTTCTTTAGGTATTTATTTATTATTTATTTCATTAAATATTAGTTACAGGTGATGCCAAATGTTTTACTTAGAAATACAGTAATGCTAGGGAGATGGCTCTGTAGATAAAACATTTGATGTTTATGCAGGAGGACCACAGTTTGGATATTAGAACTTACATAAAACCCAGGCAAGCATGGTGACCTGGCCGTAATGCCAGAGTATGAGAGTTAAATAAAGGTGATCTTCATGACAAGGTGACTAGCAAAAGTAGTCAAATTGGTGAATTCTGCTTCAGCAAGGGACCTTGCCTTGGTAAATACAGTAGCAATTGATGGAGAAAGTCATCCAATTTCATTCTCTGCACCACCTCCACCCCCTGCCACACTACCACACACAAACACACAGAAGATACAAAGAAAAAAAAAGGACAGTAATTACAATTTTCAGAACAACCGTATCTATGGCCACACATAGTCACAAGTTTGTTGTTGGAAAAAGAATTGGTCATACACTTTTTTAATCACTACCCAAACCAAGCCAAAATATTTGTGCTCAGCATGTGTCCTACAGACTGTTGAGATCTCTTTTGTTTTTTCCCTGAGAAAGAATACTACCACGAATTGTCCCATTATTAGAAAAGAAACAGTAATATCAAGAGTACTGTTTTCTACATACTGACTTTTATCTGGCCCTTATTTTTTGTAAGGCTATCCAACTAATGTTCATTCACTCATAATTTTCCTCATCCACTGAAACTATGAGTTTAAAGATGTATATGTGTGTGTGTGTGTGTGTGTGTGTGTGTGTGAGAGAGAGAGAGAGAGAGAGAGAGAGAGAGAGAGAGAGAGACATTCAAAGCAGATCCAGTGTAAGTAGATGTAAGAAAGACTTTTTAGAGTCGAAATGCAAGTGCAGTAAATCTCTATTAGATAATGAACATTTGCTCACATTTAGCAGAGCCCAGCCCCACCATGTAATCTAGACAAGGCACTAACACTGGGACATCATTAGCCACACCTTTTCCTCTGTACTGATGTTTCTGACTTAATTTTGAAGTAAAAATTCATTAAAAATGAATGATTGCCAAGGGTCTTCATATTTATAAATACAAATAAATGGGCTCTCTATTGACTGCATAGGTAAGATTAGCTCCATTGCAAACCTCAGTCAGCTAATTTAAAGACATAATTAAGTAAACTGACCACAGGATTCAGTAACCAGTATCACAATAACGAACAGGCTGACTTTTCCAGTGGGGCTCTTTTTCCCAGCTTCCTCAGCACAACATACTTCTTGACAGTTTTCATAAGACATTCTTCCATAGGATGATATAACTCAATAATCTCTTTGTACATGGTTTTGAAATTGATATTTTTCCTATGCAATTAATGTTTATTTATTTTATTAGCATATATTAATTATATATAACAAATGGTTTTATAACATCTTAAAATGTTTTTTAAATTCACATTATTTCTTTGTGTATGTGTGTGTCTTTGTGTGTGTGTGTGTGTGTTTGTAACTGTATGAGAGTATCAGATCCTATGCAGCTGAATGGTGGTTGTGAGTTATTTGAAGTGGCCTCTGAGAGAAGAACTCTGGTCATCTGAATGGCAAGTACTCCTAACTGTGGGCCACTGCACGAGCCCCAATACAGCATCTTCATTCTTGGACATGAAATATTAGGCCATAATCACCGATTGCTCTCCACTGAACCGTGCCCACTCTTGTGATTCTTCTTTTCTTCCCAGCTAAGAACTGTTTGTGGTCACATCTATTTTTGTTGATTTGACTTAGTGAGTTTCATGAAGGTATTTTATTTTTAACTTTTGAAAGTGAAAACTCATTTGTAAATAAGTTAGGAAACAAAATTGCCACATTTGTATACATTCTGGTTATTTGACATAATTGTGCTTAGAGGAAATTTAGCCTCTGGAAAGTTCCTTAAATAATGTGACTCATTAACATTTGACCAGAGTACATCAACTCCAAACAACAAATTACACTGCAAGGTTGTTGGTCTTTTCTTTTCTATTTTATTGGAAAACTCATTTATTTTTAAGAGAGATCTTTCATTAATCTCATCTGGCATGTCTCTTTGTGTGTGTGTATTTCCTGCAGTTAAAGTTAAACTCTGCCCTTAGAGAGAATGCTCACAAATTTATATATGATGGAGCTGATGCTGTTCATAGTTGGCATGCTACAACCTGCTTGGTGAGTGAATATTTTAAAGCTGCTTTGAAGTCTTGAATATGAAAATAGAATAAAATGTGATTACTGTCACTATAGCCTTGCCAAATTTGTTAATGAGGCAATATTCGTTATTTTGTCTTGAGCTAAATTTGATGGTTGTTTTGCAAACAGTACACACTAATGATTAACACATAAACTAAGCTCAGCTTTATGTTGTGGGTGCCTTTTATGCACATTCATGCAAAGTTTTCCCTAGTATTGAAGAGAAATCAAATTTTACAGTTCCAACTATTACGCTTGTTTAGTAAAGATTCTTAGAGTAGGTAAAGTGGAGGTAAGTAAGCTTCATGGTAAATATGTATAGTCTCTCACCTTGAATTTTCTTGCAAAATACATTGTGTGTTGGCATCCATCTTTTTAACCAGAGTTTCTATAATCTTAAAACCCCATGATACACAATCATCTTTGTCTTTATTTGTGTTAAGTTCTCTAAATTACTGAGTATAAGCTCTTTTTCCAAAGATTGATTTTTTATTTTGTGTGTGTGTGTGTGTGTGTGTGTGTGTGTGTGTGTGTGTGAGAGAGAGAGAGAGAGAGAGAGAGAGAGAGAGAGAGAGAGACTACTGAGTCTACCTAGAGAATCCAGTTGAAGGAGCCAGATCACTCGGAGTTTGAATTATAGGATGCTGTGAGCAGCCCAAAGTAGATACTGAGTCTTGAACTCTGGTCCTTTACAACAGCAGTATTATTTTTCAACCACTGATCCATCTCTCAGCCCTAGCTCTTCTTCCGTAATTCAAAGGTCCCCTATGTCCCACAGCCTCTAGTGATACCAATTAACATCAAAATTAGAACTTACTGTCACACAACCAATACCATTATATATTAAATTACTTCACCATCTTACTAAACCATTTATAAATTATATTTTTCTCTGTTTTATCAAATATTTCAATGATCACAAAGACTCATACCCCAACACTAAGGACTTTTACCATATTATTTTAAATGGTGCTCCTTATGAATGGAATTCCATATTCCATTCTCAATTTCTGTTCCATAAACTGCCTTTGTTATTACTATTAATCTTATCTTCTCATGAATACCCCATCTCTCTAACACTACATTATAAGCCTACACAACTAGTTTATTCCATATTCCATTCATAAGGAGCAAATGTCAAAGACGTGATTACAGATTGTGTATTATTGAGAGCTAGCTGGGTGAAGATAGGTAAACCTCAAACATGGGTTAATACATTGATGATTGAGATATTAGTAATTTGTATCAGGTTGAATGAAGTCAGATATTGGTTGTGTTTTTGTGTGAGTTTCTCTCTCTCTCTCTCTCTCTCTCTCTCTCTCTCTCTCTCTCTCTCTCTCTCTCTCTCTGTGTGTGTGTGTGTGTGTGTGTGTTTTGTGTATGTATTTTATCATGGACTCTTTGTTCCTTCATGTTTCTCTCTACATAGCTGCACCCTGAAGTGTGCATCTTTCTTTTAACATGTCCATCTGCCATGATGTTTCTCCCTTGATACAGCCTTTAAAGCAAAGACTTAAAAAAAAATACCCTCTAAAGCAGCAAGCCAACACAGACCCTCTCTCTGTGGAGTTTCTTATGCCAAGTATTTTGTTACAGTGTAGGAGGCAGCTAACCCAACACTTAACTTCTTTGTCCTCACCACAAGTAAATCTTTGATATTTGCACTTTGAAGTCATTTGAGAAACATGCAAACTGGAGCCAGCTTTCATTTTTATTGAGAGGAAATGTACATTGCAAATTGAAAGATACTAATTTTCATTCCTTTCATCTCCTGAAATCCCTTGGAGACTTCTAAGTTAATAGTTTTAGAAGAGTTTAGATAAATTGGTTGTGTAGGCTTATAATGTAGTGTTAAAGAGAGATGGGGGTATTCATGAGAAGATAAGATTAATAGTAATAACAAAGGCAGTTTATGGAACAGAAATTGAGTGAAATTACAAAAAATACTAATCATTTCTTCATATCAAACTTCTTGCAACAAGTACCTGCAGGCAGGGGATGTATCTAGCAGTATTTGGTACACACAATCTTTTTGTACCTGTGCTATCTGTTTGACAAGTGCATGTTAATTTGAATTTCAGAGTAAAAAGAAGACAAAAGAGAGTGGGGCAAATACAGTAAAAAATGATAACAAAACAACTTACTTATAATGTCATCTACTGTTGGAGTCCTGTTTTACACCCAAGATATAAGTAAATTGGTCCCTACCTGAAGAAACTATTTTTAAAATTTCTCTGACTCCAAGGAAAGAGAATCAGACACCTTAGTAATAAGTCTTAATCTTTCCATATAAAAAGACAACATGGACATGTTTAAAAAATTGAAATTAAAAAAAAATGGTGTAAGTATATTCTGCCCTTTATTTTATTTTTTATTTTTATGTGTACATAGATCAATGTGTAGATATATGCATGCGTCTAGTATCCAAAGAGGCTAGAAGAGTGACAGATCCCCTTAAGTGAAGTTACTAGTGGTTGTAAGTGGCGCAACCTGGGTGATGGACACCTAACTGTGGTCCTCTGAAAGAACAAGAGAGCTGAGCTAGATACTCACTGTAGCAGAGGTGAACAGCCCCTCCAGGTGGTCACTGTAGCACAGTTGAGCTCACCTTTCCCAGATGCTCACTGCAGTACAGCTAAGTACCCCTTCAGATGCTCACTACAGCACAGATGAACCACACCTCCAGATGCTCATTGCAGTACAGCTGAGCAACCTTCCAAGTACCCATTATAGTACAGCTAAGAACCCTTCCAGATGTTCACTGCAATAGAGCTGAGCAACCTTCCAGATATTCATTATAGTGCATCTAAGCACCCCTCCAGATGCTCACTGCAGCACAGCTGTGTCACCCCTCCAGATGCTCATGCAGCACAGTTGTGTCACCCCTCCAGATGCTCACTGCAGCACAGCTGTGTCACCCCTCCAGATGCTCACTGTAGCTCAGCTGAGACACCTCTCCAAGTACTCATTCTTTTAAAAAAAAGTTCTTTCACTTGTTTTGCTTGTGTCTCTGTTTGTGTTTTTATGGGAATGGTATGGATGTGTATGTACTATCATGCATGCCCCATCATGCATGAGTGGAGACCAGAATACAATTAGCAGGATTTAACTCTTTTTTTTTTTTTTCACCAAAGAGAGGGAATCCAGGGATTTGAACTTAAGCCACAAGGGTCACTGGCAAGTCTTTTACCCTCTAAGCCATCTTGCTAGCTTCTCTTCCCTTACTCATTTGACAAGAAAATCAGTTCAGCCTCTGCCAGGGATAGAAAACCTAACCTACACTCTTCATTTCATTTAACGGTACATGATATCTCAAAGCAATAGTGTTAAAATGTCTAAAGTGTTTTTGTATTTTATTTTCAGTCTCTACATATCTTCACTTTTGTTTGTTATCTTATGAGATCCAAAATTTCTTTTTACTTGAAATGCTACTCATAGTCACATGTAAAGAAGGTACAAGTGAGTCTCTTTCCATTCTTTTGTGGGGATCTGGAACAATAGCTCAGTGATTAAAAATACTTGCTAAAACTTTTGACCCAAAATGGATCCTGCATACAAGAAATGCAAGGGTAGGGCATAGAGCAGAGACTGAAGGAATGGCCAACTAATAACTGGCCCAACATGATACCCAGTCCATGGGCAAGCATCAAGCCCTGACACTATTAATGAACTCTGTTATGTTTGTAGACAGGAGTCTAGCGTGGCTGTCCTCTGAGAGGCTTCACCCAGCAACTGACTCAGACAGATACAGATACCCATAGCTAAGCAGTGGATGGAGCTTGGGGACTCTTATGTGTGAAGAGGAGGAAGGATTGTAGGCCCTAATGTGGATAGGAACTCCACAGGATGATCAAAAGAGTCAACTTACCTGAGCCATTGGGGCTCCCAACAACCAAAAACCATAGATGGACTGGATCTAGGTGTCCCCACACATATGTAGCAGATGTGCAGTGGGGTATAGAGTGAAGAAAGAAAGAAAGAAAGAAAGAAAGAAAGAAAGAAAGAAAGAAAGAAAGAGGGAGGGAGGGAGGGAGGGAGGGAGGGAGGGAGGGAGGGAGGAGGATACTCTTGCAGAGGATCTGAGTTCAGCTCTCAGTATCCTCAATAGGGGGCTCACAGACATAACTCCAGTTCCAACTGGATCTGTCGCCCTCTTCCGGCCTCCAGATGTACTATAGTCATCTGCAGATAACCCCACACAGACAGACACACATATGAATAAATAAAATTGATCTTAAAATATACTTTGTTTATTTTAAATTTTCTACACTTCTCTACTAATCACAGAATTTAAGCTGTGAACGTATCAAAAAACTATGAAGGAATGTACATGTGATAAATAAAATAAAATTTTAAGATTTTATTTTATTTCTTCTGTGTGTATATATGTATGGGTGTCTGGGAGCGTGAGTATATACATGTGAATGCAGTACCTGAACAGGACAAAGGTGTGTTATTATCTGGAACTGAAGTTGCATATAGTTGTGAGCTAGCCAGTTTGGGTGCTAAGAATGGAACTCTGGCTGTGCAAGTATGTGTCCCCAATCACTGAACCATGTTACCAGGTAACTTTTGATCAAATATTGTGATGAAAAATACATAAACTTGGCTGCTACACATATCCATCTGTAGGGAAGGAGGTGGATGTTGAATGGATGAATTGCGGGAAACCTGAAAGCATAGTTTTCTGGCTGCATGTGGGTACCAATGCCCTCTTCCTATGTACCATGCTTTATGGGTCTGCAAACTTCATGTAACTAAAATAGTTGTTTTATAAGAAAGCATAAATCTATATCTCATTACACAATTTTACCGTTAAGCAGGCCACAGCACTGATGCAAGATTAAGAAGACAATGGCTGGGATTCTGGGTGAATCCGTTCCATAAATGACTTGTCATCTATGACTCAGTTTGCTTACTTCCCAATGTGAAGGCAATACTGCTTATAATGAATCAATGGAATTCTAGCTTCTATGGTAACTGTGAACAGGAAGCAAAACAGTATTTATAGGATGCTTTAAAGATCACTAACCTTAGTAAATACTGTAGACAGATGACTACACACACAAGTCCAGACACAATATATATGGGCAGAAAGAGAAAGAAAAATGTACATAAACAAAAATATATACATAGACACAAATATACACACACACATACATATACACATATATCATATACACATACATATACACATATAGGCCATGATATGAAACACAGAATGAGAGCATGATTTTGGAAATCAAATAAAATATAATTATGAATTTTCATTCTAACCATACATTAATTTTAAATATGTGGTCCACGTATGAAATCTATATAAGATGACTTTCTAGAAACAGAAAAAAGCATACTCTGTATGATGCTGCATATGGGGTAGGGTTGGTATCAATGAGAAGAAGTTAGAAGTTCTTTCTGCCTATTAGTTGTATTTCAAAAGTACAGTAGACTCCCATAAAAACAACCTACTTACCTGTCACTAAATGTGGTTCAAGCAGAAACTGTAAGATAGATTATTTTGGGGGCTGTAATAAAGAGAATTTCTGCAGTGGGTATGACTTTGGAAAAATGAACTCTACAATGCTGCTCAAGTCTAAAGTGATGAATCTGGTGTGACATATAACTGAGTACCTTGGAAAATAGAAATCAGAGCAACTGGAGGGCATTGCCAGCCCTTGTCAATAGCTCACAGGAGTTGTCAGTTACATTCATGGTAAAGGAGTCAGACAGGAGCTATGGCTAGCAGTCATGATTATAGAGAGTCAGCACAGGTCCACTAAGGGTTTGTTTTTTTTTTTTTGCCCATGGTTCCAGGAGGGTGCTGGTGTTAGAAGCAGGTGAGAGGAGAGCAGAGATAATCAGAAGGGCAACCTAGAAAATAATGTCAACTGCTTCCTCTTGCCCTTTTCTTTAGCTCCAACTTGAATGATAACTCTGTCCCACAGCACCTTAGAGAGATGGCTTGACTCTGACAATTATAAATCTCACCCTGAAAGTGGAAATTGATGGCTGGAGAATGGAAGGTAGATTGGGGTGATGGAGAATTGATAGACTGCCACCAAGATGAATGGTCAACCACAATTTTGCCAAGGACAAGCCCTGTATCTTGTCTTCATTAAGCCTTGAAGGAATCCATTTGTGTGCACTCTCTTCTTCACAAATGCGGGAACTAAGGAACCTGCTGGAGATAAGGCTTTGTCTGTCTGATTTTCAAAGAGTGCAAGACCAGTCTTTTCCAAATAGTTGTTCTGTAAAAGGGATGATACTTCAAGTTGATCATTTTGCTTTTTCTTTGACGTGTCTGACATGTTTTAACTAACATTTCAATTTAGGGGTTCATGTTTGTTGAAGAAGTCTTCCAAAGGCTTAATTTTTTAAAGGAGATGGTAAACCTTTTAACTCTAGAGGACTGTATTTTTTGTAAAAATTATCAAAGAACATTTTCTGTAATTTCATTACAGTAGACATCTTCCTGTGTTTGCAAAGGCTCATACTCTAAAACAACATTTAGGAGTTTTCTAAGTGCTACAGGCTTTTAGAATCTGTGGCATTTTAAAGATTAATTTGAGGCTTAAAGAAGAAAATGAAAAATGAAAAAGTTTGTTCTAACTATATAGGCAGTTATGGTAAAATCAAGACTTAAATGCTAAGTTTTCTGTTTCTTGGAGCCAGACAGTTGGCTGATTCTACTCTCCCAGAGGACTTGGCTTTGGTCCCAGCACCTTTGTTGGGTGGCTCGTAGTTATGTGTAAGTTCAACTCCATGGGCACTTGTACTCATGAACATATTCCCACACATAGATACACATGTGCAAACACACACACACACAAACACACACACACACGCATGCACACAAATCATCATAATCATCATCATCATCCATTGAAATAGTTCTGGTTATAATCCAGTGCCCGTCTTACACTAAACAAACATGTTTCTGATGACACAAATGTAATCTGAATTTTGAAGAGTTTATATAATATGGACTTTACCATTGGAAAAATCATGATATTGAGGTAGAAAGAAAGAGCATATTTATGCTATGTTCATAGTCCATATATTTCACAAGTATGCAATGGCTGCAATGCATTTTTAATGTACAAATACCTAACAACTATTTCGTGAGCATTTACTTTGTACCAAACATTAATACATTCCCTATATGAAAGCATGGCTAATGGTAGGAAAAAAAGGATATCTATGGGAAGAAGATAGACAGCAAGCAAAAGAATTAAGAAACTAAAAGTGACAGAGCTATGAATTATATGGAATACAAATGACTACATGGCTACATTTCACATGAGCCAGAAAATTCAGCTTATGATTAATTTAAAAACTTTGAATTCAGACACAAGGAAAGAACACATTTTGTCGTATAAAAACACTAATGTAGCAGGTTGGTCTGGTGATGTTTGTAGTCAAATGCTAAATTCTGTACCCAGCCTTTTTGGTGTAATCCTTGATCCCCAATTTAAAACTATTGGTTAAATAAAGCTGGTGACAGCTAATTGGTAGGGGTAAAGGGAGAGAAGTGGAGTATGAATTACTAGGCTGGAGGTCACAGGTAGGGAACAAGAGAGAAGGAGGAAGAAGGTGTGCGGAGAAGGAGAGGATAGGAGGTCTCCATTAGTTGTGATGGACCATCAGCACATGCCAGAGTGAAATGCCTCCCCAGGACTCCAGACTACAGGAGCCGAAGCAACCCAGAAAATTAACAAACAGCAAGTATTTGGGAAACATAATCTTTGGGGATCATGGGATTAGCCAAACTAGTGCTAGAATTTAGATTGGGGCAATCCCTCAGTAATTGTGCAGAGCCTAATAAATGAAGACCATAGCTTGAGTCTATATTTGAAGCTAGGTGGGGCTAAGTATAATAATAGTATTTTTCACTTATATGTACTACATATAGGTTCTACAGACTGTTCGAAAGCTTATGGGGTCAAATTTTGAAAGCAGGAGGATAGTAGAGATTTATAAAACTGAGGACTGGAAACAATTATAAAGAGTCTTGGGTGAGCTGGCAAGATGCTTCAGCATTCACAAGCACTTGCTGCTAAAATTGACAACCAGAGTTCAAATCAGGAACCCTCATGCTGAAAGGAAGAAAAAAGAAAAACCTCTTACAAGTTGCCCTCAGACTTTTATATGCATGCTATGGCATGTGTCTACATTTGCATACACATGCATGTGTCTGGAATGAACTACAATCCAGAAATAGAATTCATACCCATGAGGACTTTTGTTGGTGGTGGTTGGTTGGTTGGTTGGTTGGTTGGTTGGTTGGTTGATTGGTTGGTTTGGTTTGAGAAAAGTGAATCTACTTCAAGTCTGGACCTTTGAGGTGGAAAGACACATATTTTTTTATCTATATCTTGAGGTGAGAAGACATGCCTTTAATCAGGGACACACCTTCTAGTGGAAGTCTATGTAATGACATAGAAGGACCGTTTTTTTGCTCTTTATCTGCTTACTTGCCTTGCTAGCATATCCATTCCTTCACTGGATTTAGGGCCTGCTATGAGATGCCAGCATATACTGAAAATCAACTGAAATATTCAGTCTTGTGGACTGAACAGCTACTAGATGTTTGGACATTCTGTTAATAGCCAGCTGTTCTTGGAGTAACTGACTATAGCCTGTAATTCATTCCAATAAATTTTACACACACACACACACACACACAAGTTTTGTTCATTTCAGTTTATTCCACATATATGGAGAGAGACAGAGTGAAAGAGACAGAGATTCATCATATAAGTTCTGTTACTCTAGAGAACACTGACTAAACATAGGTCAAAGTAAAGTTCCACTGAAACCCACCTTGACAAACAAGTAAGTTACAGGAGTGAGCTTTTATTCACAGAAGCTTGGGTAACTCATATACAGCCATCCCACTAAAAACTTCCATGACAACACGGACAGTGAGCTCTCCATAATGGTATAGATAGATGTCTTCCTTCAGTTGACTTTCTACCCTCTATCTATGCTAGTAAGTCACAGGATCACAGGACCATCTGCCGCTGGAGCAGAACTCTATATAACTGAAATAGATGTTTAGAAAGGAGTGCTAGAATCTCACTTGAGAGTCTGATATGTCTGCCTACCTCCTTCTTGTCTGCGAGAATCTCAATAGGCCTAATCTTGAAGGTCTCCTTTGCGTGGTAGCAGCTTCTCTGATGATGGTAACAGTTGTGCTTAGAGGAGAGCTCTAGTCAGTAGGGAATAAAACACAGCAGAGAATAAAACACTTAGGAAGCTGGTTAGTGGGCGAGCTGCACACACTGGAAGAAGCAGTGCTGATTAAGCAGTGGTTCATAAATGGGGGCATTTCCCACCTGTAAACATCTAGCAATGGATGAAGACAATTTTGTTTGTCCTGGCTGGTGTGAATGGGGGTGGGTTCTTTCTATCACCTTTTGGATAGAAGCAAAGAATGCTGGGAAAACCCCATAGTGCCCAGACAGAAAGCCTTATCCCTTGTAAGCTTCACACATTTGGCATGGTTACCATTTCCATCCAAATTTGGATTTGGGCTCTGCAGTTACCATCTTGGAATCCACAATGGCTGCAACATTATAAGTAAACTTAACGGAGACAATAAAACCTGCCACTAGGTAGATAACCTGTTCTCCCCTTCCTTGCTGTTCTATGGACACATCACACTTCCTATGCCTTGTGGGACACAGAACCATTTGGAAAGGAGGCCTGAAAACTTCAATGAAGATGAGGTAGCAAGATGACAGTACCATCTCTTATTGTCTCATGTTGTTCCTGGGCAGTGAGTGCATAGATACTTCTTGTCTGAAGCTTCATGTGGTAGAACAAGAAGGGAAGTCTTTCAAAGGAAGCTGTTGTCTTAGTTTATGATTCATTTTTATTTTTTTCATTCATGTGTATGTTTCTCTGTCTCTGTCTCTCTCTCTCTTTCTCTCTCTCTGTGTATGTGTGTGTGTGTGGTGTGTATTCCCACAGAGGACAGATGAGGGTGTCAGAGTTCCCAAAGCTGGAGTTCTAAGAGTTCTGGGCCACTTGACCTGGGGTCACAGAACAGAAGTAGGGCCCTCTAAAAGATCAATACATGCTCTTAACCACCAAGCTGTCACTCCAGCCCTATTGCTTTAGTTCTATTTCCTGTGTCTATGATAAAGGATCATGAGAAAAACAGCCTATAGTAGAACAGGTTTATTTTAGCACACAATTTCAAATTATAGTCCCTCATTGTAGGGAGGTCAAGGTGTCAGGAATTTAAAGCATCACGTCACATTACATCCACAGTCAAGAGAAAATAGTAAATTAACACGTTCTAGAGCTCAGATTTCCTTCTCTGCCCTTACACAATCCAAGACTCCTGCCTGAAGAATGCTCCAAGTCACACCTGAATTCTTCCCACCTCAATCAACATAATCAAGACAATCTCTACCCAGAAATATGCCCAGGCGTCAGCCTGATCTAGAAACTTCCTTGCCAGTGTTCTCTTTGGGGATGATTCCAGATTGTGTAAAACAGGCCATTAAAATCAGGGATCACACAGCTGTATAAAGAAAAGGGCAGATATATCCTTTTTTTGTGTTTCTCCTCTGTATCAGCCAACTGCTCAATTTGAAAAGTGATGATTCTTAAAGAGGGAGAGTGATGAAATAGCCCCAGGTTCATTTCAGTTTTTTTCTCCTCATCCAGAATAAATTCCAAGCATGCATACATCAAGACATAATATTAAAAAATAGATAGGTTAAATGTGAGCAATATTTGTACTGTTCTAGTAAAAAATATTTTTACATGCTGAAGGTGTGTGAAATTAAATAACTAGGGTGACATAACACACAAAATAATGCTCTTACATTTTTGACAAATATCATATAATATAAAGATAAATGGTAAAATATGTTCAAAATATTTCTCCTTATTTCTAATTATGCATGTGTGTATGTGTGTGTGTGTGTGTGTGTGTGTGTGTGTCTGTGTCTGTGTGTCTGTATCTGTATGTTCACATAGGAATGCAGTGCCCATGGAGGCTGGAAGAGGGTGGTAGATCCCCTGTGGCTAGAGTTACAAGTGATTCTAAGTGATCCAACATTGATAAAGGGAATCATACTGTCCAAGAGCAACATAGTTTCTTCACAACCAAGCCATCTCTCCAGCCTGAAATTTCTTCTTTATTTAGAATGATACTAAACAGCAAATTAATTCTTATTGTTCACTCCTGTGCATACTGACCTCGGACTTTCTGGGACTTCTCTTGGCATTTTATGTTTCCACAGGAGCTTTGACATTACACATTTGTGCTACTGTATCCAGTTTGAAGTTCTGTAGGTTTTTACACTGAACTTCATAATTTTACAGCGTGTAATTTAAACACTGAGTCAGCTGCCAATTCCAAATTTTTTCAAAGGGAGAAAGACATTCAAATGTAAAGCCCTTTGTTTACAGAAAGCTCGTCCTATGGTCTATAGTTCCTCCCATCACATGAAGGATGCTGGAGAATGAATAGGGCTTACCTTCAGATTACAAATTAGGCAGTGATTGTTGAGCAAAGCAAAGGCTGCAATCTCCCCTCTGCCCTGCCCCGTGACTTCTTTGGTTTGGCTCTGATGCCCTAACAAATCTCCTTTGCACCTTGCCTTCTCAATTCATCTGTCTCCTGATATTGCATAATCCATCCCAGGGTGGATTTGGAAATTAAGAAATATGAGAATATAAAACAGACAGTATTGACTGCGCCTTTTCATTTCACTATATTCTACATTTTATACCATTCTTATTTTTCTTTATAAACTTCTTGTCAAATATTTTGAACAGTCATTTGCTTCATGTGTAGTTTTCAAGCTTTGTGAACATGCTATGAAATCAATGAAAAAAATGACCAGGACATTGTAGCATATAAAAATCCAATCCAAAGCATACACACACACACACAGACACACACACACACACTAAGCATATGTTAAATCCAAATTATTATATATATGAATGTCTAAAAATTAATTCCAAAATGTTTTCCACCAAACATCAGAAGTGCTGAATTTTACAACTCTGAACATGCTTTGCCTATTTTTTTATAATTTATCTAAATATTTGAAAATGATTGATACTCTAATTAAAGCAGCTTCTAAATTATACATGACTCTTTTCTACAAACAACAATAAAACAGCATATGACACAGAAGCAGGTTTACGCCAAGGATTTCAGTAATTCGATTGTGAAATAATGAATGTTTCATTATTCAACTTATGCTAATTTCTTAACCCGCTCCACCTGCTCCTTTAGATAACCAGAGCCTGGATTTTTCTCTGAATATTTGGATCGTGTTCTCTCTGATGCTGAACTGCCTCATTCCTTTTCTTCTTCAAAATAGCTGAGAATTTGGCCTGAACTTACTAGCTTCTCAACAGAGCTTTCTGTGTCCCAGGAGGCAAAGTAAGATTTATTCCAAGTCAGAGCCAAGATGAAGTTATTGGTTTTAGTTTCCTAATAAGCTGAAATAGGAACTAACACAAACACACCTCCCTGCTTGCTGTGCAGCATTCACTGTTTTGTTGTAACTCTTCATTTCTGTGTCTAGTCTACCATTTGGCTATAAAGTCTTTGTGAGTAGGAGCAGGGCAAGCCCCTCCTGCCATGCTTCCTCTCTTTTATCATACTGTTCTCATCAGATTCGAAAGAGCTCTCAACCTGAATTACTCTCAACCTTTGGCCAAAGACATTTCTTTAGCAGTCATGCCCCAAATGATAAAGGTACTGAGAACCAAGTCCAGGTCATCTTCATGAGCAGAAAGTTGTGTTAAACACAAAGCCATCTCTCCAGCCCAAGATTCTAGCATTTACATTGCTCAAGATTCAAGCTAAATTCTACTTCCTTGCTAGATTTCATCTGATAGTCTTGCATCCATTTTAATCTATATTTTTACTGATGCAAATATAGTACTTTTCTGGAAAATATCCCACATCCCTCAATGATGAACTATGAAGTGAAAGTATAAGATACAATAATAAAATTATCTGGTTTTTTGCTCCAAGTTCCTATATTTGTTATATATGAAAATACATATATAAAACATATATACATGCAATATATATGAAAATGTCTCAATAAAAGCCATTATCATATATGTAAACTAATAAAAAAAAACTTTGTAAAACAATGTGCCAATATTTCTAAGTGTCATTGTACCAAATCCTTTAAGTTCAATAATCAAAATAGGAGCATTTTTGTGATCATCACTAAGATTCAGTGTCTATCAGAGATCCTATAACAGAGATCCCTGAGTACAATCTTAGCATCTAATCTCATTAGCCTTCTCTCTACTTTATTCAGTCAGAAGTTCATTCTGCCCACTTGATTCTGCACCTGCTATTGAGAACCAGTAGCTATCTTTTTTTGTTTGTTTGTTTGTTTTTTTGAGACAGGGTTTCTCTGTGTAGTCCTAGCTGTCCTGGAATTCACTCTGTAGACCAGGCTGGCCTCAGAAATCCGCCTGCCTCTGCCTCCCAAGTGCTGGGATCAAAGACGTGCGCCACCACTGCCCAGCCAGTAGGTATCTTTCTTACACTAACACACAAACAAAAAGCATCCCATTTCTACATGGGAACGTATGCAGACTGCATTCTTTTTGGACACACTCATCCCTATTTAGAATCACTAATTTTCCTTCTCTAAAATAGGAAAAGGAATTCATTGAGTGTTCACTCTACCTCACACATGCATTCAGAGTTTCCTGTGATCTATCACAAAGCTTTATAGATATCCCTTGAAGCAGTGCTATTTATGATAGCCATCTTACTAAAAAGACAATCAAGGCTTTGAAAAGTTTGCTTAAAGTCACATATTTAGTAAAACATGTCTGGGTATTAAACTCAGGTTAATTACTAATGGTTTTCCTATCTTCAAGCAACAAAGATTATTCATCTGGTGTGGCAATCGTTTCTGCAAAGGACTATATCTCAGGATTAAAGGGAATAGAAAAATCTGAGAGATAACATTGCTATCAACTTTGATTCTAACAAATTTTAGAGACAAGTTTCATTCTGGCTCTTTGTTTTTCCCTGTGATGTACTCTGAGTTACCCTTGTTGGATTAAAGAATTTTCTTCAAATTAATTTGGAGCACACTGCCAATTGCTGTTCTGCTCAAACTCCCAGAAATCACTGCTTAAAAGCAAGAGTCAAGGGGCTAGAGAGGTGGCTCATTCAGTAAGAGCATTGGCTACACTTGCCAAGACCTAATTTTGGTTCTAAAATACTAAAAAATATATTTTTAAATACAAGTAGCAGTGAAAAGGATAAAGCCAGATCTTTCACTTTCTAACATCTACAGAAGAGAGCCTTGAGAGAAGGAGACAGTGGCCCATGAGGCAACATAGAAACAAATTGCCTGAAGACTGCAGGGATAAGAGGAATTAGTCATAGAGTGTATCTCCCCTCTCTCTCTCTCTCTCTCTCTCTCTCTCTCTCTCTCTCTCTCTCTCTCTCTCTTCTCTTGTTGCTGTCTATGTAATATTTTTGTGTACATGTGTGTATTTGGCAGGTATGCTCATCTGCATGTTCAGAGACTTGAGTGTGGCATCAGATATCCCTTAACTCTCTCCACCTTACTGATTTGAGAGAGGATCTCTCACTGAACCTGGAGCTCACAAGTTGGCTTCCAGGACCTGCCTCTTTCTGTATCCCAAGTGCTGAAAGACTCCCGTTGCCTTGCCCACCCTTCACATGAGTGCTGGGATTTTAGACTCAGGTGCTTACGTCTGTACAGAAAGCACATCATCCACTGTGATATCTCCTTACTCCTAATATGCTCATTTCATTCCATTCTTTCCCACATTTATGGGTAATATCATTTATTGTTCAGTGGTGTGGAATGAATTACATCTCCCCAAAGTCATATGTGAAGTCTTAATGTCAAAACACGACTACGCTTGAAAGTAGATATTTAAACTACTCCAGTTAAAATTAGGATAACTGGGTTGGCTGTGTGCAGTATGATGGGTGTACAAAGAGAAATTGTGGACCCAGGAAGGTGAAGCCGGATGGGCAAGAGACAGGGCTTTAGAAGAAATCTATTCTTCAGGCTTCTTGAACTCAGCCTCTAGACAAAGGAATTAAATATCTGCTTCTTACCACCTGGTGAACTTATGGGCCTAGCTGAACCAGAGAGTGAATCTCCAGGCAAAAATCTATGTTTTTTTTTTTTTTTGTACCATTTCCAATCAACAAATGTAGGCTCTAGAAAATTATTCACATCTATTTATAGATGAATAATGAGAGAAGTGGTTATCACTGATGCCACTACAGCCTGCATCCTACGACTATCCCGGGAAAACTACAGGAGTAGGGAGGTGATGGTCACAGGACATACAGGTCTGCTTATTTCCTTGTTCTTTCCCACTGCTCTTTGTGTCTTCTGTTCCCCTGCATAACATCTAGTTGTGATCATTAACTGAATGCATTGTGCAATCACCATGGAAAAGTCTCAAAGGGGATTTTTCTAGATCACACTGGTCTATGGGTGTGTTGCCTTGGTTTGCTTGTCTATATGGAGTAAACAGCTTAAAAGAGAGTAGCTTCATTCCCTGGGCCTGACTCCCAAATTATCTAGGTAGAGAAAGCAATATGAGTAGCAAGCATGTACACTCTCATTCCCTCATTGGCTGTGACTGGAGCTGTGATTAGCTGTTTCTGGTCCTCTCTCCTTGGATCCTCCTCCACGATGGACTCTCATCTAGAACTGTGAGCTGAAGTAAGCCTTTCATTAAGTTGCTTTCAGTCGTAGTGCTTTTATCATTGCAACAGTAAATGAAGCTAAGACACTGAGGTCAGAAAGGAAAATTAGTTGCCACAGTGTTACCACCATGAAGGTGGGGCTGAGTCATGGAGAGTACAAAATTTCTGAGTCTATCTTCAGTTGGGTTGTAGAACCATAGGAAATTTGGTAAGGTAAAGCAAGTCTAGACTCCGCAGACTTAGAGACACACATCTGGAGCTTAGGGAACTCCCAGTTCCCTGCTAGACTCCTGACTTGGAACATGTACCATGCTTGTCACATAAAAGAGACATGACCTGTAGTCACATAGGCCCAAAACAGAGTTCTCCATGCTAATAAGGTACTTAGAAGCCCAGAAGGCCTAGTCAATAAGTTCCCCTTCCCAAACATTCCTCCCTGCAAAAGGTTTTAGTCTCAGATCCACCCTGAGAAGTGGGGTACAGTTTTACAAATCTACTTTCCACCATGACAACAAACTGTTTAGAACCATAGACTGTCTCTTTTCTCCAAGATCTGCCATGGGGAGCCATGAAGAAGGCCTTTACTACAGAGCCGCAACCTAATATCCCACAGAAGGCCTCTTTGTGCAATCAAGAGCCACCACTGCAATCAAGTCTACATCTGCCACGCTAAGGCCAATATCAACAATTCACAGAGGTGCCTGGATGTCCAAGAGTCTGAGAATCCCATGGCCTGGCCTCATTTCAGAGGCAGAAGCCCTAAGTCTCAGACTGAGCTTTCCCACCTCACCCCCAACAGTGCCTCGGCATTTAAGTGTGATAGGACTCACACTGGTGGAGTCATAGGATAAGGGCAGTCAAACTCCCTGAGTTTTGCCTCCCCAAGTGGCCATGTCTTGTAGTGAAGCAGACATAAGCCTACAACCCTACAATTTGCTATGACTACGGTATTTCAGAAACATCTCAGAAAAGTCCCAGTTTTCATAAGGAGAGCAACTATTCGCTTGGCTAAAAGTAGAAATGAGATCTTAGGATAGAAACTATTCATTATGTGTGTGTGTGTTGTGTGTGTGTGTGTGTGTGTGTGTGTGTGTGTTGTGTATCTGCCTGCATCTGAGTGAGTACAGTTATCCTTGGATCTCAGAAGAGGGAGTCAGAATCCCTGGAGCTGGAGTTACAGGCAGTTGTGAACTGCCCTATATGGCTGTTGACAACTGAACTCAGGTCCTCTACAAAAATGACAGCAGTTGCTCTTAACCCTTGAGCCTTGCCTCAGCCTCAGATGCTTATCTTCCAAATAAAGTAATGAGCGCTTAAACTATCAGTTGCTAATCCTTAAGGAAAATAACACCATCACATTAATCCAATAAATCACAATAATTTTCATTATGTGAGCACTTTCTGTGGAGCAAATATTAAACTTAATCTCTCAGGAGCTTCCATCTTTAATCTTTCTAGCTTTGTGAAGGAAGCATTGTTATTTTCCCAGCTCTGTAGGTGAAGAGACAGAAATCCCTTCGACAGGTTACCTGTGACAAAAATAACATGACCAAAAGATTACAGTCAACTATATCTCACACAAAAACTCACAATCATAAGTAGTATGCTCAGATGTCTCTGAAGCTGTTAATTTATTTATTAAAATATACATTGTATTTATTTTTTAATTAGCATACAAAATGACAGCTTCTTTAGGGGCTTTTCCTACCTAGTTTTGGTTGAACTCCTCCACTTGCTCTTCCTCCGTGTCTTTCTGTCTCCCCTCCCATGTGGAATCTTCCAGTGTCCAGTCTCCTCTTTCTATTTCCATAACATATGTATTCTGTTATCTTCCTCAACTATCTTTCTTAAAGCTTCTAATTTCCCTCTCCTGTTTACCCCTTTCTACTGCCCTGACTTCTGCCCACATTAACATTCACAATACATATACCTACATGAAAATTAAAAGCTACTATGTAAATGAGAAAGAATGTGTCAGCATTCTCTAGCTCTACTCAGTGAGATAATTTAACAACTCTTCTATTATTCTATTTGCATCAAGTTAAACCTTATCTATATCAAGTATATTAAAATATCTGCCCAATGACAGTATATACATCTATTTTTTGTTTGTTTGTTTTCAAGGTATATTTGTATATCTTTTTGTTATTGTTTTGTTTCTTTTTCATTAATCATTTTATTTGTTTACATTTCAAATGTTATCTCCCTTCCTGGTCTTCCCTCCAAGAACTCCCCACTTCCTCCCCCTCCCCTTTGCCTCTACGAGGGTGCTCCTCCACCTACCCACTCCTGCCTCACTCCTCTAGCATCCCCCTTCTCTGATGTATCAAGCCTCTAAAGGACCAAGGGCCTCCCCTCCCACTGACGCTATATAAGGCAGTCCTCGCTACACATATAGCAGGAGCCATGGCCTGGCCCATGTATACTCTTTGGTTGCTTGTTTAGTAACTGGGAGCTCTGAGGGGCCCAGTTGACTGATACTGTTGTTCTTCTTAGGGAAAGGGCCGAAGGAGCTGAAGGGGATTCCAACCCTATAGGAAGAACATCTGTTCTTAAGTCTGCTCTTTCTAAACAGTTTTGGGAATTTTTCTAATTTAATCTGATAAGAGCGTAGATGGCCTAATAGTCATACCAAGTATGTGTGCCTTATTCTTTGCCTTTAGACTTGGCCTCATGATACCTGTATGGCCAGTTGATCATTTACAACACTGCATTTTAGGCTGAACATAAAGTGCCTGTGATAGAATTGAGAATGTAAGACTGTGCTGTGTGTGTGTGTGTGTGCGTGTGTGTGTTCAGGTGGGTTATGTACACAAGCATGCAGAGGAGTGCAAAGGTGGAATCACAGGGAATTTTGAGCTGTCTCACATGAGTGATGGGAACCAAATTTGGGTCCTCTGTAAGAACAATTTATGCAGTGAACTGCTAAGTCATTCCTTCATCACCTAAAGATCCAATGTTTAAAACTATGACTATTAGAAAAAGTAATTTGTTAATAGTAAGCGAAAATTCTGGTTTTGTTCATTACAATAGCAGTCCAGAAGGAAAAAATCAAATTATGGATTTAAACTCTCAAGTTTGCCCAGCAAGTACCTATGTGTTTATTTCATGTTTATATTAGTGCTTATGTGTACATGTATGTGTTGAGGCCAGATGTCCACCTCAGTGTTATTCTCCAGGTAGCATACACTTAATTTTTTGAAACACAGTCTCTCATAAGACCTGAAATTGTCAATTAGTTAGGCGAGCTTGCCAGGAATCCCCAGAGATCCAAATGACTGCACCTTACCAACACTGACATTATAAGCACATGCCACAATGCCAGGCTCTTTTTATAGGTACTGGAGAAAGAATGTCCTCATTCTTATGAGGCAAGCACTTTACTATGTTCCAAGCTCTTCAACTAGATTTTAGTGTAAGTTCCGAGGTCTTAAATACTACTAATATGCCAACTTTAATGCCTAGCACCTTTTGAAAATACTTTGGCTTTCATAAGAGGATGTTCAGGGTGATAATATTAACTAGATAGGCATGTGATGTCTTTGTCAGATATATAGCTGATCATAAATTAATACCTAGACATTCTCACTGTGAATGTCATTTCAGGGCAAGTGTGCTAATCTGATGCCACATTCTGACCTAATCAAGTCTGGCATACCCCTGACAAGATCGAGTTTTTCAGCCTGGGGTGCTGAGTGCCACAAGTGAAGCCTCCAAGATGCCAGTCCAACAACCTTTACTATTGACACAATGATCTCATTTTCCTTAGCTACCTTCAGTCACATTTTTTCTGTGTCCCTGAGCTCCCTCAGAAGAACATGGAGGAGCCATGTAGGAAAGCCTCACTTCCTTTCTTTTGTAGGGGAGACATGAATAGTTTCCACTTCCACAAGCTTCAGCTTGTTGCATAATGAGACATACAGCCATAAATAAATACTCTGAGACTTGGTGCAAGATCATATTAAGACAGATGTCAAAGCTCATAATTGCAATACACTGCCTATTACTAAAACTTTTCATAAAATTTAATGAGATTCTAACCTATGAGGAAAGAGGCATGGGGAAACTTAAAGCAACATAATTGCTTGACACCTTCTGCCTGGAGGGCAAAAAAAAGTTTTAAAAAAATGTATAACTGGTATTTTTGCTCTTGAAAGAAAGAAGCCTGGGAAGATTATTCAAATCCTACAACTCTGTTTATTTCTTTCCTTATCCACTGAGTGCTAAATGAAAATTTTATAAAAGAAAGTTCTGGAAAGGGTAATTACGATGTTCCCACCACTCAAATTGTAGTGAATGAGATCATCCCAAATGTGAGGGGGTATCTTGTGTGATGGACATGAGAAGAAATGAACTGAAATGAAGACAATTCAGTTCTGGTTCCTAACTAGGATGCTCTGCTGTCCCAAGTACTGGTGAGGGAGAACAATTTCCTTGGATGTAGTCTCAAAGGAGACCATAATATTGAAGCAACAAAGAATGGAATTTCTTTAACCACAATAGAAGATATTCCCTTAAAAGAAAGACGTAAAATGATAAGTAGCCACAGGTTTGGTGAAGGCAAAAGCCAAAAAGCCTCTGAGCCCTGAGACCTGCTCACAGTGAACCTTTACAAGCTGGGAAAAGATGAATCTCGGATTCTACAGTGGTGATCAGGTTTGAGCTATGGAGCCTCCCTGTACTTGAACAGTGGCAAACTCTCTCCATTTTTCACTTAAAACAAAAAGGCCCCGGGAAAGACATACTCTTTTAATGGAGATTATTTTCACCCTTGTTTAGGTCATAGGCCACTAATCACCAAGGACTACATTTACTAAGATTAATTATTTACTTATTGCACCTCTTGTATAAGGGTCTAAAACCACGAGGTTTAAATGTTGACTTTCACTGTCCTCATTTATTAGCAGCATGCTCTTGGAAAAGTTTCTGTGCATCTCTCAACATCAGCTGCCTGGACTGTTAAGTGAGAATGAAAATATCTACCTCATAGAGTCATCCCGAGAATTAAGCAAGCTCATCAGCACATTAGTGTTAATATTTCATAAGCTACACATTTATGGTCACAATCTCCAGAATCTTCCTTTAAAATATATTTTTTAATTTATTCTTTGAGAATCCCAGTTGTGTTTATAATGTATTTCTTTCATAGTCTCCCCTACACATGTACCCTCCAACCCCTCTTCTTATATTACCTCTCTGTGTTCTCCTCCCAATATAATGCATGTGTTTAGTTATTTCTTTTGTTCTTGGTGGTTTATTTTTAACTTTTTACTCTTATTTTTTTCTTTCATGGAAAATACATATTTTAATATATTAAATATGGTTTTCCCTCCCTCTACTCCTGTGGATCTATCACTTTCTGAGAGAGAAACCACTTCTTGTGTCTCTCATTAGAAAACAGAGATGTGTCTAAGGGATAATAATAAAATAAAATTTAAAAGAACAAAAACAAATACTTGAGACTTAGGACAGAGCAAACAAACAAAAGGAAAAGAGCCTAAGAAAAGGCACAAGAAACAGATACAGATGCAGAGAGACCCACTCATTCACACACTCAGGAATCCCATGAAAATGCAAAACTGGAAGTCATTATATATATGTAAAAAACCTATGGGGTAAAAACAGAGAAAAGGTAAATAAAAATTTAAAAGAAAAAAACAAGATAAAATTTAAAAAGAAAAGCAAAAGTCCTGGGATGACATTATGAGACACAGAACCTCCAAATATGTCACTGAGTTTGTTATCTGTTGACCGTCTATGCATGCAGCCTTGAGACTCTCTTGAAGAAAACTGAATGTTCGTTTGCAAGTGGCTGGTTATCAATTGGAGATTGCTTCTGGGTTAGAGATGGGGACACATGTCTACTTCTTCTTTAAGCTCTAGGATTCCATGTGATACAGAACCATACAGGTTCCTGTACATGCTGTCTCAGTCTGCTTAGTCATTGCTGCTGTCAAATGGACAAGTTTGGGGCCATCCACTGAAGGACTGTCAACATTAGGATGCACACCCACTAAAACCATAGACTCTCCCTTATTGTTTAACACATATCACCTATCAGTAACTCCTTAATTTAGAGCAGGTGGTGGGGCCATCCTGTGCCACTTTTCCCTCCATGCTGGCATGTTAACTAGTTTGAGCTTGTTCAGGTCTTACACAGGCAACCATAGCTTCTGTGAATTTCTCAGCAAAACTGCGCTTTCATATCAGAAGACACTGTTGTTCTGAGTTTTCTCTGACCACTGAGCCTCAGAATCTTCAGCAGTGCTTCTAGAACCTTAGGGGAGCAAGGGCGGAAATAGATGTCCCTTGATCTATCTGATCTGCCAACAGTCACATTACCTGCTGTAAATTACATAGTGCTTTCTTCTGTTTCTCACACTTAGTCCACTCTGCCTGGGTAAAAGAGTGAGCACATTAGTTGACACATAAGAAAGAACCAGCTCAAGGCCAATCCCAGATTCTCAACACAGATTATTCCCTCTTTCCTCAGTCTCTTCCACATTCTCAAAAGACTAATAAGAGACAAGATAAAATGAATAATTATTCTTCCTTCATCATTATTTATAAATGTAATTCTGTTTCAACTAAACAAAGTATTGAGTGGAATATTTATACTGCATTTATGACACCAAGGTTGACCTAAGTCTCCTTAATGTTCCCTAATGGATCAGGAAAGACTACCAAGATAATGAAGTACAGAGCCAGAGTATCAAGAAGTTAATCTTCCTTCCAGTTCCTTCCCCTTGTGGCTAAACCAGATGGAATCACTAGCTGGGACAGAGCTTTCTCCAGCATTCTCTTCCTCACTGGAATATTAATATGAATGATAAATGAACCTTATACAACACATGGAATTAAATAACAATGAAGGGATTAAGATACCTTTCCCAATATGGAGTGCCACCTTTTAAGCCCTAATGTGCAGAGAGACCATTATTATACAGTCAGGTTTGTTGTAGATTTATTTGTGCATTTGTCTCACCTTTTCAGCACAGAAGTACAGAAGCAATTGCTTATTATTTTCATTCTGCTTAAAGAATCAAGAAGCTTGATGCATCTGTAAATAAAGCGGCCCCCTGACCTTGAGATTTCTGCACAACTGTCATTTTCAGACCAATTAGAATGGATAAGTCACATATTCAGAATGTAATGTGTCACCCTGTTTCTAAGACTCCCACAGTGAAGCAGCATTCTCTCCTGGTGAATGAACCCAGGGGTCCTTAATATGAAAATATAATTGATAAACAGAGCGCAGTTTTGGTATCACCCATCATGGTTTCCATAGTATCAGAGAGTCAGAAATTCTTGCGTATAATTACCTGTAAAAATTCTGAATTCTTGTCCTTCACACAATTTTCCCATACATGGTAATCGCTTAGGTTGGACTCCTATTTTTAGAAACTCCCTTATAGAAAAAACAATCTCCTGAATTATCCCAAGGAGGGCCAGGTGTCACACAAGAAAATACTGTTAGAATGACTGTGAAGATGAGGATAAGATGTCACCCATACACAAGTGAATATAGAAACTTGTCATTTGGAATCCCATGATATCAATTTGTATTATATGTATTAATACTTCTCATATATAGGGAGAAATATATTGATAAATAAGACTCATAAATTAAGCTACTAGAATGGCTATGTGATTCTGAGAGTATACATGTATATGTTTATTAGAAAGAAAGGGAGATAGAAACGGAAAATAGAAAATGTGGTAAATTATATCTCGTTTTGAAAAAAATGTAAGATTCTTCTCCATACAAAATACTTAATGCTTTTCTTTCTTGAATGTGGTTATGTTTGTATTCATGGGTGAGAGTACAAGCACAAATATGTCACTCCACATGCATGGAGGTCAGAAGATAACCTCAAGGTCTATCCTACATTGCCTGAGGCAACTTCTTGCTTATTACTGCATTTGCTGAGCAAGCTAGGACCACTGCTTCTGGAGATTCTTCTGTCTCTGGCTCCATGGTCCCCATATGTACACTGATATTACAGACGTATGAGCTACTTGTGCTTGGAATTCTGGGAAGGCAAACTCAGGTCCTCAGGTTTACAAAGCAAATGCTTTACCCACTCAGCTACCCTGCCTCCAAGCATCCCAGATACTATATTCAAAATTAACTATTAAATTAATACATACTGATCATTAATCTTATTATTAAAATAAGTAAATGGGAAAGTTTGAATTTCTTTTCAGTCTAATTGAATCACACATTTACTTATGTTACAAATATTATATGTTTTCAATAACAGAAAAGATTATTGTTGCAACTTCTACTTTGTCTACTTTAAGAATGATAGAGAATGTTAGTTTAATGTACCCTGACACTGTTTGTCTCAGTTGGCAGGGCAATCCCAATGCTAATACAGAACACCCAAGAGGCTCTAACAGATGGATTACCTTGAACTTGTGCTATAGATGGAGATCAGAGTAGGATCTACTTGATGAGATTTTCAGGTTCATGTTTCATGAAACAATGAACTAGACTGTTAGGTTGATGTGTGTGTCCCAGACCAGTTGTTGGGTTAAAATGTGTTCCATGTCTGTACTCTCATGGGGCTAGGGCTGCTGTTTGTTGAGGCAGGACCTGGGAAGTCTGATTGTACTTTCTCCCACGCTGGTGCCAGGCAGGGGTCAGGCTATGTGAAGCCACAGGACCTCACTCCGAGGGGTGAGGAAGAGCGAAGTCTGAGATCCTGGGGTAGCTGGAGCTAGCTCGCCTGATTTTGGGCTCTTGGGCACCCATGTTGGGTTATGGGAGCCATGGAAGGGCCAAGAATGAAGTGGGGGTGTACAGGCTGGATTGGCTCAAGGCCACAGGGGGAGAAAGGGAGAGAAGCTCCAGCTGTGTCCCACCCCATGTGTAAGAAAGTCTCTCTTGGCTTGCTTGGGTTAGTGGTCAATATGGCAGGGAACACCGAGAAGTCTTCTGCAGGAGATTAACAGCAGGTCTATAGGCGAAAGCTTGCTCCATTGTTCCCCACTAGGGATCCTGAAGAAGAGAAACAGTCCATGGTCTTAAGATGTTTATTGTCATGGTGGAAAGTAGATGAGAAACTGTACCCCAGTTTTCTTAGGGGGGTCTGAGGTTAAATACCTTTTGCAGGGAAGAGGCTCTGGGAAGGAAGGCTTATAATTGGCTATGCCCCTCTAGCCTTTAGGTACCTCATTAATATGGAGATAGCTCTTGAGGCTCTGTGGCCTGTAGTCATGCAATCTACAGGTGAGGAGCTAGTAGGAGCATTGCCCTAGGTTACACAATCTATGCAGGGCTTCATCCTTGTGTCAGGAGGGTCACCTGCTGGTTCACTGGGGTTTCAAACCTTGGTCAACCAGAAATCAGGTTGCCTTTCACCATCCTACACCAGACCAGGAACTCATGAATAGTGACAAAAACAGACTCTCTATTAAGGAAGGAAGAAAGAAAGAAAGAAAGAAGAAGGAGGGAGGGAGGGAGGGGAGGAAGAGGGAAGGAAAGAAAGAAAGAAAGAAGAAGAAGAAGGAAGAAGGAAGGAAGGAAGGAAGGAAGGAAGGAAGGAAGGAAGGAAGGAAGGAAGGAAGGAAGAAAGGAAAACATACTCACAAGACAAAAGTTTGCTAATGAGCTAGGATGCTAGAAAGCATGAGTGTGATCAAAGAGAGAGAAAATGAGAAGAGAGAGTAAGAAGGGACCAAAATGTCTAGATTATATAGGAAGAACCTCTGAGGGAAGGGCAGCTCATCTCTGGGGCTGGAAAGTTCAAAGTTAGGGGTAGAATATGCTACATGCTATGTAGGGACTGAGGGATACTGGGACACCCTGGAGACCAGGTGTGCTTTGGTATGTAAAATACACACTTTAGTCCCTTGTCCACAAGGTCTGAAACCAAACAGTTACAGCCTCATTTTCATTCACAAATATTTATTATTTATATATATTTTGGGCTAGACTCACTTTCTTGTAACTATCTCACTGTGATTAGTTTTAATTGTCACCCTGACAGAATCACCTGGGAAGGAACTTTCAATGAAGAGATGTCACAATGGCCTGTGGGTGACTGTGTTGGTTATGTTCATTGAGGTTGGAAGAGCCACTGTAGGTGGCACCATTTCCTGGTTTTCGTCCTAGCTGGTATGAGAGTAGGGACAGTGAGCTGTGTAATAAACATGCACATATCTGCCACTCCTCTTGGCTCTTCTGTATAAACACTGTGTGACCAGATGCTTCACATCCAAAACTCATGTGACCAGGCATGAGTTTTCTGTATCTGTATTTGCCAGCTCACTAGTCCTCCTCAGGGATGCCTGTTGTCTTTCCTAATAAATAACCTGTTTCTGTCTCTCTCTAAGTTCCTGCTGCCCTAAAGTAATGGACTATAACTTGGAAATGTGAGTCAATTGGACCCACCCCTCCTAAATGGATTTTGACAGACTATTTTATTATAACAACAGGAAAGGAAAACATGGAATCAAGACTGCTGGAGTTACAGGGAGCCCTGGTGGGGAGGAGTTGGCAGCTTTTCTCTGCCAACTGGCTTCTTAATTTCTCTCTTCTACTACATTTCCTGCCACAGCATCCCATCATAGATCTTTGAATTTAAATTCTTTGAATCTCTTTGATTTTTTTCTAGTATTTCTTTTTTTAGTGTTAACACTTTTATTATTCTAAACTTCAGAAATGTTAGTTTGAGATTATAAAAGAAGATTAGAATATATTCTTTTAGGTCCACCAGGAGCCCAATTGGGTAAACAAATGTATTCATTAATTTTATGGGTTAGCTGAATGCTGGGGATAGTTCCTCCTCCTCTTCCTCCCTCTTCCTCCTCCTCTTCCTCCTCCTCTTCCTCCTCCTCTTCCTCCTCCCTTCCTCCCCTCTTCCTCCTCCTCTTCCTCCCCTTCTTCCTCTGCTTCTTCCTCCTCCTCTTCCTCCTTTTCTTCTTCTTCCTCTCCTTCCTCCTCCCCCCTGCTCTAACTCCTCCTCTTTTTCCACCTCTTCCTTCTCCTCTTCTTCCAATTCTGTTTCTCCTGTTTTTCCCTTCTTACACAGATTCTCATAGTTTATTCAGAACTGACTTTGGACACAGGACCCTCCCTCAGCCTCCCAACTGTTACACTTATAAACATGTGCACTTACACAGTGTGTTGTACTTAAAAGCATGTGCTGCCACACTGACCTTCCATTGCTCCCTTAACCTAATTATTCAAGTAAAGAACTGGCTTGAGGAAAGCAAAAGCAAAAGTTCTTAACAGGACAGTGCCATGTGCAGGCCTGGGTAATGCTGACAGGTCCACCTTAACAACAGGGCACCCTACCTTTAGGACTGAGTCCCAGACTGAATATTGCTTTCTCTAGTAAGGTGGCATCACCAGCTCTTACAGGTGTACTGACAACACCCTCTGTCAACCCTTAAAGCTGAAGCAAAGTAGCCTCCCTTTCAAGAGTCAAGCCAGATTCAAGGAGAGCCTGACTCTGATGGATTATCTGTGGGCTGCTAAGAGCTTGTGGGACTGTGCTTTCTCTTCCCTGTATTTTCTATTTTAACTCTTGTTTTCTTTCTGCACCGTGGGATGCTAATGGTGCTGCTTTCACTCTCCAGCTCAAAGGCTGTGGCGCTGCTGCAGAGAAAGGATGTGAAATCTTCTGGTCAGTATATTGTTCTCTGGGCTAAAACAGTCCTTGGAAGAGCACTTAGAACTGCTTTGCCAGCTGCTGTGGTCATTGCAGATCTCATGCTGATAAAGTACATCTGCACAGCAAAAGAGTGAGAGATGTAGATTTCACTGACTTCCAGGATAAAAAGAGCATTTTTATCCCAAAGTGATACAGCTTCTAAAAATCTCTGCTCAACACTCTTCCTCTGTGATTTTTTCCCTAGTCTTCTGCTTCCTTATTTGGATTCTAGCTTTCTAGAATGGAATTTATAAATTCTCCAGTGCTTAGTACTTTAGCTGTGAGATCACATGGCATGTTCCCTGAGCAAAGGCCTTAAATTAGTAAAACAGAGAGTGGGGGATTAGCACCTAAACCCAGCTGCAGAAAGGAACCTGAGGCTGGATCCCTGGCCCAGGCTTTATTCATCTGCAACTTCCCCTTAGCATGCAAGAGGCAGGAATAAACAGCCAGGGCTAGATATGAATAGGGATTCAGTCTTCTGCTAGGAAAAATAAGTTTATTTTGACTGAAGGAGCTGAAAGGGTTTGCAATATAGGAAGAACAACAATATAAACCAACTAGAAACCTCAGAGATTCCAGGGACTAAACCACCAACCAAAGAGTACACATGGAGGGACCCATGGCTCCAGCATATGTAGCAGAGGATGGCTTTATCTGACATCAATGGGAGGAGAGGCCCTTGGTCCTGTGAAGGCTTGATGCCCCAGTGTAGGGGAATGCTAAGGTGGTGAGGTGGAAGTGAGTGGTTTGAGGGGCAGAGCATCCTCATAGAAGCAGGGGGAGGGAGTATGGGAAAGGGGGTTTGCAAAGGAGAAACTGGGAAAGAGGATAACATTTGAAATGTAAATAAATAAAATATCCAATAAAAAGCCTTTATGCTTACTTATTTTGTGGTGTGTGTGTATGTGTGTGTGTGTGTGTGTGTGTGTGTGTGTGTGTGTGTGTGTGATTTGAGGGTGTAGGAATTTCAGGTCTCAGTTTGAACTTAAAATTGAAAGAATCTCAGGTTTCAGTTTAAACTCAAAAATTTAACTGCCCCAGGACACATCGCGGGAGGAGCACATTCCAAAGACTTACACACATTCCAGGGGAAGGGCCCAAGATCAGAGGTAATCAGGAAGCTGGACTCTTAACGTAATAAACCTGGGCAAATGGAAGCCACTTAGCTAACACTCATTGTCCTAAAAATAATGTGCAAATCTGAATCACCTAGAGATCGGACCTGGGAACAACTGTTGAGGTCAGCCTTTGTGGCTGCCCTTGTGAACTCTGTATAAAAACAACTCTCAGCTTTGGCTCGGGGTTCCTCCTGCCTGCATGGGAGGGAACCCCAATGCACTGGTTATCATTAAACCTCTTGTTATTGCATCAAATCTTCTGTCCATGAGTGTTTCTGCGGGAGTGCATCCCCCGGTTTTGGATCTTTGGGTCCAACAAGGGCAGTAGGGAAGTACACACACACACACACACACACACACACACACACACACACAAGGACTTGCTGCAGTACACATGTGAATGTCAAAGGACAACTTGGTGGAGTCTGTTCTCCCCTTTCACTATGTGAGCTCAGGGTCAAACCTAGGACATCCGATTTGGTAGCAGTGCCTTCACCATGAAGCAGAGTCTCCATGGCTCATTATTTTCCCTTTTTAACTGTGGACAAATGGACATGGAGATGTCCTATGCCCCAGAATTCCCAAAGATTTCCAGCAATTAAGAGGGAGTTTGAGAGCATCAGGATAGCTCAGATATAGAGTGTTGAGTAGGCATTTGGGAGGTTCTCCATTTAATCATCATTACCAGGAGAAAAAAAAGGACTTGACTTTAGACTCAGTTTAGTTGTTTTAATTCATACAGCATTATAGACCATCACATGTTTGTTCATTCGACTTCATGCTAATAAGTGGAATTTCTATTAAATTATTGATTTATTTTAGCAATTTAAATCTATGAACTTGTGGACAGAAGTCAGGGAGTAATATTTTTTAAAAAAGAAAATGGGAAATGAGAAGCTGAAGTGACAGCTCTGTGGGCAGGAATACTTGCTGTACAAGCATGAAGGTGTGAGTTCAAACCCAGCTTCCAAACAAAAGGCTGGCTTTAGCTGCACTCACCTGTATTCCAACATCAGGGACAAGGAGACAGAAAGATTGCTATGGCTTGCTGGCTGCCAGCTTAGCTTTAGGTTCACTGATAGACCATGATTCAAAGGGGAAAGGTGGGGCTTGATAGGGTGGGACACTCAACTTCCTCTTATACAGTCCAAGCCCACACATGAGCATGCACACTGAGAAACACATGTATGCATATACCACACACACACACACACACACACACACCTAATAAGAAAAACAATTAATTATACATCTTTTATTACTGTTGTCTAGTAGCTACAGTAGACACTACAGAGTGGAAAACTGACCACACTGGGACTCAATTGTATTTCCCTGTCAATCACTCACTACTAGTTGGACTTTGATAATGTGATGATGTTGCTGCCCTTCAACTCAGCCTCAGGCAGTTTGAATTTAACCTACTTTGACCCTGGACCTTTAGTAAATGATACAAGAAAGGGGGACCTTAAAATATAGCTTCCTGCACACTCATGTTGACCACAGAATAAGCCAGTATTCTTCCCCGATGAAGAAATAGATTGGTTAAGTTTTCATGATGTTTATCCAGGAAACTGATCAATTTATTAGAAGTGTTAGCACCAAGATATTGAATATCAGGCTGATTCCATGGATCAGAGTGCAAACACACTTGCCACCAAGCCTAAAAACCCAAGTTCAATAAATTTAAAAGACATTGAAGATTTTGAGAGTACACAGACAGCTCTGAGAAGACATCAGAAGTTTAAGGCAGGTGTGCTAATCTTTCTCTGTCTCTCTGTCACTCATTCTACAAATAGTACCACAGCGTCTTTGTCATATATTAGATGACTACTTCATTTCTACTAAAGAACTGTGACAACCAAAATTATATAACAAATTTATGAATAGAAAAGGTGTGAGTTTTATTCTTCAATTTGGAGATCTAAAGTGTCAGCATACCCAGCCTAGAAACGGTTTGAAGTAGTAAATAAAACAGAAACTTATCTGGGCTACAGGTATCACATATACACAACACACACAAACACACACACACACACACACACACACACACACACACACACACACTTGCCTATTCCAGAGAGGAAAGGTGCTCGATGCTTCTTTTCAGCCTTTCACAGATGTGCCTGCTCCCCAAAACTGCTACTGCTAGGTCTCACCTGTGCACTTCTCCTTCTGTTTGAGAGCCATATTCTTGAATATGTATTTCCCTTCCTTCCCCTCTCTGTCTCCATCTCTCTTTTCGTTGCCCTTTTTTGTTTGTTACCTTGATCTGCTCCCCTCATGACCCTTTCCATGCTTTTATTCTTGTCCCGAACACCTCATTGTTTTAATTGGAACATTTCACTTTGCAGGTGGAAAAATGGCCATCGTCCATTCAGCAAAAGGTAATCAGAGGTCACTTTCTGAGTGTGAGATGAGAGGCCTTTATTTCACTGCACTACCACTCATGCAAACACCGTGCTGTTTTAACACTGGAGAAAATAGCATATGTGACTCCAGATTCTGAGGACAGAGAAAGCAATTCATTTGTTGTTCTATGGGCAGCCAGTTCTTAGTTCTTTTTCATTACTTTGCTCTTGGGCCATTGTGTGTGATAGCTTCTTTGCACTTGGGCTGTTGTGCGTGATAGCTGATCACTTCACAGATAGAGCTGTATGCGCAGGTTTAAAAGCCTATTTTGTTTTCTCTTTGTTCTCTTGGGTTCTCTGCATTTTGTCTGGCAGTATTCTTCAAAATAGTGAAATATAGAAAAGTAGAAATTTAAAATAAGTAATAGAACTGGGCACTTCGGAGACAGAAGAGATGGCTCAGTGGTTAAGAATGAGTATAGTCTCACAGAGGGACAAAATTCCGTTCTTAGCATGCATATCAGGTGGTTCACAGTCACCTTTAACTTCACATCTAGGGACCCCCACCATTGTCTTCTGGACATTAAAATTATCAAGACTCATTTGCACATACCCCCACACATATAAATGCATAAAGAAAACATTGGAGTTTGTATTTAGATTTAAACCCATATAATAAATATTATTTAAGGTCATATAATATTATTATATTAACTGCCAGTTTCATATGTGTGCTGACCTATATGACTGGAGCTGGGTTGTTTTCCTTTACATCTTCCCTTTCCCCTTCCCCTCTTTTCCCTTTTTGACTCTACTTCTTCCCCTCACCCCCCCCCAGTATGCTTATTTATTTGTTGTTGTGTATGTTCTGGACACACACATGCTATGGCCTCTGTGTGTCAGTAGGAGGACAAGCTGTTGGAGTCAGTTCTTGCCTTTCCTCTAATTGTGGGTTCTCAGGATCAAATTTGGGTCATCAGATTTTTCTTTTGTTAAGGTTTTGTATACACACACACACACACAGACAGACACACACACACAGACACACAAACAGGTACAGACATCATACAAGTCAAATTTGAGCATGTTCCCCTCTCCTAATCCTACTTTCATGTCATATACTTATATATATTGGCCAACTTTTCTTCTCTGTTACTGTGATGAAACACTGATAAGAGCACTTGTCAAAGAAAGAATTTACTTTGTTTATATGTTACAGTTCATCATCCAGGGACTCCAAGGTAGGAACTTTAGGCAGGAACTGAAGCAAAAGAAAACATAGAGAAATACTACATCCTGATTTTCTTCAGTTACCTCTCTTATGTAGCCTAAGCCCACTGGCTAGGAATTGGAAGTACCCAATTGTCTGATACCCAATATACCCTCCTATATTAATTAACAGCTTAGAAAATGTGCCCACAAGCATGTCCACAGGCCAATCAAATGGAGGTAATTCCTCAGGTAGATTCCTTCTTTCTAATTGTTTCTCATTTGTTTTTAGCTGACAAAAGCTAACCAGAATATGGTATATAGACAGAACAAATCTGTGGATATACCACAATCAGTCTACATACCATAATTGATAGAAAACATGATGTTTGTCTTTCTAAACTGGTTAATTCATTTATATGATTATACCTAATTGTATCCAATTTCTGAAAATGACATAATTTTTTATTCTTATGGCTGAAAAATCCCTTGTGTATAAAACCACATATTCTACATCCTTCCTCTTGATATGTAGGTTGATTCTACTCCTTAGATGTTGTGAATGGTGCTATAATAAAGATCTTTGTACAAGTATCTCTAGTTAATGTAGAATCCTCAGGGTCAATACCTGTAGGAATATAACTAGTTCATATGAAAGATCATTTGTTTTTTAGAAAGCTTCACACTGACTTCATAGTGACTGAACAATTTTGCATTCCCATCATTAGTATATAAAGGTCTCCTTTCTTCACAACCTTACCAGCACTTGCTCTCTTAATGACTGGAATTTTGACTGGGGTAATATAAAAGCTCAAGTAATCAAAAAAGATTCTTAACAGAAAAGAAACAGCTAATTTAGTGAAGAAACACCCTGTAGGATGGGAGAAAAATCTTTTCCAACTTTACATTTGATGCAATAATATATCAAACACACAAAAACTCATAAAACTAAACAATAAGAAACCAAACAACCTGATCAATAAAAGAGCTAATAAAAACAACCCAGTGCTCAAAATATGAACTCACTATAGCTGTGAGTGTCCTAGAAAGCCCTGCATATCCCTGAGCTGGCTCACCTTCCATCGCAGTGGGGAAGGCTTCACGGAGCTCTAGCCATTCCTGGGAGACTATCGGCATTCAATGGTTGTTGGAGGGAATGCCATTTCCTCAATGGTATAGCTACTAAGTTGCCTTTGCTCCGGTAAATAACCTCCAACCCATGCTCTGGCAAGACACTCCAATTAAACTCAGCTGGGCACACACTCAAAGAAAACAAGAAAGCAAGAAGGAGTTGTTGGGAAGAAGAATTTCAGGAAAGAAGGTGATGGACTAAATTTCATTACATAAATGAATGAAATTGTCAAATGATAGAAAATACAGTAAGAGTCCAGTTTTTTAGAAATGGAGTATAATTTAAAAAAAGATGCAATACAAATGCCCTATAAACATGTGGTCAAACTCTCTAATCAACAGAGAAATAGAAATGAAAGCTGCCTTACATTTCTACTACCCCTCTACTCAAACTTCAAATGTAATCTCCCTGGAAGACAGAAGAATGTGTTGTGAAGTCTGTCAAACCAACAGGTCAGGATTGTTTGTTTCTCTTCATGGATGCACAAGTGACTAAGGAGCTGAAGGAGAGAGGCCATCCTCCACTTAAGGCCATTATTCATTCTACTTAAAGTTATTCATGGGTTAAGCTGAGGTTTATGTAAATCCACAGGATGCAGATGCACCCACACTTTCACACCGTGAAACCTGCTGACCTTTGGTTTGGGAAAAGAAGTTAAATAAGGAGATGTCCTCCAGCTGTGGACCATACAGGCAGACAGAAGACATCCATAGGCAGGACCATGCTGCATGGTGATATGCAAGGATATGGAGAAAGGGGTGACAATGAGAAGCAGAATGGTTGGAGCACTATAAAGAAAGGCAGAACTGGTGAGGATAGGGTGGAGAGGGATAATCTGGTGTGAGTTGCCTGCCCTCCACTTGAGGCCATAGAGAAGGGGTCCATGGCCATACAGCAGCAAGGGACTGAGTCAATGTCTGTGACTCATATCACCACCAAAACCCATTTGGAAATCCTAGATCTGGCTGCCACCAGTGACCATGTTGTCCAGGGGCTATGCAAACTTGGAACTCCCTTCATTTGCTTCAGCATACAGGAGAGATGATCTTCAACCTCTCCTGGGCAACACAGTAGAGCTGGCTCTGATGGTGGTGCTAGAAGAGCTAGTGAGCCAGCCCCAAGGGCATGAGTGCAAGAAAGCTGATCCTGCCACTCTTTTACTGTGAGGTATCTTGACTGAGGTAGAGATGCCTTCTCCATCTTCCCCAGGCTACCTGAGGCATTCAGGAGAGCAAGTCACATCATGAAGTAGGGGAGTTTTCCATGTTCCTCACCTGCTCCAGCACTTGGAAAAGTGGTCTCTGTACATCAATTGGTCATGGAGCTGGTCCTGGTGATCTGGGCATGAATGCCCTGGCCCTGAAGGCATGAAAGCAGGATGGTTTCCCCTGCCCCTTGCCTGCTGTGGCATTGGGTGAGCTAGCCAAGGTAGTACTGGAGACCTTATCCAAGTGATGTGAATGTGAGAGAGCTGGAGAGCTGACCAATGAAGCTACCACCCAGGTTCAGATCCAGGGCTTTAAGTAGGCTAACGCCAATATCTACCCTATCTGTGAACTACTGGAGCATATTAAGGGCTGGGCCTACAGATTCAAAGCTACAGAATCTCCATGATACAGGATAATAACAGGATATTCAAGAGCAATGCTGATGAGGAACCGGTATTGACAGTGTCTCAGAAGCCAGAGGCATCAATCCAGACCAATAATCGTTTGCAATGAACATTTGTAAGTAAAGGTATATGGACATAAGTATATACTGGAACACTCTGTAGCATACTACAACTTCCATGATAATATGTTGGTTTGTGTGTGTGTGTGTGTGTGTGTTTGCATTGTTTTATTTTTTTGTGTTTGTGTTTTGTTTTTCAATTTTTATTTTCTTTTGCAGGGGAGGGTGCATGAGTATAGGGCAGATTATGAAGGGGTAAGAGAGGAGAAAGATTGGGGTGCATGATGCGAAATCCACAAAGAATCAATGAAAAGATTTTTTTTTTAAAAAAAATAGTTAAATAAGGTTTAAAACTTTTTCAATGACACATGAAAAACATAAAAGAAATGAGAATTCTATGTGTCTAATGCCCTGTGGGTTAGCTGATACTGAGGTATACTTTTTGCCGACTTAAGAGCAGAACTTAGGAACCTAGTCTTTTAGGTACTCAAATTTCCATAGCAAAGGGAAGGACCATTTTTCCTTCTTAAGAGCTGTTGAGCCTGGTTTCTATGCCTTTCAAGGTCATACTTGCCCTGTCACTTTGACATTTGTTCTTTTTCCTCTAAGATGAGGACCTCATTATGGGGCTTTGGAGCATCAATGGGGAGCAAGGTCCTGGCCTCTCAGCCAGAAGTGTTTGAGTTTCAATCAGTTCTCATTTAGAATGAATAGTCAGGCCTTTGAATATTGTGGGACATATAAAGATACCTCTATTCATCCTTTTTATGAAAAAACACTCAGCGAAAATGTAGAATAATGGGGAATTCATAAACTGCAGCATTTACTTCATATTGGATTAGAATGAGTAAAGGTCAGTTGTGAAGAATAACCCTAATTTAAAAGCTAACATCATTGACAACTTATTATCTGTCAAACTGTTTTTATGTGATTTACAAAAGTCTCTCTCCTATGATTTATTAGGTTATTAAGAACTGGGTGTTTGCTATGAGTTCAGATGTAGTGATGTTCTCCAAATGTCCATGTGTCAAAGAACTGTTCTCTAGAGGGTTGAGGAGGAGGGGGAATTTGGGCAACTAGGTCTACTGGAAGACTTTTAGACCACTGAAACTATTGCAAAAGTGATATTGAGACACTAAAAACTGAGTTCTCTTTATTTCTCTCTGTGTGTCTATCACTTATATAGCTGTCACCTGCCTATTATCATGAATCATCCATCTATTTACCACCTGCCTATCTGCTATTATCCTTCTATCTCTATCTCTATACATGTTTTTGTCTCTAGTGCCATACCTGCATTTACATCCATATAACAACAGCACTAAGTTTTAGAACACTCCCAGTTCCACAGAAGACTCTTGTGAGATATGTAAGAGACATCAATGTCCCCCAAAATAAGCAATGTTTTAGGTATTGTTACAGAAGGGAGAATGTTCCTAAAAAGTCATGTTTAAAATTCCATGTTGGTCCTAGTCTGTGGTGGTGTTTGGCAGTGGTGGAAGCAATAAAGAATGAAGGATTGGGATACCAACCCAGTCATAAAACCTCCAACTTATAGTTTGTCATGCCTGCATCATGGTGTCAGAACAAAGCCTAGCAAAAGTTGTCATCAAAGAGACTTGATTCAGTATATAATGGGAGCAAGTTTCACATCCAAATATTAGGCTGAGCTCAGGGGCACATGTGGAAGAGGTGATAGAAGGACTAGAAGTGCCAGAGAAATCAAGGATACCACAAGAACACAGTTCCAGAATCAAGTGACTGGGACTCAAGTGGGCTTATAGACATCAGGGAGCCTTTAGGGATTTGACAGTTGGGAAACTCTGCTATTTAAGGTCACATTCTATGGTGTCTGAGCTTGGTGCAAAATGGAGGACTCCATTTTCTAGCAGACTTTCCCCTTCTCTAACCTTAATCTCCAAGGTTCATATATTGCCTTTTATACCCCAATAAAGTATATGCTCACAACTAGTTCACTGAAGATCATTGGAGAAGGCCTTTATCTAAAAGAACTATAACACTAAAATCCCTGAAGAAGGCCTCCCCACTTCAACTCACTCACAGGGAACCAGGATCCTGCAGACCCCACCCATTCCAGGCTCTGATTCATCCTTCCAGCCTAGTGTGAAATAGCACCTGGACATCCTGAGGAAGGAAGCAGAATTTGGAACTACAGCTAGCACCAAACATACAAATCTCATTTGACCTATGTCCTCTGCATACATGCTGCGGTTGTGTAGCTCACTGTTCTTGTGGGATTCCTAACAGTGGGAGCAGGAGTCTCTGGCTCTTTTGCCTGCCTCTGGGACCCTTTTCCTCCTACTGGAGGTGAGAATATGTGCCTAGTACTTTTGTAACTTATCATGTCATATTTAATTGATGCCCCTGAAAGACATGTTCTTTTCTGAGGGGATATGGGGACAGTTGGAACTGGTACAAAGCGGAGGTTGAGGGCAGTTACTGGTGGAGGGAATGGAGGGAAATTTTCAACTGGGATGTAATGTATGAGAGAAGGATAAATAAAAAGAAAAATAATTCAAATACTTGAAAAAAGGTGAGTTCTAGGATTAGGGGGATGACTGTATGGCAAGAATGAGGACCAAAGTTCAGATCCCAAGAACACACATATGTGCTTGGTGGTCATGTTAGCCAATCTATGATTGCAACCTCAGAAGACAGTCTGGCTAGCAAGCATGACCATATCGTGAGAGATATTATATCAATGAATAAGGAGGAGAACTATCAAGTATAATTCTGGACATCAATATTGGACCTCCACATAAATTTCCATATACATGTATGCCCCCAAATATTCAAACATTCATACACATGAATATACCACACACACAGACACACAGATACATACATGCTCACACTCACACACATCACATACAAACACACATACACACAAATATAAATGGAAAAAAAGATGAAAGTATGGAGGTCTATGAAAGCCTATGAGAAGTCTTCTGGTCTGAGTGATGTGTTCTTGAAGGAGACATTAGGATCTTGGTCCTTTTTCTCCTTGTTAAATCACACTGAGGTGGGCAGCTCAACTTACTACATGCTATTCTCGAGATGACCTTACTAACCATGGACAGCAAAGTTGCAGAATAAACAAATCATGCAAGAAAACATCCGAAATTTCAAGTTGATTCATCTCATTTTAAAAAATAACAATGGAAAGCCGAGACAACCACCAAAGATGAGTAATGCTCCGAAAGTCCATTATTGTTTAACAATGAGAACAAACAATAATAATAAGTGACGCAGCGAACACAGTTCTTGATCTTGAGACACCCATGTGGTAAGTCTGTGCCTTCTAGGCATATGTTCTCACACTTTAATGACATACTTGAGAATGTGCTTGATGGTTTTCAGGTCCATTTACATAGAGACATACAAGGCAAGGCTCTTTGGATTCTTGAGCTCACAACATCCATGCTTAAGTGGATAAATGATTCTCCTGAGGCTGAAATAATCTGAATGAAGTACAATCGTTTAAGATACTAATCACAAAAATCCAGTTCCTGACATATCAGCCATCACTTCCTAGAAATACCAAGAAGAAGAATTTAATTGGCATTTCAAGTGAAACCCTAGGTTTTAGTTTTTGTTAGTGTTGATTTTTTTGTTGTTTGTTTGTTAGTTTTTGATATTTTGTTGCTGTTTTGTTTCCCCTACTTTTTTTTTTTTTTTGGTTTACATAAGGAACCTTTCCTTATGTGACTTCATTAAATAAATATGCTTATAGTGGCTCTTGTGTGCCAGGATTATATGTTTAGAACATCAACATGTATGGCTAACTTTCCTGTCTGGAGTCATTCCAGACTTTCAATTCACAAATGGTCATAAAGACCATGTTGCAACCCTTAATGGGATGAAGCTTACCAAGGGCATGCAAATCATAGCTGTCTAGACGGGTCAAGGATGTGATGCTTCAACTATGTGCAGAATAAGCAAGAAAGGAACAAGGGCTTCAGCATACTGGAAAGGTGCATAGATGGAAGGAAGATGAGGGATGAGTATGTGAAGGAAAGAATATGTCCAGGTTATGAATTCCTATATACATTTCGATCTTGACATGGTTAAATTTGCTTGAAAGTAATTTGGGAAAGATGAAAACTGAGTTAGAAAGGGAGGAAATGGAAAGCTAGATGGTGTAGGTGGTCATCTAGACGTCCCCAAGTCTCCTGTGTTATGCATGTGTTTCCAGCACACAGGCATGTATCCTGGAGGGATCACCATGGGTTCCTTCTTCAGGCCCATAGTCCAAAGAACTAAAAACATATCACAGAGATACACACACATGAGTGTGTACATTAGTGCCATTCAAAATAGCTAAGATATAGAACCTACTAGGTGTCCAACAGCAAAGGAAAGGATGGGAAAAGAGTGATGGACTTGCACAATTGAATTCTTTTTTTTTTTAATTATAAAGGAGAATAAAGAACACTTTCTACAGGAAAATAGATAGAAGTGGAGATGACTACATTAAGTTTATATGAGAAAACAAATATATTTTTCTTTCATTTAGATGCCTCGGATGTTATATAGACATGTAAAATCATGTATAACTGAAAATAAAAGCAAAACTGTCTGGGGAACAGAGAGGCCTGATGAGAAGAAAGTGCTGAGTACTGGGTGTGAGCAAGGACACACTCACAGTACATGAAACACTTGTACAAACACACATGTATAAAAGCCAGGGTTATTCAATGAATCCTCACCAATGTGACAGGATATTTAAAAAAATCACTAAATGTACATTCAGTGAAGCATATAAGTATAAAAATGTTATATAATAGGACAGGGGAGATGTTGAGCTGCTTAAGAGTTGGATATTATAAACACACCTTCAGAACTAGGTGTGTCCATATGTACCTATAACAGAAGCGACAGAAGGATTGCCAAGACTGGTTGCTAACCTAGCTAGAGTTTACTTAGAGATCTTGTCTCAAAAGAATAGCTAGAAAGTGTGAGTAGGAACCCAGTCATCCTTCTCTGGTCTCTACATATACATGCATGTGTACACACATATGCACAAAAATAATATACACATGTGCATGCACAAACAACATACATATATGTGCACACACAGTGCATGTAAACACACATATATACCAAATTTATTATGTAACAAAGCCCAATGCTATGGGAAATAATTTAGTTATTTAATAATGCTTAAATGATATGATGTTCCTGGGATCCTTAAGGATAGGTACCTTATTTTCTCATTATTTAAATTCTTAAAGTCTAGCACTTTCTACTCGGAATACAGTGTGGTCTATGTCTTGTTGAGCGAATAAATTCAGTAACTTGTAAACCAGCAAGGTCTCCTATAGAATGTGATATAAATTCTTATTTCATTGCAATATGTTAAACATTCATTTACATTATAGTTTTAATGCACTTGGTATTTCACGATACAAAACAAATACTTTGTGCATGTTAATTGTTAGTTGTATTAGGCCTGCTGTCAAGAGCACACATAAACTCCCCTCTCACATTATCTATATGAAAAATCATTAAAACACAAATAAGGATCAGAGGAATCATTTTACCAAACATTGATTTCAAAATGTTACAAGTGATGTGAGCCAAAATTGCTGTCAGGTATAAAACTTAGAAAAAAATATTTGATTACTTTTAATTAGCTTTTGATCTTCCTTCCCTTGCCTTTTATCCTCTCTGTAATAAAAAATAATGAGGGAAATCTGAGCCCAGGTACTAAATCAAACTGCAACAGTTACAAAGATGCTGTCTGGAGAGTTTGTCCACATCCCAGGAATGCTTCTGGTGCTTACTGTTACTAAGGATGGCAGCCCCTTTCCTACAAAGTCTTCTAAACAAAGCAGTGTCTAGCTTTCCAAGGAGACTGACTCAAACATATGGGGGGAATACATTAACACAAGACTGTCAATTACAGAGCAGAAAAGTCTATTGAGGAACCTTAAGAATATGTTAGGAGTACCAGGAGTAGAGTGTACATTTTCAAAAATTTATTTTAAAACTTCTTTGAAAATTTTATATGGGTAACGTATTCACATGTATTCACATCATTCCACTCTCCCTTCTTCAACTTCTTTTGTATCCTCTTCCCACTCCTTTCCAAATTGATTGTCTCACTCTTTGTTACACACACACACACACACACACACACACACACACAAATACAACCTGCTGATTCTCTTTGGTATATATTCATATATATAAGTACATATTTAGCTAGTTTATATACAGATATATACATATACTTGTATACATATATATATTGCACATACATATACACATATATACATATATGTATATATATATGAATGATTAGATGATATTTTTTATGTTTATGAGTTGCTTAGAACTTGAGCATATTTACCAGACTATAATTCTCACTTGTGTTTAATATCTACTTTTATAGAAGCACGGAACTATTTGTAGAATTTGCTTTAAGCAAAAGGTGTTTATAAATCCTTTCATAGTGCTCTATGGTCCTAAAAGTTGGCACAAGACAATGAAGCAAGGACAGCATGGAAAAAGCAATTGTTTTTTGAGGTTAAGGGCTGATGCAACCACTCAGTCATGGTGAAATCAATCAACAAACACTTGGTTGTCTGAGCAAGGGTGTATTGAAAGACTCTAAAGCCAAAACCAGCTAATCCTGGCTGAATGAGCAACAACTGTGAACAAAGGGAACGTTTCACCAGATCCAGCATCCTGTTTTGAAAGGTCCTCAAGGGAATGAGGAATAGCTCAGATGGTAAAATGCTTTCATTGTAAGCATGAGGATCTGAGTCTGTTCCCCAGAATTCATATTAAAAAGAAGGAAGGGAGGGATAATGGCGCTCAGCTAATCCCAGTGCTGGGAGGTGGAGATGGGCAGGACTCACAGCTTGCTGACTGACTAGGCAAAGTAATTCACAGAGAGTTTCAGGAAAAAATGTGTCTCAACAAACTGGTTGCCCAGCATTACGCCAGAGGAATGACAGTTAATGTTGATCTCTAGTCTCCATGTATACATGTATACCCATGTGTGTACCTGTACACACATGAACATACATACATACAATAAGATAAAATAGATTTTGAAATTTAAAAAATCAAATAAACTTCAGCAGTGTTACATTTTCATTCCTAGTACTGTCCTAAAGCACCCTGACAAAAGGAAACTTACAGAGGAAAGGACTTCTTAGCTAGAGAGATGCTTCAGTTGTTAAGAACACTTGTTGCTCTTGCGGAGGACCACTAAGGTCTAACTATCCTGAGAGGATTGTAGGCCCCTCATGAATGGGGCTTGACATAGTGGTCTTTCTCTTTCTATCATATGAATGCACAGCCTTCTCTCACCAGACACTGAGTGTGTAGATGCCTTAGTGTTGAGACTCCTGGCCCTGGACACTGTAGAACTAACTTTCTTTTAAAAAATTGATTGTTTCAACACAACTGTTCTCAGTTTGTTATGGCACTGTCAATGAACTACAGTGGATGACCTCCATGTGTAGACATTTGGCTGCAGACTTACTGAGCATCAAAGTTGTTTCCTTCAGACAGAACCCAGCCTAGTGCCCATCCTTCAAAAAGACCACTGCTGAGCCATGCCTTGTGAAGTTGCTATGGCTTAGTATCTATCACAGTAACTTCATCTACGACATCACAGCAAATTTTTTTCTTCAACAGATATCCCTGTGGTACCCAGGAGACCATATATAGATTTCAATATAAAAGTTGTAATATCAGATCACATTCCATTACCTAGAGTCCCTGAGGCTCCTTCTGCCTCATCCTGTCCATCAGCTAGCTCTCTCTTATGACTTCCTTCTTTTGAAGGGGTCTAGGGTTTTCATTAGCACTCACCCTTGCTAGCACTTAGTTAGACTTTAAGTTCAACACACCCAGGACTGTGAACATCTCCACAGGGAGTTGCTTTACACTCCCTCCACTAAGGCCCAAGGGTTTCATGAATCTCAGACCCAGAGCTATAATATATTCTGGATTTTTGCTAGGGTTGGATAAACCCAGATCTCATTTCCAAGCACAGCAGCAAACAAGAACTTAGGAATTTCTTGTAAGAAAATATATTCTTTACAAATATATGGGTAGCCAGTAACTAGACAGTAATACTGTCCTTTGCTTGTTGGCAAGGTTCATCAAATTTTGTTTAATAAACTTGGGCTATTGGGGTCAAAGTCATGACTCATAGATTAACTACACTTTTTTTCCACTGTAACAGAGGACCAGGGTTTGAAGAGGCCAGCTCAGAGCCTTTTGAAAATTCCACCAGACCCTTTACTCCCTGGAAGAGAGAGGTCTTAGAGCACATAAGTGCCCCTCCACTCTGGAAGGGAGAGGCCAATTACATTCCTCAGGAAGACCACAGAGGGGACCAATTACTGACCACCTGCACATAAGGGAAGCCCAGAGCACATTTCTCAGGATGGACAGACCCTCAAGGCAGATAGTCTGTTGACCACCCCCCCACACCTCCCAGACAAGGAAAGCCCTTGCTACATCATTCCCTAAGGATCAATCAGTTTAAAAGTCACACTGAATAAATCTTTTAAAAATTAGTAAATTTAAGGACTCTTCGAATATTCTGAATCAATTCTAACTTTTAATCGTCCCTGGAAATAATACCATATATCTTGATTCTTCTACATTGCAGTGTTACAGAAATATAATAGTATTCCTTAGCTCTGACCCCTCTAACAATAATAGTGAAAGTAACAATTTTGATGCTGACTTTATGGAATGCAGCTCATTTCCCACTCATTGCCTTTTAGGTTTTTTTTAGATGTTACAGTTATTGTCATGATCAGTATTCTATACTTTTGATTCATTGTAGATGGCATGACTGTTCCTTTTAATTTTAAGTTGACACACTGTAGAATTACATGGGAAGAGAGACTCAGTGAGGAGATGTTTATACCAGGTTGACCTGTAGGCATATTTGTGGGGGATATCTTATTCTGTTAAATGATAGAGAAAGCCCCAACACCAGTGGGTAGCACATTCCCTAGGCAATGAATCCTAGACCATATATGAAGAGAATAAAGGGGCTGCTAATAGCCACACATGCATTCATTTTCTGCCTTGGCAAAGAGTATGACTAAATGCTTTACGTTCCTGCCTTGTCTGTAATGCAGTGACAGACTTTAACCTGGCATTGGAATCCAAAGGAACCCTTTCTCCCTTAGAGTTTTTTTCTGTCAGGGAATTTTATCATAGCTACAGAAATGAAATCTGGACTGTTTGTATACATAAGGTCTTTTTCCTTGTTGCCTGAACCATCATTCTACAGTCTTCATTATTCCCAACACTGGTTTTTCATTTAACTTTGTATATTTTCATTATTTAAATCAGTGTCTTGGGCCAACGTTGAGCCTCATTTTCAAATTAAGTCAGGATGTGAATATAGTGCTCTCATTTGGGGAACAACAAAGCAACCCTTTAAATACTCAACTCCGTGAGCACAGAAGAGGAAGTATTTGGGTGCAATAAAGTATGTTGCTGGTTGTTCTGTTGTAAACGTTCAGATTATCTTTTGCAATTAATAAATTACCGCTGTTATATAAACATTCATATTTTATACACTTTATCTCTGATCAGGTTCCTATAACCTTCCTCTGATTTCCTTTTTAAATATAACTGGTCAACATATTTAAATCCATAAAAGCAACATGAATGACACAGCTTAGTATGTTTTTAATTCTTTTTCATACAATATGCCTATGGAATGCAAAATGATTAGTGACACTATGTTCTTAACTTCAATTTAAGATACACACACGATACAAGATGTTTTCTACAGTAACAAGTGGTTATATAGACATTATTAAAATATATTACAAATAAGTTGTGCTGAAATTACTAGTAGGTCATTAAGCTGCAGTGGAGCCTGAGTAAGTCATGTCTGTGAGTATTTTCTTAGGTTTGTCATTCATGAGGCACAACATACAAAAATATATTTGCATGAAAAAATATTCAGTTTCAAAAAAAATCACATGATTATAAGCAAAACACTTGGGCTTTTGAATCATCTGAGTGGATTAAAGTCTTTACTGTTTAAGTTTGGAAACGTAAGTTTGGATTCCAAGAACCTACATAAAAGCTGGAAGCTGTAGTGAAAGTGTAGAATCCTAGCCTTCTTAAACAGAGGTTGAAGAAGGAGATGAAAATCCCCAGGAAACTCACAGTCAGCTAGTCTGATTATTTGGCCGAAATGAACAGCAAATCCTGCCTCAAACAAGATAGAATGGGGGGTGTACTCTAACCTCCACACTTGTACCACACCATGTCTCATGTGTGTCCATATACACAAAGACACACACACACACAAATGTACACACAAATGTGTACACACACAAATGTAAATGCACACACATGCACACATGCACACACACACTAGCATACACATACAGAAACATGCACACATATATACATATGTAGATATACACATACACTAGCACACACATGGACACACATATATATACACACACGCAGACATACACACAAATGTACACACACATGCACACATACACTGACATACACATAACATACAGACAGATGTGCACACATACACATACATATATGCATACACACACTAACACACATACACACATATGTGCAAACACACATATATACACACATGCAAACACACACACACAAACACACACTAACCCATGCAGACTTACCTACCCAGCCTCTTCATAGTCTTTTTTGCAAGGTCTCAGTTAGCAGAACAGGTTCAGATCATTTTCTCTTCTAACACCATAAACTATTATGTGTTATCTCTGTCTGTTACAGGAGAGGGTGAGAACCCAGAAAGGAAACACACTTCTTGGAAGAGTGTCCATTTACAAGTGATAGCCAATATTTCGATTGATACATTCTTCACACATCTCACCAATCCACAAGTATTTCTTCACACTTTCTGGAAAACCCAACCTGTCAAACCCTAGCACTTCATTTTATGGTTAACACACTATCTGGCCAAGTGAAGTAACACTCAGAGGAACACTCAGCAGGGAAGTCGCAAAGAAATAAATAAATTGCTTAAAATGGTGTGATCTCAGGTCTATCCTAGGTGGCCCTGTCAGCCTGGCAGAGCAACTTTTGTAGTGAATTGGTCTGATGCTGCTTGTATTCTAATGCTAAACACTGGCTTCTCAAGATGTTGTTGTCCCCACACATATACCAGATCCTCACACACACCAAATGATGCTATGCAACCTTGCTCCTTCATTTAAAACTATTGGTTGAATAACTATGCTCAAAGCTGATAGCTGGGCAGAAAAGATGTAGGCAGGCAGGGATTAGGTTGCTTGGCTTGGGGTCTGACTCAGAGACCACAAGGAGGAGAGGAAGAGAAAGAGATAAGAAGATGCCATGGGGTAGGTTGATCATGAGAGTATGGCCATGAGGGCCACACAGTTAGGGTAGGAACAGCCAGGTGGAACATGGCAAGTTATATTTTGGGTTTATTGACTGGGAAGTAGACAAAATAGCATAGAGGGTTGGAAGCTGCTCAGCTCTAGCATTTTTAAGGCTTACTATAAACTAGAGATTTGGTATCTTTGATTTGGGAACTAAATCTAACTAAGTGGGTAGAAACCCCACTTACTATTTATCACTACACAGCTTGCTCTACATTGGGAGGAATTTTGCCTAGGAGTCAGGACCCTTCATCCAAGATTGGTGGATGAGTCTAATTTTCTTTTAAACTTTGTAGAGCAGATCAAGGTGCACAGTGAACTTGGGTGAAGTGTCTAAAGAGCTTCTATGTGCTTTCTGTTCCCTGCAGACAGGTTTTTATACGGTGAGCTCTCATTTTCTCTGTCTTCTGTTCTCTCCAAAGCATGATTAAAATGTTCATTTACCATTATTTGCTAATTTATTCACTTAGTTCTGAGCATGTGTGACACACATGAAGCCATAATCAAAGTCACATGTCATTCTCAATTGCCCTCTACATTGGTTTTTGGACAGGGTCCCTCACTGAGCCTGAAAACTGCTTATTTGGACAACACTCATAGACACCTTGTCACCACGTCCTCAGTGCCAGGAATACAAGTGCATACACTGCTTTACCAGCTGAGCCATCATTCCAGCCCAAAAGTTCCTGATCTGGAAGATTTGGTTTGTCCTTTCTGTATCCCACAACACACACAGAAGACAATGTGTATTGATGGGCTGGTTAAAAAGCCAGGTGCTGGTAGCTACTCAAGACATCATCATATTGTGGATCAGTACCTAAAGCTCAGTGGGAATGCCACTGACTTTGAAGCCAGACACATTGGGTTTGAATACTATACTTCCAATGCTATGCTATTTGAATACTATTCTATTCATTCTTCAGATAGATCTCCTGGCCTCTTTGAAAATAAGCAGGATACAGTTAGTATGTGTTAGATTTAAGAGAAGATATGTGTACCAAAATTTTTACATGCTTCCCTGCTTTAATTTTGGTAGGTGAACATTAGGCTTTTCCTATCCCCGCCCCCGACTCCATCCATAACTCTGTGTAAGTTTAGTTTAGCATCAACTTTTTTTTTTTAAATGGAATTCACATGTGCTTAATTTAGAAATTATGCACAGTGACAGACTAATGACAAGGGTAGATATAATTATAACACCATACCATATTAAAAATTATGAGAGCATGGTCTTTCCCAAACTATTATTAACTTTCCTCTAGTTGAAATAGTGAGATGAGACAATAGCTACATGAAATGGAGAATGATGTATACCATGTTAAACCATGCTATTCTACTGCATAGGGCAATCAGTGATGACAGGCAATCTAATCCAATGATATGATAGTCCATATGATAAGTAAGATGGCCACTAAGTAACTGAGCAAGTAGATTGTGTGCACATGAGTAAGCTAGACAATCGGATGAGTCATGTCTTGAGTAGAATAAGACAGAAAAAATATACTGAGATTCCACCCTAATATTCAGTACAGCATGAGATTTATTCTTCAGGAATAGTCTAAGTAAGTTTTCACATTTGATATTTTTGGAATGTGGTTGACCAAGGGACATTGAAATTACGAAAAAAATGATATCAGAGTTAAGTGAACACTACAGTATTTATATCCTGTTTAAATATTCTATTTAAATATGTAAATATAAATTGCTAGTATTCATATACAAATGAAGCTAGAGGAAAAATTGGTTCAGAGAGGTCATAGAGGTGATGAAAATGGAAAATGGAGAGTTGACATTTAGCATTCAGTTTCAGGTGATAATAAATGCCCTAAGCCATTCAAAAAAAAAGCAGATCATAAATATCATGTAAATCTCAGTAACTTTAACACATTTCAACTTGTATACTTCAGTACTGACCCTTTGAAATAATCATGCAAATAAATGCAAATAGCACAAAAACATTCTGATATCCACAAAAGGAGAGTCTCCAAATCTTATCACGAACCTGATAATACTCCAATACTAGACTTGCTGTTGAAAGACTCTTGGCTTAGTGAAAAACAAATGTCAGAGTGAACGCAACACATGATCTTGAACAAGGCTGTCAGCCTTGGCAGAAGCCTCATCCTTTGGGCCTTTTAAGGTATTTTATTTATAAAAGGCACATGCTATACATAAATTGCTGTGTGCACAATACAACATGGGCAGTGGGTCATAGCCTGGTCTGGTCACTCTAGAAGTTAAAGAGAAACAAAATAAGAAAGAAATGAGGGACAAAAGAGAACTGGGAATGGATCAAAGCTATACCCACTGTAATAATAAGTCCAAGAGGAATGGTCTCAGAGAAGACAGTGTGAACTAACTCCAATTAGATCTCAGCAGTTCAATAGGACTGTTTACACCAAAGACATATTTTACCTTGGTTTTTGATGAAAAGGGGATTGGATAGTTTCATTGCAAAATTAGGTTTGCTTTTAAGAACAATAAATTTATGAAATGGGCTACAAACATGTCGTGGGAAGCCAGGCATTGTAATGGTAGCTGATTAAGTACACTCTGTGACTTGCCATTTGAGACAATCTCCCTCAGTGGGGAAAGGAATAATGTCACTGAAAAGACATTGAGGAGGCAGAAGGGATTGACGGTACCAGAATGATAAATGTGGAAGGAGGTTATATTACTTCTGAAAGCCAGAAAAACTGAAATTACAATAGTTGGAGAGAAGACATTGAAGAGTTGAGATATGATTGAAGCTTTTAAGATGTTAAAAAAAAAATGGATAGGAAAGGTCAATACAGATAAGCTCTTGGAAAGATAATGACAAACTCTGAAATTTAAGGACACATTCTAAAAATAAGCAGTGGGGAGAAGATTGCTTTTTTTTCTGTTGTTCTTGTAAACCTCTGCAAAATTTGGACACTTCTAAATTATCTATGTTTTGTTCAGCAACCTTATCACAGGGAGGCGTGTAGTCAAAAAAAGTTGTGTGTCATTGCAATAAAGATGGAATTCAAACCAGAATTAAAATAGCAATTTATTATACACTCCTTGGGCTGTGTATTTTTTTACTTCTGGAAACTAACGGTGGAAATATGAATAACTGAATTTGTTGAGAAGTTCTATGAACTTAGGGTTCTCTGAGGGGAAACTTTGTTGGCTTTGTCTAGTTTTTGTCTACTTCTTGTGTGACAGAGAGTGTGTATGTGTGTGTGTGTGGGGTGGGGGGAGAACAGAGGCTAACAATGGATATCTTCCTTAATCATTCTCCACCTCATTTTTTTTTTTTTTTTTAAAGAAAGGATCTCTCACTGAATCCGGAACTTACCAGTTTACCTATACTGACTAACTACCTAGTAAGCTTCTACTTCCTAACCCAGACCTTTCACACACCTACCTCTACATCTTTTTATGTAGGGGCTCTGGAACTGAATTCAGGTGTTTATGCTTATGAGCTAAGTACTTTGCCAAGAGATCCATCTTGAGTCTTTTATGTTTATTTCTCATCTTAGGAGTTAGTCTGGACATCTTAATGATCCCTTTGTAGTGGACATATTTGTTCAAGCCTGTTCTTTGAGCATATCGTTTTATGGGATTGTGTTTCCTAGCAGAACAACATTTTCAGCAAGTTTCCTTTCTTTTGTTAAAGGCCACATTTGCTGTTGTATGACAGTATTTGGGGGGGGGGGGCGATATATAAAAAAACACCTACTCAGCCTGGTATGAAACTGACAACAGATCAGTGTAAAAATACCAGCAAAGTCCAAATTGGTTAGCAAATTAGTTTACTGAGGTTACTTATTGAATTGTGGGTGAGGGATTGCTCACAGGAGCATGTGTGACTTATTAAACACAGCTGCATCACTAAGGGATACACCAGCATAGGTGACAAGGCCATGACACTTTTTTTAATTGGATATTTTCTTTATTTACATTTCAAATATTTTCTCTTTTTCTAGCTTTTACCCGGGAACCCCTTATCTTTTTCCCCCTCCCCCTGCTTCTATGAGGGTGTTCCCCAACCCACCCACCCACTCCCGCCTCCACACCCTCCCATTCACCTACACTGGGGCATCAAGCCTTCACAGGACCAAGGGCCTCTTCTCTCATTGATGCTCTACAAGGCCATCCTTTGCTACATTTGTGGCTAGATCCATGGTCCCTCCATGTATACTCTTGGTGGTGGTTTAGTCTCTAGGAGTTCTGGTGTATGTGTGTCTGTGTGTGTGTGTGTGTGTGTGTGTGTGTGTGTCTTTGGTTAGTTGATATTGTTGTTCTTCCTATGGGGTTGTAAACCCCTTTAGCTCACTCAGTTCTTTTTCTAACTCCTCCATTGGGGACCACATGCTCAGTTCAATGGTTGGCTGTAAGCGTCCACCTCAGTATTTGCCAGGATCTGGCAGAGTCTCTCAGGAGACAGCTATATCAGGCTCCTGTCAACAAGCACTTCTTGGCATCTGCAATGGTGTCTGGGTTTGGTGTCTGTATATGGAATGGATTCCCAGATGGTGCATTCTCTGGATGGCCTTTCCTCCAGTCTCTTGCTTCATGCTTTTCCCCCATATTTCCTATAGACCAGAGCCATTCTGGGTTAAAAAAAAAATGGAGTTGAGTAGGTGGCTCCATTCCCTAACCAGGGACGTTGCCTAACCTCTGGATATGGTCTCTACAGGTTCTCTCTCCTCTTTGTCGGGCATTGCAGCTAATCTCATCCCTGTTGGGTCCTAGGAGACTCTTGCTTTGCTGGCATCTGGGATTTGCTAGTGGTTATCCTGAGTTCTGTATCCCCCATTGCTACACACCACTGTTCAAATTCCTGACCCTCTGTATATCATCCCCATCTCCTCCCAAACCTGATCCTGTCCCCCCCTTTCTCCCTCCTCTTCTCTTCCTTCCAAATCCCTTCCATCTTCTACCTCTTGTTAGTATTTTGTACTTCCTTCTAAGAAGAATTGAAGCATCCACATTTTGGTCTTCCTTCTTCTTGAGCATCATGTGATCTTTGAATTGTATCTTGGGTATTTTGGGCTTTTAGGCTAATATCCACTTATCAGTGAGTGCATAGCATGTGTGTTCTACTGTGATTTGGGTATGTCACTCAGGATGATATTTTCTCGTTCCATCCATTTGCCTAAGAATTTCATAGAGTCATTGGTTTTTAATAGTTGACTAGTACTCCATTGTGTAAGTGTACCACATTTTCTGTCCATTCCTTTCATCCATTCCTCTGTCGAAGGACATCTAGATTCTTTCCTTCTGGCTATTATAAATAAGGCTGTCTTGAACATAGTGGAGCATGTGTCTTGTTGTATGTTGGAGTATCTTTTGGGTATATGCCCAAGAGTGATATAGCTAGGTCCTCAGGTAATACTATGTCTAATTTTCTGAGGAACTGCCAGATTGGTTTCCAGAGTAGTTGTACCAGCTTGCAATCCCACCAACAATGGAGGAAGGTTCACCTCCACATTTTGAAGATGAATGCTTTCCAGAGGATGAAGATGACTCTCCTGTGGCCTTGGAACAGTATCAACATGGCTTTCACACTCTCCCTCTGATGCTGGCAGCTTATGTCACTGGGAACTGGACTGCTCTGAGATCTTACCCACAGCAGCCTACACATTCCAATTCATTGACCTGCCATAGTGCAGTATTCATAGTTAATGGTCTCAGTAACCTAACCACAAGGAATTAAATCCACATCTCTATAAGACTAGATGACCCACCTCTGTGTTTCAGGCATAAATGTCACTTGTGCTCACCTAGGTTTCTTCTGAGGAATGTGTCCCTAAAGGGCTTCCACCACAGGCTAATCATCATTCTATGTCAACTAAGGGCTTCCCTCCACAGTTGATATAAAAGAGGAATACTCTATCATTTTTTATGGACACATTCAGGCCTTCTTTCCTCTCTAGGACACACAATGCAAGTACTCTCCCTTGTTCACATTCTCAGTAAACCTCAGCTTCTACCTTATGCCAAAGTTAGGCCACACCCTATACATTATTTCATGTGTGAGTATCAAGCATCCTGGGGCACACAGACCTTCAGTGATTTGCAGAAGAGACCTGGAGGACTTTGGATGCTCATCCCTTGACTCTGGATGCTCTCCCAGTATCTTGTTAAGTTCTACTCTTATCTCTGAAACATAACCACACCAACAATGATCATCAAATACAATACCACTGAATCAGCCCTAGACAGATGCCACAATCTCCATAACTTGCTGCTGGCACAGCATGGCACTTAGTTCTCTCAATCTTCCTCTTTGTTGAACAGAATACCAATTCTAGATCTCTGTGCAGCCCTGATCTGTAGCTTTATTTGTCTATATCTTTGGGTAGTTGAATCCACAATATCAGGTGTTCTATCTGATATGTAATTTCTAATAGATTTATCCAAATACATCATACTAAATTTTCCTCCAGATCTGCAACCTGATTCTGACCCCCATACAGAACTTCTCTTCTAAGGAGACACTTAATTTATATCATGGGTTTAAAACAATACATACTCAAAACTTGTTATGAAGTTCTCCAGTTTTCCTATGTGAGGTTCAGAGAAAGCTATAGAAGTAGATGATTTATGTACATTTACCCTAGGAACATGCAGCATGCTATTAACAGATATTTGGGCCACTGTATTTTAAATATACATGGGTGTTCTGTTGTGCCCATGGAACAAAGAGAGAAATGAATGAGAAAAGATACACCATTCTGTGATTATTTTTAATGAAATGAGCCATTTAGAAAGATTAAGAAAAATAAAGCAAAACCAGAAACCTGTGAAAGAATTTGCCTAAAAGACTGATAGCATCAATCTTCTCCCTGACTTTAGTTTATCAAGACAGGAGAGAACCACAAAGTACAGGTATTCTGAATAATGGCATCAAATATCATTGTCAGATAAAATGCAACAGTTAATTCCTCACTAAACATAAGGAAAATTCTCTTGAATTGACGCATTTATTAATCCAAAATCTTGCCAGGTTCAGATTTAATTTGTTGGAATCTTTACTGTCATAGATTTCCTACTTTAAATGGTGAGAGATATTTTGGTTGGTGAAACACTTGTAGCACAAGCATAAGAAACAGAGTTCGGGCCCACAAACCCCATGTGAAAAGCCAGGCATCTTAAAGCTGGGAAGAACGAGACATAAGGATTCCTAAAGCATATTGTCTAGGAACCTAGTCAAGCTCCAAGTTCAGTAAGAGACCTGTCTCAAAACATATAGTGGAAATTAATTGAGGAAGACACCTAATGTTTACTCGTGACTCATTTATATATATATAAAATCTCCTGTTGGGTACCTTCACTTTGCCAGTTCTATTTGTTCTGTTATTTCTTCCTTTCAAATATTATTTTCAGTATTCTTCATAGTTGGGAAAAAAAGAACCAAACAATGATATTTGATGCCATTATTCAGAATACCTATACTTTGTGGTTCTCTCCTGTCTTGATAAACTAAAGTTAGGGAGAAGATTGATGCTATCAGTCTTTTAGGCAAATTCTTTCATAGGTTTCTGGTTTTACTTTATCTTCAAGGGTCAGCTGATAATACATGTTTCTGAGTATCTTTTAAAGACTGCACTACAGCTGGTACTGGGTTCTGATAGACAGGGAAGTATGTGTTTGCTCTTGAAGAGGCTTAGACTTATTGAAGGGAAGTGACTCCATTTTGCTTTGCACTTCCTGGAGAGAATCAAGTCATCCCCTGAGATGGGACAAACACTGGTTTCTCTTCTCTCTCTCTATCTCTCTGTCCCTCCCTTGTTCTCCCTCCCCCTACGTTCTGTGTGTGTGTGTGTGTGTGTGAGAGAGAGAGAGAGAGAGAGAGAGAGAGAGAGAAGAGAGAGAGAGAAAGAGAGAGAGAGAGAAAGAGAGAGAGAGAAAGAGAGAGAGAGAGAGAGAAAGAGAGAGAGAGAGAGAAAGGGAAAGAGAGAGCATCACTGAAGAAGTGAGTCATTGGGGTGGTTATAGTGGGTTTCTTAGCCTGTGTCTATTTCTTTCTCAGTCTACTTCTAAAGTATAGATTCAATATGCACCAGCCACCCTCTTGCTCCTGTCCAATGTCTGGTGTACTTCCTGACTACTGCAATGTCATCCTCACAATGGTGGACCATCTCCCTGGAACTGTAAGTCAAAATAAACTTTCTACATTATGTTGATTTTGTCAGGAATTTTATCAAAGCAACTGGAAAAGGAATTCTCTGTTCCTCCCTCTCTCCCAACATATTTGTGCATGCCTCTGTGTGTGTGAGAGAGAGAGAGAGTGTGTGTATGTGTGTGAGTGCATGTGTGTATGCACATGCATGTGTGGATGCATGTGTGTCACCATATGTATGTGTGCACATGTGCATGTGTATGCGAGTTTTGTGTATCTACATGTGCACGTGTGTATGCATATGTGCATGTGTATGCGAGTGTGTGTATCTACTGGTGCACATGTGTGCATCTCTATGTGCCTGTGTATGAGCATGTGTTTGTGTTCATATATGCAGGTTCTGTGATCATGTATGTATCCACATGTGCATCTGTGTGTGCATGTGTGTGAGTGTATTTACATGTGCATAATTACATGTATGTGCATGTGTGTATGTTTATGTGAGAGTAAATGTATGGGTGCACATGTGCATGTGTATGTGCATATATGTGTAGATGTATGTTTGTGTGCATGCACATGTGCATTGTTTGTGCATATATGTGTGGTAAGCATATGTACATATTCACATATGCATGCATGTACATGTGTGTGAACATTTGTTTGTATCTGTGTGTGAGCATGTGTGTATGAACATTGGCATGTGTGTGCATTCATGAGTGTGTGTTTGCTCATATGCATGTGATTGTATATGTATGCATGTGTGTATTAGGGTATATGCACATGTATATGTGTTTGTGCATGTATGTGTGAGCATGTCTGGGTATGTGAGCATGTGTAAGCATATACATGTGTTTCTGTGCATGTATCCCTGTGTATGCATATTTAATTGCAGATGCATATGTATGTGTAGTGTGTACTTATACTTCCTTGCATTTGGAAGCTAAAACAGTAGTTATTCCTCAAGCACAGTCCATAAGAGTTCCATACTAGCTCGGAAGTCACCAAGTCGGCTACAACGAAGAGTCAGTGAGCCTCAGGGATCTACTTGCTTCTGGCTTTCCATAACTGGGACTCCAAGCATAAGCCATGATACCAATAATTTTTGTGTTGGTTCTAGGTCTTAAACTCAAATCTCCACAATAGTAAAGCAATCATGTTACCAACTGAGCTATTTCCCCTAACCTCCTCTGTCTTTCTTATGCATAAAATTGTACAGAAACTTATTTCATTCATTGACTGTAAAAAGGAAATTATAACAAAATGTTTATTAAAAGTGATTCTTAAATTCTCATATTCATTTATTAGAATTTTAATCCTTTCTTCTGAAATATGTTGTATAAACAAAGGCTTTGCCACTTTCAAATCACAACGTACTTGTTTGGCAGTTCTAAAAATTGACTTTCTGTCAGTCTGAATATAAAAAGAAGAGAATAACTATAAGTAACAAAAGAAGGGAAAACCATTGAGAATGGGAACAGAGTAAGGTAGTATAAGAACAAAGAAATGTGTAAGAGTTGGTGAATTTTACATTTCCTTAGAAGACATGGAAAAAAAAACCAACTTCCAGTTAATTAACAAAAATTTCTTAAACTAGTTAAGAGTTCAAGATTTTATGCATCTATTTTCTCTACAATGGGCAATACTTATTCTTCAAATGGTCTTATTACCTTTACCTTAATGAATTTTGTTAAAGAACACTAATAGAATTCAGTATAGAGAAACTCCTGGAAAAATGAACTTGTTCAGAATGAAGCATCTTAAATTAAGTCCACATACTTTGACACCTTTGTAGACTTGTTCATCCAGAAGCTCCATGAAGTCACAAGAAACCTGTCTTCCTATCTTCCCCACACATTATATTTTAATAGGATGCAGTTAATTGCTACTTATTTAGATATTCCCCATGTTCTAACACAGATTATCCAATTCAGTCATCCAGAAATAATTGCTAAAATAAAGCAAGCAATGATTAAATTGCATTGAAATAAAGCAATATTACTTCTAATTATGTAGCTGGGTTTTCAATAGTACAGATTTTAAAATTCCATTGTTAGAATAGACATCATATGAGAAACATTACAATATCTACCATCATAGTAAGAATCACGGGTATGATGCTAAACATTATTGATAGTAACAAATAATATTTTCCAAGATGTTAAACCACAAAGCTTTATCTATATGAGTTGAACATAGGACAAAATCCTGTAGAGTTTCTATGCTAATTTTATAATTGTTTTGACCATATGTAAATCATTGAAGCTCATGATTTCAGAGCTTTCAGTCTCTTATGGTGTGGAAGCAAGGTGGAGCAGCTCCCTGACTGGTGGACAGGAAACAGAAATGAGTGTCACAGGAAATGATGGGGCAAGTTCTAGTATTCAGTGGACACAACTTTATTGACCTTCTGGTGGACAGGAAATAGAAATGAGTGTCTCAGGAAGTGATGTGTCAAGTTACAGTGTTCAGTGAACACAACTTTACTGACCTACTTCCTCTTATTAGTCTCCAACTTCCACAATTCTGTCACCACAAATAATATATTCAACCTTTTAATCCATCTACAAGTTAAATCATTTATGTGGTGAGAGCTCTCCTCATCTGTCTCTGGAAATACCTTCATGAATAAATGTGGTTATGTTTTCATCATGTCTTAGGTGTTGCTCAGCCCAGGATGTTGACAGACAATTTTACCACCAAATAGAGAAAATAGAAATAATACCTCCATTTATTTTCAGAATCAGACTTCATTAGGTAACCTTCTGCACCATCAAAAGAAAATCCCTTCCCTTGTTATCAAGAGTCACATGTGGATCTGGGTAGATACTCAGCACATAAAGTTTTTGCTCTGCAAGAATGGAAACCTGAACCTGGACCTTAAATCACACCTAAAACTGGTAGGTATAACATACACCTGTTATCCTAGTTTTCTGAGGGTGACATGGAGACAGACAGGAAGATCCCCAGAAGGTCAGGGCCCTAATATGCTGGAATAAGCATCAGTGAATAAAAGACCCTGACTCAAACAAAGGTAAAAGGTGACTATGTATCCCTAAGGTTATTTGTCTTCTGATCGATCTCTACGTATATGTGATGGCACATATGCACCTACAATCCCCCACACACACACACATACCACACCATACACACGTCACTCAATACACACACATACACACCACACACACACACATACAAACCACACCACACCACACACACACACCACTCAATACACACACATATACACCACACCACCACACACACACACACACACAGACATCTATTATATATACTACACTCACTAATATGTGTATTATCACATGATAATACACATACATGCAAACACATGCACACAAAGACATGTTTATAAATAGAATCCACATGGGTCTCCAATTTTAGTTGAGGTTAGGCTGTATATGATAATCACCTATTGGGCTGTTTCTTAGAAGTGCTTCTAGTAGCCATTTAATTCTCTCTTTTCACCTATAGTGAGCATAAAGTCACTTTTTCAAAATGCCACAGCTTCAAGATTAAGAAGAGTCAACCTCCCCGACCCCGAAACACACTCTGAATTTTGATCAATTAGGAAGTGATCAATTTCTGATATGATTATGCTGGGATTTTAGCATTTGTTTGTCACTACAGGAGTGTTTTTCCTATTCTGACCAAAACATAAATTGTGTGGCAGGAAGGTGATTCAGTGGTTAGAAGCACTGGCTACTTTTGCAGAGGACCCAAGTTTGCTCCCCAGCACCAAAGTGACAACTCCAGCTTTAGGAAATCCAGTTCCTACTCTTTGCCTGATAGCACCAGATACAAATGAAACTCAGAGATATATGTGAGCAAAACATCCAAACACATGAATTAATTTAAAAATCAAATTTACAGCATAAATTATTCCGCTTAATCCATGCCCAACAATAGCTTAGGTGATCTCAGTGCTATGCAGTTGGTAAAGAGGGAGCTGAGATCATGGATGGAAAATTTTTTGCAGAGGAGAAACACTGGTGAATTGGTGCCTGTTGCAACTTATGCAAAACATCACATGAGACATATTATTTGCCATTCAGATTAAACAGCATATTTGTTCCCACTTCACAGACAAATCTAAACCGAGGGACACATAGTCATTAAAATGCTTCAAATTTCTCCACTTCTATTTCAAGGTGTGTAACCCCCTTATCAGAAAACAACACTGAGAGCATTCAAAGTGGTAAAAAGGAATTCATAGAAACATTCAAACTTGTCTTATTCTTAATAAATAACTCTCAATTCACTCCTTGTACCTACATGAACACGTGCATGTGTGTTTCACATGCAAACACACAAGTGCACTCTCTCTCTCTCTCTCTCTGTCTCTCTCTCTTGTTCTCTTTTTTCTCTTTTTTCTAACACAAGGAGTTATAAATTTAATGATAAGGCAGTCACATTTTTCCTTGTTAGATTTCAATAGTCTACTGATGCCATGGCAGGCATTCTTTTGACAGGATTGACAGAGATATTACACTGGGTACTAGAATTGAGACCAGGAAACAAGATCTTGACCTTTACTGAGAACATGTTTCAATTTTGCCGAACTTGATTGGTTTAGGTGGATTTATAGGGAAACTGATCACCCTGCTCAGGGGAACTTAGGCAGAGGACTGATAAAACAAGTCAGTATTAGGACAAATGTATCATATGTGGGATATTTTTTAATGTATTCCTCAGTATTACAGTTAACATTGATCATATGTGCTGATACAAAAGCTGAAGCATAAGGAGATCAGCCAGTGGTACTAGCACATAAACTTAGCTACATTAAGAGACTTTCAAACATTAAACTTACACATTTCTAATAATGTCACATTTCTAACATTAAAACTTACACATACATCCAGTGTGAAAACTGTTAACAAGCAGAGGCTTAATGGTTGGTTCAGAAGTTAAGAACACTCGCTGATGATTCATAGGGCTGACACTCAGTTCCCAACACCCATAGTGAGTAGTTCACAACCTCCTGTAAGTTTAGCTCAAGAAAATTCATGCCCTCTTTTGGGCTTCTGTACATACATGTGCCAACCCACACACAGGCACACAATACACTGTAGTAGAAGGAATTATTTAAACCCCAAATTTGCCGGGGCAAATCTCCTACCCGAGGGAGACCAGTAAAGGAAAACACAACTCAGCAATTATCGTACAAATAGCACACCTGGATTGGGCAGATTTACCACTACACTATTCTAATCCCTGGCTATGAGATCCCTTATAACTTGCCGTAATCCAGGCCGAGTGGTTGTCCAGCTCCGTCATCGGCTTCCTTCTACCACTGGCTTCCTTCTGCTTCAGCTTCCTCCTGCTTCTCCCTTTGCTTCTCTTTCTGTTTCTGCTCTCCCGGCGACTCCTTCTCTGCTCTGCTTCTGCTCTACTTTTTTTTTTTAATTGGAAATTTTATTTACATTTCAGATGTTCTCTCCTTACCCCATTTCCCCCCTCCCTCCCAGGAACTCAGTATCCCTTCCCCCCTCCTCCTGCCTCCACATTGGTGTACCCCCACCCACCCTTCCCCATACCTCACCTTCCCCCCTCCCCATCTACCTTTTATATTGAATTCCTCTCACTCTCTCCTCCCCTAAACCTTTTTCTCCGCCTCCCCTTCTACTGCCCAATCTCTGGCTCTAACCTTTATTTTACAGGTTTTAATTGGACAGAAGGTTTACAAAATGTCCTCTGTGTACAGATTCAATCATCCTCTGCAGCCCCTCCCAGAAAGGTGGAACTAGGATCAAAATACATGCCTGGGGCTATCCACAACAATACACAATTTAAAAAACCTTTAAATTGAATGAATGAATTAGCAAGTTGACAAAAAGTAGTTGGAGGAGAATAGGAGTAGCATAAATATTTATACTTACCCATATACATCAATATACATAATAATTTGACAGTATACAGCTATTAGCCTTGACAGCATATCCATGAGCAATTATTCAGTAGCAATTGTGATCTCATACTAAAAAGCTAATGTCCAAGTGTTTTTAATACTTCCACATATAAACCAGTATATATGGTGTGTGTAAAAAGTTGAAACATACTGAATCATATCCCATAGGATGTCTTCCGTATCTTGATGGGCACTGATTACACAATGATTACAATCATGGTTACAGTGACCTAGATCCACAGCAGTAATTAGTGAACACTTCTCAAGATTCCCACATTCTAGTCACATGGTAATTGAGGAGCATCCTTAGCTCTAACTTCTCCATTCTCAGAGCTGAAACAGAGCTATAAATCCCCACAGGACAAGTTAATCTCCTGTGGTCTCCACAACCTCTCTACCGTTCCAGTTGTGATGACTTATTTACTGCTACATTTTGTTGAAATAAATTTAAGGAAAATCAAGTTACTGCTTTTAGAGACCACTCAGCTCAATTAAATCTTTTCATCATGCCAATCAAACTTATTTGTAGAAGGCATACCTGTGATCCAGCCACCCCCTTCCAGGAGAATAAGCACTTAAAACTCTATCTCAGTCAGCTATTCATTTTGCAAAATCATTTCCAGAAGTATATATGCTGTTGAAAAGAAATTTCCTTAGATTTGAAACATTCTCCCCAGGAAGGAGTGGGACAGCTCATGAGACCAAAAAGTAAATTTTATGCGTCCAAGAAAGTTCAAATATTCATGATTTACCAGGGAGCCTCTTCAGGGTTGTTGAAGCAACAGACAACACTGGAAGGATGCTCTCTGCTCCAATTGTTCCAAGGTTGCAGCTTTCATGAATGTTCACCAATGTTGTTATGCAGTTTTCAGTGATACAGTTGGTCTTAAGGCACCCTTCTTCCTGTAAGTAACCCTTCACTTATATCCCAGAGAATAGAGGTCGTTGGTGCAACTATTTCTTTGCTCTCTCCTTGTTTCCTGTCATGAGTGAATGGATTGTGAGTACTATATTTCCTCAAGAAGAATCAAGTGTGCTCTCTTTTTGGTTCCTGTCATGAGTGAATGGGCTGTGAATATTGTGTTTCCTCAACAAGAATCGCACAGGACAAGAATGCATTCCTTGAGATCGAGGAGAAGAAAAATCTTGTCATTCATTAAATTGTCAGGCTCACAACACAACATATTGGTATGTTGTGCAGGCATGCTGAATACTTGATGGGAGGGTAAGAAATGACCTCAAAGCTAGGTTTCTCTAAGATAACTTTTATTTTATTTTATCCTGGAAATACTCAGGATCAAAGCTTACATCTCACATGATAGGCAAGTGCTCTATACCTAGATGAGCTATAGCCTCATTTCATATCTTATAGTCTACTTTTCTCCCTCTTTTTCATCCAAGAAATTCATAAGAATTAGAATTATTCTTCTCAAATCAAATAGTAAAATTTTGAATGTTTTTGCCCTGATGTCTTTCACACTCAACAAGTGTCTTCCTTGTCCTTGGGAAAATAAATTATTTACAAAAAGACAGAGAATAGGAATTAGAAAGCCTTGTGAAATTCTCCAATTTGTGTCCTTAAGATAACACACACTTTGTTCAGTCCTGTTTTTCCACAGCTATCTATTTTTTCCCACAGATTTATAGTACAACTACAGCTCTCTCAAAATTTTTGAGTCTTCAATTCTGAGAGAATTTGTGTATCCTAAAACTGAGGTATCGATGTCTCAAAGTTTTCTCTTGTTACTCTGCCTTTCATTATAAAGATTTCAGTCATGGCCCATGTAATGAGAGAAGAAACTGTATTATTCTTTTCTACAGCACTCTTCTATATTTATCTCTATTTTACAATTTTACATATCAATCAAAATCACTGAGACATCATTCATCAAACAGTAAGTAAATACTGTAAGATGTATACATGATGTTTTATAGAAAATATATTACTTATACTCTCCTAACTTGTTTTTCTGAAATGATTCTATCTTTATTTGACTTTGCATCCAGGTACTCAGCAAGAGCTCTCAGTCCCCTGACTGCAGTTTCCCAAAGTTCCTATTTTAACCACTTTTATAAGATCCATGTCTATGGTTTTTTCAATGTCTCTTCTTAGTCACCGAGGGCATAAATTTCACACTGTACTTTCCACACACTGTGAGATGCTAGACAGCAGATAATTACTCACTGGAAAAGTTGCAAAATAGGAAATAGTTTTCAAAGTAGAATTTTGATCTGTTCTTTATCCGGCATGCTATGTTGCCTGTCTTTTAAGTTTGCCTAGATGACTTTGGCAGTAAAACTCTGCTACATACGTCAACCACTTTAACAATAACAACAACAGAAAGTACTGCTAATTTGAAGCTGAAAACAGTGTTATGGAGAAGAAAATAAAGCACTGTGTTCTTAAAGTTTTTTTTTATTTGTTTATATGTATATTCGTGTGTGTGTGTGTGTGTGTGTGTGTGTGTGTATGTGTGTGTAGGGGCATCTGTATACTTGCATGTGGATGCCTTCAGAGACCGGAAAAGAACATCTGATTTTCTGGAGCTAGAGTTATTTAGAAGTGGTATTGTGTTGCCTGACAAGTTTGGTGAGAACCAGGTTTGGATCTTCTGCAAAAGCAATACATGTATTAACCTCTTAGCCATCCCGCCAGCCTGTATGATAATAATTTATCACAATACTCAAGCATGTCCTTTCATCACCTGGAGATTTTAAGATTTTGTACCCTCTACCCCTTTGGTTATATAAAGTCACAGGTGAAATGTTCAAACTAGCTACTTAATACCTAAAGCTCACAGAACTGAATATGTATTGCACAAACAATATCACCTGTAAAATAGGCAAATAATATGACGTGATATTAATATATTATTAGAAAATACATACAGATATTACTCATCTCAAATTCAGGGTTTATATTTAAGATGTGGGGAATATAAGAGTTATAGAATGTTTTGATGCGTCATAAGTTCTGGCAACACATATTTAAACTTACTTTCGATTATTGTTTAAACTGGTAGGAAAGTAATTCTCTGGGAAAGAAGTAGGAGAGAAAAGTTAGTTTTGTTCAGTAAACTGTCTACAAACCAAGCAAATCTTAAACAACCCTAAGTATGATGTAATGTAAATATCAAGCTAGGTAGTCAGTGTTGATCATAGAATTTAGCCAGCAAGGCAAAGACAAAAAAAATAGAAATCAGACATATTGTTCATCAATAAGGTAAAGTAGGACAAATGTGTTTTTATTAAGATTTGTCCCTACTCCTTAATGCTCCCTTTTCTCTTATCACTTTTCCATCTGTAAGGAAGTTCTATGCATTCTTGGATAAAATAGCTTAGAGGGGAGCTCTATTGGGAAAACATACTTCCCAAAGTTCCCACCATAAACAAACTTCTCCAGTGCTCTTGACAAAGGCATTCTTCTTCATGTGTCTACAGTTGCTGTAACTATAGCTTTTAACTTCTGCAGCATCAACTGCATACAGAAGATCCCAGGTGAAGGGTGAGCTAGTGAATCAAACACACCAGACCCCTGTCTCAGATCACTGTGTGAGAGGAAACCTCTGTAGGATGCAAGAGTTCCATTGGGTTATTTTTGGCATGTGCCTTTTCTTCCTCAACAAAGAATCCCCATTACAGAGGATATAAAGTTCTCTCTCAATGCTGTATTTCTATGCCCTTCTACAACCATATTAAATAAGTCTTTTAAAATATTTCTCTGACATTTGGGTTTATGAATCCTAAAAGTGGAGATTTCTAATAAACAGTTTCACTTTTCAACCTATTAATTAGTTTCACAAAGTTTTCTAGGGGTGAGATTAACTTCCTATTATTCTTCATAGCAGCCAGTATTCTAAATATGTTTATTTCTATGAATTAATTATTAAAGAAACTAACATAAAGATATAATTTTCCATATATTTGAGGACTTGCAGGATGCATTGGCCAAAACTATGTGAAAGTGGCATACAAGCAATTTTTCTTCAAATGTCACTAAGACAATCAGATATTTATTCCCTTGCCTTCTACAGAAGCAAATTAAGTTTGGAGCCAATAAAACCTCGGTTATAATGCTCATTTTGTACCCTCATCTCAACATCTAAAGGACTATTTATATCATAGGAATCTTTTCTGTAGTCTGTCAGAGTCACACAGCCTTCAGTGTAGCCTAGGAATTCATCATCAGCCACATGCTATGATCTTAGTAATAGAAATGGGTATAGAACTGAAATTTCCACGCAAAGATGAGATTTCTTTCATGTCTCACTCTTAACATTTAGGTTGCAAACATTGATCAATTTGAGCTTGTCCCATTAGTTCTACCACATTTTGTCACCTCACTAGTCCCTGCCAGCTTTATTTTCAAACACATATCGAAGTCTCTGTCTGTCTGTCTGTCTCTGTCTGTCTCTGTCTCTCTCTCTGAGCTTGTGTGTGTGTGTGTGAGTGTGTGTGTGTCCTATGTGTGGATGCTAGAAAGTACAATATGAACTGTCATTCCCCAGTCACCCTCCTGTTTATTTGAGACACAGTCTCTCACTGAATGTGGTCTTACCAAGTATACTTTACTGAGTAGCCAGGGATCCACTTGCCTCTGTTTTCTTGGTCTTTTGAATATTGATTTGCATCTATATTCCTGTTTTTCTATGTGTATTCTGGGAAACAATATTTCATCTTCATGAAATATTATCTATGCCTTACCATTTAAACATGTACTGTTCTGAACTAGGAAAGAAATCAGTAAATAAATAAGAATGTTTGAATTATATTATTTTATGGCTGTTTAAATTTAGATAATATTGATTATATATATAAAGTTATGCCATCCTATTTGGGGTGACAATACCATCTGAAGCCATAGACTACCTAACAAAATCCTGCATCAGGCACAGGAAGCCTTCTTTTGAGTTGTTGAACAGGGAAGTCCAAAGGCCTCTAAAGCAATACAGGATATTTCCATTGTCCTTGGTGCCTTTCAGAAAAGAAGGCAGGATCCTGTTGTTGAGGACACTATGTTCTTGGGACATGAGGTTTAGTGGAATGGCCTGGATCTGACCTATAAATAAGCCTCCTCACTGAGAACCAGCTCTCATATATTCAGAAGGTGCCATACAAGCTACCAACGGAGAAAAACAATCAATAGTTCTATCCAGCTATAACATCAAAAACCACAACATTGTCTGGCATTGCAATAATGGGACACATATCTTGGGGATAGTCAGCAGCCACCTAATTGTTATTAAGCCTGATGAATAGGAGCAAATCCAAGATTGGTACTATAAACTGAGACAACTACCAGAAGCCCCAAAATGTAGAGAACCTAATACTATCAGATTCCTAAACCAGCATTATTTATAACTCTATTCTAAATATTTATCCTTATATACATAGATAAGATAGCTACCACTCTTCATGACATAAGGTATTTTGTTAGTCAGAGGACATCACAAAAGGCCGTGATTGGTCAAAATGCAAGGATCAGCTGATCATGTTTTGCTGGCCTCCAATTAATACATTTACAACACAATGACCCCATTTAAGGTTCAGAGATATCATGGAAGAGAGGACAAAAAGACAGAAAGACAAAAAGATTGTAAAAGCCAGAGGACCTTGAAAGCTATTATGAGATAGCCCGTTTCCATCCCAGACCCCCCCAAACAAACAAACAAACAAAAAAATCCAAAACATTCTGACAGCCTAGGTAGGCATGACATGGTGGACTTGGTAGGACTTGGGGAAGAAGTGGGGACACAAATAGGATCAAGATGTCATACAAGACAACTAATGACTGCTGGGAGACAGAGAGTTAGTGTCTCCCAGCAATGAGCTCACTTATTGGTTGTTTGATGAATAGTGGTCAGCCCTAAAGCTGCATACACAAAAACATTGAAATGAACTCAACAAGTTGTATTCATATGCATTTGTGCATGCATGCATACATACATATACATACATTCATACATTCATACATACATACATACATACATACATACATACATACACTACATATAAAATAATCAAAGAAAAAGAGGTCATCAACCTGAGAGTAGGGTTCAAAGGAGGATATGTGGGAGGCATTGGAGTAAGGAAAGAGAGGAGAAAAATTCTATTTCAATTGAAACATATCAAAAAGGAGTATCATAAAATTTGGTAAGAATTAATAAAAATAAAGTGAGCAGAATAGTAGAGACAAGGATATTCTTCTTAGTGCTTCCCACAGAATCACATTTTCTGAATCAAAGCTTCCCAGTGATGTTCTTCCTGTTGGGCAAGACTCACATCCATAGTTCCATGTTTAATGAGCTAAAGTAACATTATTTTTTCATTATGCCTTAACTTTTAAACAGAAAGACTGGGTACTGCTTTTGTCAAATCACACTTCTCCAAGTGGATGTGGTTCTGTCTGCATTCTATAACCCTATGTCAATATCCTCCAGAGTTTCCATCTCCTTGACAAAGAGCATTTTAATTTTACTTTTGTCAAAACTCTGTCTCTATACGTCACACATTACCTAGCATAATAGATACTAATAAGTGCTTAAAACATATGAGTGTCGAAAATAGAGTCTGGAATGGATAAACTGTTAGGATGTCTGTAAACCTTTGATACACATTAAATATATTTACAACACATCCAGTCCTAAATCTATGAGCGAAAGTACCTAGAGTTTGGGCTCACACAGTCTTGGGATTATGGTGCTCCTCTGTCTTACCTATGAAGCCTTATAACTGATTCTCTAAGCCCTAATTTGTTTGTCTGTAGATAGTGACCATAATACCTGATGTACTGAGGATTACAGGAGAGAATTGAGTAAAGTAATCCCTCCTCTCCCTGCACATTGTAACTAACTACTCTATTCTTGCTTCAAGATGAATGTATTTTTAAAATTTGGCTAGCCTTCTTCTCTCCCACAGGGTAATAGAGCTGTTCAAACGAACTAGCTCTGAATGGCCACTCAATCAAAATTACCAAATGTTGAAAAGGTCAGAGCAGTATAGCATATCTTTATAATTCATAGATTATGGAATGCATTAACATTCGAATCCCTCATTCTTAAAGAAAAGATTATAATAAAGAGCCCAAATGGCCACACATTAATCCTTCCTATGACAATAGCTTTTTTTCCCCTTTTTCTGGGAAATGTACAAATGGTAACCTCTACTGACAATGAACTTCAATTTGGATGCCACACTGTGCTGCTGGTTTTGATCACAAAGGAATACCCAGGAGGAGAGCAATGGAAAATATGCTAGATGCTCACAAAGAGAACAGCTTCAAACAGGCTGCCAGCAAGTTCCCACCCAACTGGCAGGTCCAGAAATTTATGCCAACAACATTCCTGCTTAAGAATATTTTGAGCTTTTACAAGGCTGGGCTGGGCTGGGCTTTTTGTTTTTATCCACAGGCTTTAAACAGGCCATCAAACATCTGCTTCCAAAATTAAAAAGACCAAAAGCCTAAGTAGAAAAGGTTTATGATTATAATGTCAAACATCTCTTTGCGGCTGTTGGATCATTTTCAACTTAATCAGTTTTATTTTTATTTTTCATGAAGTTTCAAGGAATACTATACACAGATAATCACCACCTGGGGAATTATAAAGAACTTTGGGGGCAGCTTAGTCCATCCTTCTCATTTTATCATTGAGGATACCCAAGACCACAGGGATAGTCTGAGGTCTCAACAGTCACTAGTGGTTAAACCACAGTAACACAGAAATCAAACTGCTGCTACTGACAAATCGGAAAACTCAGAAAACAAAGAGACTCCTGTTGATGTTATTTTGTACAGGATCCATTATTTTTCTAAGGTTCTCTTTCAGAAAAAGTGTAGAAAGGTTTATGATGACATAATCATTTAAGAAGTACATGGATCACTTGGAGACAAATACAAAAACCAAAATGGAAGCACTGGAGTTATCAGTTATATTCTGGAATTCACCAAAGGAAATGTTCTTTTCTGCAACAGCTGCTTAGAGACTGTCTCTTCAACATGGCTTGAAATCATTTCATATGAGGCAGTTTGTAAAAGCCACTAGGTGTTTAAGAAGATCATTTGATAATAAGAGTTCAATATATAATCACTTGAATATATTTTGCATAAGACTTAATACTTGCATTTATGGAGGAATGTCCATTGTCATAGCAGTATATGATGAGCAAATAAAAAAGGCTAGTAGCAATAACAGAGTATATGTCCTGAAAAAGAGAAAAAGCAGGGCAGTATCTAACTGCGGAGTCCCTGCTACATGCCCTGTATACATACACACCCCACACACACACACACACACACACATATGTGTGTGTATATGTATATATATGTATATTTATATGAATTCATATATTATATATATATATAATACACACTTGCTTATTCATATGTATGTCATATATAAGTGTCAAATACATACATACATATATATATGTGTGTGTGTGTTTGTGTGTGCGTGTGTGTACCAAAAACAGGTTTAATTTTGATAAATAACAAAGATATAAAAGAAACTTTGCTTACAAGTAGATTAATCCTCATTATCAAGAATATATCACATTTCTTTTTTTTCTGTTTTAGGCAATGTATATTCATCACTCTTAATAATGGGAGATTTTTGCCTTAAGTTTCTCCATCTCAAACAAAAGATTATCACTAATTCGGAATATTTATTACCTAGAAAATGGGATTAATAAAGGAATTTTATAATTGTCTAAGACTCTGAATAACATCACATGTACAGCTTTTAGTCAGACTAACTCTATGCAAATTTCTGCAGCTTTCTTCACCTACTACTCAAGTATTGAAAATATTCCCTTAAACTTCTTGATCCCTTGTTTTCTCTTGCATTTCCACCCTTCAAAATATCTAAACTAAGTTTATAAGTGTAGTTTTTCAGGGGAAACTTCCTACTTACCTCATCTACTCTTCCTTAATCCGATGAATCATTTTCTTTTGATGTCCCCAGTAAATTATGCCACATATATTTATCCGTTCTATTTAGTTTAGAAAGCCTAAACATGAACTGAGTAAAACTGTGTAACCTCTGACTTCTACTATGTTCAGGTAGCATGGAAGGGTACAAGAGTTGCCATGCTGGGCTCTGGTAACAGCCACTTTTCTTTATGGTCAGAGATCGTATTGACTGGCACCTCTGACTTCTCCCTCACTGGACTTGCTCTGCTCATCTCTAATGGGATTGGCTAACTAACCTTCAGCTTTTCTGATCTGGGCTGTCTCACTTTCACCTCCATTCCCAGCCATATCACAGTTGCTTTAGAATCTGTGCATTTGTTTTTGTTGTTGTTGTTTTTCACAATTATCTGTCTCTTTTCCAGGCACCCCTGTCACATTTATCTGTTCATATTTTCCATCTTTTCCATTAAACAATTGCTCTAGTAGGTAGAGAAAGCAATGGGTGTGTTCTATTGTCTATTGCTTATATCTATCACAGTCATTGAAAAGGCAGGCGATGGACATTTGATTGAGAGTGCTAATCAAGCACATAGACAATGGAGTAGCTGGTGTTACTGAAATCTGCCTTTAAATGTCTCCATCAAAACAATTTTAAAGCATTAAAAATGGCTAATGAGCTAGAATTATTGATGCAGTGAAGAATTTGCTCTGTATTGACTAGTGTGTTTATTTACAATTAGAAAAAATAGTTCACAGTTTATATTGTAATGAGACATCATTTTTAAAGTAAGTACATCCTAGATTTTAATTTCACAAAAATGTAGTTATTGGGACTGTGTGAACACATTTCATAAAACTAGAAAGAAGAAATAGGTGTGGACTTTTGGAATACACCAATATGAAAATGAGAAGGCTGTCTCAGTACTCTCCTTGTTACTGTGATAAAATGCATTACCAAAAACTATTTAAGCCCTAACAGGTTTACTTTAATTCGTAGTTCACAGAACAATCTTCTGTGATGGGCATTCAAGGTAGCAGGAACCTGAAGCAGGTGGTCACATTGTATCCACACTCAGGAGAAGAAATGAATGCTTGTGCTGTATTCAGCTTTCCAGGATCCCTTGCATAGGGAATGGTTCCACCAACAATTAGCATGCATTTTCCCACACCAACAGTAATCAAGATAATCCCTCAAAGACCTGGTCAGAGGCCCATCTCTAAGGTGATTGTAGATTTTGTCAACTTGACAATTAACATAGACCCTCACAGGTGACTTTGGAAGCAAAAATGTGTAAGAGAGATAGAGAGAGATGTGGGTGAGAGGAGATCAAACAAAATAAAGTATGGGAGCAAATGGCATAATAAAACAATTACATTGTGTAGTTCCTTTAAAATATAAAAATTAAAATAAATAAATGCGTAAATAGAATTTTGCTTCACAATCTCTGGCTCTTTAGAAATTTATGAGAAAACAAACAAAAAAATCACTTGAAACAATTTACACCTGGTAGGAGTTTTTTATCTTCATGAGCCCTGACTGCTTCTAAAGGAATGTTAAGTCCCACCACTGAAATGTGGAATATTCCATTTAGAACTTTATTCCTTTGGGTGAATTATTAATCAAAGTAAATTATTGAGTGCCTAGCACTTACACATCCCCAGAATCTGGGATTAAATTTGTGGCAAAAAAAAAAAAGCATCTATGTCCTGAATCAACACACAAATGAACAACTTACATATGAATAGACACTAAGGGAACAGGACAAGGCATCAACCTGGAAGACCCTCAACAGACTTGTCATGGAAGGCCTCAGATTTGCTTGATCTGGATCAAAAGCAACCAGAAAAATCCATTATAAAAAGGTGTAGGAGAGAGATCTCTGATGAGACAATGATAGTGACCCACATACTAGATCTAGCCCACTATCAGATCAGTTTAAATAAAATTGTTTTTGGAAAGAAGAAACAAGATCATAGTCCTTAGCTAATACGTTGTCCATAGCCATTGTTCTACCACAGGGAGAGAGGTAAACTGTTGAGAATATCACTTAGCCTATCAAAAATTAAGACTATGAAGACATTTACTTGTAGGCTTTTTAAAAAAAGTTGTTGACCTTTGACCTTTGGGGAAAAACATTTTGAAGACTAAAGTCAGAGGCACAGGGGAGGAATAGATGTAGAAGTTAGCACAACTAGTGTGTTATTAATATTGATCACCAATTTGTCAGGATCTAGAATCACTTGGAAGGCAAGTACTTTGGGCATATAAGTAGTGGAGTTTCTAGACTGGGTTACCTGGAGTGGGAAGACCCTTCCTAATCTAAGTGACATCCTAAGTGACATTGCATGGACTGGGGTCCCAGACTGAATAAAAAAAGAAAAAGCAAACTGAAAACTGTTTATTTCCCTCTTATTCCCGACTAAGACCAGCTATCTCATAGTCCTTGATGGGCTGGCGGTTCTTTTAGAGCCCAGGCCAAAATAAACTCTTCCTTCTTTAAGTTGCTCATGTTAGTCATTGTATTACAGCAACAAGATAAGCAAATAATACACCTAAAATACAGTATATGAGGTAGTGGGTGACTGAAAGTAAAGTACCCGAAGGGCAAAATTTAGAGTGACAAGCAAGATGACAAGCTGGATTTCATTCTACATGGAGAGATAAGAAATGCATTGGAATTTATTTGGAGAGCAGATCTATATTTATTTTAAATTTGTTCAAATAATTTGTGCGTGTGCATATATACATCTGTGTGCATGTTTGGGTGTGTACTTGCGTGTGTGTATGTGTGTGAGTGTGTGTGTGTGTGTGTGTCAAGCAAGAAACTTTGATTTGAGCTCAGAAATAGACTGAGACTTGAACTCTGATCATCTAGCTTTGAAGCCAGAATCCTTATTCACCAACCCATCCGGGGCTCATTGTTTACTTTTAAACTTAAAAAATTAAGTTCTCTTTAGAAATTATGTTTTCATAAGTAGCTATTTTTAAGTTTTTTCCAACACACATCTAGCTAAACACAGTTATCGTTAGCAATGACAATAACCAGAGTTCAGAGTTTGACTGTCCTAAATTGGAAACAAAATAAAATGAACTATCATATCCCCAAATCCAAGAAGCCAGCAACCACATAATTACAGAGATGATATTTTATCTCAATTCTTGGTTTTCTATACAGCAGCCTGCATACACACCCTGATAACTTTCAGAGTGGTGATGTAATTGGTGAAACATAAAGACAGGTTGTCCTTTTGAATGCATTTTCTGTAAAGTTCAGTGATGTTTGAAACTCTGCTATTAGCAGGTCAGCTATTGGGCAGCTCCACCTAGCTTAGGAAATAATGGTCTCTATTCATTTTGTTCATCTGAGAACTAATGTTTCTGAAAAGCAATTAAAGAAGTGTACATTTGAGTTAAATCAAGGAGAGCATAATTAAAGCCTTTCTGCCTTGAAGAAACCCTCAACATAAACAAATGAGTTTGGAAAGTTTTTATTAGATGGTACCCAAAACTTCTTAGCCAGGCTGTGATGGGAACCTGAAAGAACAAAGATTATTTCTCTCTATCACTGTAAGAAAGCCTTAGTTTTTCCCTGTCATGCATGATATACAGAGAAGATAATATTTGTCTTTTATCAGTAATCCCAGTTTATATACCAGCAATGGAATAGTCCTGTAATGTGACTTGTATGTAAAATATAAGTAAACATATATGCTCAAATGGAAAAAATAGCATACCCTTCTCTTGATTACTCTCTGAATCCACTACCTGCCAGCACCATCCCCATGAGGGTAAGTGTTGCTGTTCAGTTCGCATTAATCCAACACTGGAGAGGACACAAGGAGAAGGATGTCTATTCCTGCCACAGTTGACTTGGTGTGTAACTTGCCCCATGAAGCAGCAACAGGATTGGTGAGAAGTAAGGGAATGTTGAGAGCTATGACAGAGTCCTAGCCTCTATTACCATAGACAAACTGAAGAACAACGAAAGAGAAAACCCATGACATATAGGATATATAGCCAAAGTATCACCAAGTCAATCAGCTTTTAAGAACAAGGAAAATTAGTGGCAATGCTCAGATGTCCCTGTAACCACTGAAAGTATTCTCTGTTTAGCATATGTTCATTAGCTACCTGTGGCTATGGAGTAGCTCCAAGGTGCTATTGTAACCTGCAAATAATATTTAGGATATGAAGATTTTATGAAATACATTATCAAAATTAGTTCTGTTTATTTGCATGGAACTTTAAAAAATCAAAGCTATTTAAATAATTCAAATAATATATTATAATTGCATAGTGCTTGCTATTGTAGAAGGAGGAAAAATACATAGAGATTGAAATGGGGAATAAATGAGATATGAAGGAGCAAGGAACAGGAAGTCCTCATGCATATGCTGGGGAGTTGGTTCAATACATAAAGTGCTTTCTATATAAACAAGAGGGGTGGAGTTGAGATCCTTGAATGCTGCATTATTGTTTAGGCGTGCGTTGGAGTTTGGCTATAATTCCAACCTCGGAAGTGAGAGACAGGGCAATCTGTGTTTGGGATCTAGTGAGACTGGCTGATGAGAATATCAGTGAATTCAGACTTTTATTAAGAGGTTGCCTCAAAGGATATAGTGGATATCAACACATGCATGGTATTAAAGTAGGACAATAAAGAGGTTGTGAGGTTGAAAACTGAAAATTTTAATATACTCTGAGTTTTTGGATAAAATTCTTAAGAACGAAATTCATAGATATTAATGACAGGCATCTCTTTTTTTAAGAAAAAAAATCATTGGAGTTTTCAGAATCAAGTACAACAAGCATCTCTCTCTGTTCCATTTCCATCTGTCCTGGAAAAATCAATCCTAGTGATCATGTAGCTTTTACACATTTTTCTATGAAATACTTGAAACTTACAAGTGGGTGCTACCTGCAGGCAAAAGAAACCTCCTTTGATGTTGTTCCTACACAGAGGCTTTAAATTTATTTTCAATCGTCTCGATTTTCACTTTGCAAAGCTACATAGAGAAAAAAGCAACCCAGGGCACCACTGACTGGTGCCCTGAACTGTTCCCACAGGGCATGGAAACACAGAGGAGAGAGATGAAGTCTCCGGACATCCTCTCCTATTGAAAACGTTTGTTCTTGAAGACCTGACTAGAGGGAAATGAGGGCTATGACTCATGTGGGATCAGGTTAAAAAATAGAACTCTTCTGTCCTGCTGCAGAAATTATATAGATAAAAGCTCATGAATCACTCACACTCCTTCAATAATAAGACCCTTCACTTGGTAGACATACTTGGTAGGAGCTCAGATGAGAAACCATACAGGGTATTGGATAAAGGGCTATGGGGTAGGTAGCACTGGAGGTGATGACAGGGACAAAGCTAGAACTAGCTGCTATTGTTACAGTAGAAAGGATGATGATGGTTCTTTCATGGCTGTAGAAACTGAGGGATGATTAAGGTAAATTAGTAATGACGAATGTGTTGGCAAGAGCACTAGTGGCACCGAAGACACAGGGGTACTGTTTTGGTGGAATGGATAGTGATGATGTTGGTCATTTGGTGGCAGCTATGGAGATGCAGAGATGACAGTGGGAGATTAGTAATGGGGTTTGGTTAGCAGAAGTATTGGTAGTATATAAAGAAAATGTGTGCTGAGATGAGATGAGGACATTGACTAAACTCCTAAATTCTTTCTCAGTCTTTCCCTGCTATTCTTACTTCTCCCATGTTATACAATACTCTAAATAGTATTGTATTGTGAAATGTTCTTCACTAAGTTGCATCATCCACAGAATTTCTTCTCTCTCTGTTGCTGTCTGTCTGTCTGCCTGTCTCTCTCTCTCTCTCTCTCTCTCTCTTCTCTCTCTCTCTCTCTCTCTCTCTCTCTCTCTCTTTGTGTGTGTGTTATTTGCATGCTCATCTGTGTAGAGGCCAGAGTTTGATGCTGAATAACTTCCCCTGCTGTTTCCACCTTATACTTTTAAGCAGGGTCTCATACAGAAACTAGAGCTCATCATTTTAGCTATATTGGTTGGGCAATATATTGCCCCTGCAAATCAGAGGGCTCTTTCAGTATCTTTCCTCTCAACATTGGTACTACATGTGCATGCAAACATGTATAGTTTTGTAAGTAGCATTTTAGAATTGAAGGTATATTCTTGCAAAATGTAAAGCAAGCACTTTGCATTGAGACATTACAGTTACTGTTGATCCTGACATTCTGTTTTAGCTTTTTATTTGGTTTACATTTACATATGTGATATTGTGTATTTGTTGGTATTTTTTTGAGACAAGGAACAGACAATCTATTCTTAGCTTTCCCCTACTCCAAGAAGTTTTAACAAAAGTAAGAGAATTCCTTGGATTTTTTTTTCATACCATTTCTGCCTTAGGAGAAATCTAATGAGGGAAGAAATACATATGAAAGACCAAAGGATAACAATGATGTAACAGGCAGTTACAATCATTTTTCCCAGAGAATGTTATCTTTTCTGTTTTTAACGTGCTGCCCTTTTGCTAGGCCTCCATGTTTTCTGAAGAATCTTCTGGGGAATACATCAAGGCTAGTTTCCTTGACAAATAAAGATAAGATCAATTACAAGAATAAACTTCTCTGGCAAGACTGAAGAATGCTAGCAGTAGAGTCTCAGAGGGGAATAGAAGGTGAGGACCCTTCTCTGAATCACATCATTATCCAAGCATTTTGCACACAGATTCCCAAAGAGAGTATCAGCAGGGATGACGAACATCCCAGCAGTACCTCAACATAAAACCAATGTCTGTTTACACACACGTCCCAAAGTTGTGTTGAAAAAGGAAGTCAGAAAATGTTGATATTGCTGGAAACACCACTTCTGATATAAGTTCTTGAAGTTTAAGGAAAAGTAAATGGAATGTCCATGTAATAATCTGATGTCCCCAGAGCACAGAGAATATCATGGATAAGAGTTCTAAAACAAAACGAAACAAAAGGTAAAAGTCAGAGTCTGGATTAGCTAGGACTGCTCTGAAACTTATCTTCTGACAGTATGGGATCATTTCTGTCTACTCTCTTGAACTTGGAGTTGCGGTAGTATCCTACATAGAACACGCAAGGGTTCAAGCCATGCAATACTGCAGAAGAGTAAGGGTTCGGAAGTCTCACCTTTATCTAAAGCAGGACTTTAGTCTAGACTAAGACATATACAGTCATATTTTTTTTTCAGCAACTTGACCCCTAGCAGGCTATCCATGCTTCAGTGGATGTCTCTAAAACTGTGCTCACTTGGGTGGCTCTAACTGTGTTTAATCTATAATTATTTAAAAAAAAAAAAAAGATGAATTGCTCATGTCTGAAAGAACTGCAGGGATAAAAATGGAGAAGAGCCCAAGGAAAAAAGGTCTAGTGACAGGTCCAAGATAGATCTACCTCAAGGGGAGGCCCTAAGTCCTGATACTATTACTGAGGCTATGGAAAACTCACACAAAAAAGAGACCTATCATGATTGTCCTCTGAAAGACCCAACAAGCAACTGAGAGAGTCAGATGCAGATATTTACACCCAACCAATGGATAAAAGCTGCTGACCCCTGTGGTTGAATTAGGGAAAGGCTGGAAGAAGCTGAGGAGGAGGACCCTGTTGGAGGACCAGCAGTCTCAATTAACCTGGACCCCTGAGATCCCTCAGACACTGGACCACCAACCAAGCAGCCTACACCAGCTGATATGAGGCTGCCAACAGATACACAGCAGAGAAATGCCGAGTCTGGATTCAGTCAGAGAAGATTCACTAACCCTCAAGAGACTGGATGCCCCAGTGAGAGGTCTGGTGTGGTGGGAAGGAAGTATGGGATGTGGAACAGTCAGAGGGTGGACTGGGAGGAGGATAAAATCTAGAGTACAAAAAAAAAAAAGATTAAATAAAATTAAAAAACAGGAAGACATAAAGTTGGTAGGGAGACTTTGGGAATCTAGGAGGAAGATGGTGGGGGTGGATATGATCAAAGTATAATGTATATATGTCTTTTTTAAAGTCTCGTTTCCTTAAAGTTTTAACAAGTGGAATTAAAATATAACATCATTTATGCCAGTGGTTTGTAAAATTTGGCCCAAATCCTTTTCAAAAAAGCTGATTCTCAGGCATCATCTTCAAAGTTTCGGTCTTAAACATGAGATGGAATTAGAAATCCTTTGTTTTCCTTGTTTAATCTTTGAACTAGGGGTTTACCGAATAGCTCTTGCTGGATTGACACTATGTAGACTAGGCTGGTCTCAGACTTGTGGATGTCCCCTACCTCTGTGTCTAAAGTGGTGAAAAGACAAGTCATTATTCTTGGCTCATTTTACTCTGTCTCTCTGTCTCTGTCTCTCTGTCTCTCTCTCTCACTCTGTGTGTATGTGTATGAAAGAAAGAGAGAGAAAGAGAGAGGAGAGAGGCATTACCAGTACATGCTTCCACATAGGTTTTTAGGTTCACATTCAGGTCATTATGCTTGTGCTACATGTACCTTACAAACTGACCTATCTTTCCAATTCCCATTTCATCTTTGAATTTTTACAAGAGGACATTGTTTTTGCTCTCAAGATAATCAACATTTGTTCTGAGCATCGAATAGAGAAGGAATGATGTAAGTATTTGCATAATTATAAATACATCTGTCACCAGTAGCTATCAGACTAACTAGAACTCTCTATTCATAGCGTGACAACCAAAGCTAACCAGATATGAGAACAAATGGAAGTGAATCAGGTGGAAATTATGGAAGGTAGCGATGGAGGTAGACCTCAGATATCCACCTAGGCTGAGCTATCACCATTGAAGCTGGATACAAGTGACTAAGATGAATTATATATATATATTCAATAATATATGTGAATTATAATATACATATATATTATATTCATTCCATATATTCATTCAATATATATGTATATATATATATTCATTCCGCATATATTCATACATGTATGTATGTATGTAGTATGTAGTATGAATATATTCATTCAGTCCATAAGTTCTATGACTCTAGAAACCCTGACTAATACATGGAGTATTCCTGAAATGTTGTATTAAGGCTTTGGGAAGATCAAAGGAACAAGGATTCAGAGACTAGAAATAACAAGATATCATAGGCTGGGATGATGCAGAGTAAATAAAATGCTTGCTGTAGATGATTTAACCTGAGTTCAATTCCCAAGATCCCATGAAAATACTCGGATACACCAGAGTGTGCCTGTAAGTCCAGCACTGATGGGGACAAAGACAGATGAATTCCTAGCTCATTGGCCACCCTGTGTAGCCGAATCAGTAATTCCCACCCTGGTTCAGTGAAAGATCCTGTCAAAACATAAGGTGGAGAGTGACTGAGGAGGACTTTTGAAGGCATCCTCGGGTCGATACAGGTATATGAGTTCATGTGCACTTATATGGCACTCCATTAAACTGAGATTGTGAGAGTAGTAATGGCACCATCATGACTGCCCACCACCCAAGTATGTGTTACAAATAAAAATTTTCTAACTCCACGTCAAAATAAATTCTGAGCATGAAGATCAGCAATTCAAGCACAACATGGCTGAAGTTGGTACTCCACACACTAAGTGAACACTCTCAAATACACTGAACTGCCACCAATGAAACGACTTGTTTATCCTCTAGAACAATTCAGCTTCTTCATACACAGCTTCTCAAGTGCTTCCATTTCAGAAGTTTTCAACTCACATAATAAATTGATCTTTCAAGCAGTTGCCACATAGAAAGGGACAATATGCCACAATATTTTTAATGCATTCAGTTACTGAAAAACAAGAAGGCCTTCATTACATTGAGACTTTTTCCAGCCCTTGCTGCTGTTCTCATGGCTTCAAATGTACGATTTAAATACCTGTGTATCTTAATAATCAGGAGAAAGAGCCCAAAGATGATCTGTGAAAGGAAAGGGGCAGACACTATCAAAAAATTAAGAATTAAAAGAGAGCAATAACAACAGAACTGCCTCTATATATTCTAAAATAGGTATGCATTTGACCAGTAACTCAGGTCCTAGTAATGATAGCTAATGTTGTCATCTTGACAGGATCTACAATCTCCTGGGAGACAAGCTTCTGAGAAAGTCTGTGAGGGAGTCACAGACTGGGTTAATTGAAATGAGAAGAGTTTCACTAAGTGTAGGCAGTGTCACTCCATGCTCTGGGAAACAGGACTAAATAACAAGGAGAAAGTATGCTGCTGCATACCAGTGTTCATCCTTCTGTTTCCTGCCTGTGGATGCGAAAGGACCAGCGTCTCATGCTACCATTACATCCCTGTTAGGATGGACTGGACCAGTCAAATTGTGAGCCAGAAAAATCACTTTCCTTCCTTAATTATTTTTGTCAGTTACTGTGAAACAGCATCAAGAAAAGTAACTAACACTGTGGTTTATCAACTTTACCTAAAATTTAGCCAGGCTACCGTGGGAGAATTTATCACATTTCAGTATTTGTGTTTAGCCAAGCGATTAACGAAACAAGTTATCCTCTTGTGCCAAGCTCCATGACAGACACATGAATATATAAGAAGAAAACAAACTATAGCTCCTCTCAGCAACTCATTAACATTTACACATCTTTTACACATTCCATGTCACTCTGGTTCTACAGGTTTGAGGTGTAATAGAAAGAAAAGAAGCAGATAGAAAAAGGAGTGGGGTAGAGAGATAACTAGTCTGAAGATGGTTGCTATGTAAGCATGAGGATATGAGGTCACCCCCAGAATTCACTTTAAAAAAACATAGCGACAAGTGCTTACAATCCCAACTTAGGGAAACAGAGGTTGTCAGATCGTGGGATTCACTGTACAGCCAGTCCAGCTGCATCCATAACTTTGAGACCAGTAAGAGACTCCTTCTATAATAATAATAATAATAATAAATTAATAATAATAATAATAAATAGCAACAAGATGGATGATGGTATCAGGACAAACACCCAAGGTTAACCTTTGCCCTAAATATGCACATACACAAATACATGTAAGTGTATCTGTATACTCTGAAACACACATGAGTTTTAAACACATACACACACATAAATTTTTAAAAAGCAGGAAGTTCATGAGTTGATTCTGTGAGCTCTTGGCTAAAGGATAGAAAGAGAATAGAGGGAAAGGAGCGACCAGGGGTGCATAGTGGGATGCAGTTCAGAGTCCTGATCAAAAACGAACTCCCTTAGGAACAGATCTTTAACATGAAGGAAGCAAGCGTTCCAAGCAGAAGAAACAGCAGGTGCAGTGGTGTTGGCAAAGAATGAATTTGTCTTGTTTAAGAACTAGAAAGGAGACCTGCGGGGCTAGTGCTTTATAGCAAAGTGATCATAAGGCTACAGAGAAGTGCAGGTACTGGGTCAGATAGGCCTGGTAGGTTATGGGAAATGGTTTATTTTTATCTCAAGGGTTGATGGAAGCTCTGTAGGGCATTAAACAAAAAGAATTACATTTGAAAACAAAACTGCTTTATTGGCAAGGTTGTTCCCAGTTCTACACTTCTTGGCAAAGCAGATCATTATGTTCACTCTGATGAGCACATTGGTGGTACAAAGAAAAGCTGGATACTTAGCCAATCTGCTTAACTCCATGGAAGCTGTAGTTAGAGGTGGTTGTGAGCTATTGATGTGGTGCTAAAGGACAAACTCTAGTCCTCTGCAAGACCACCAAGGGTCTTTAACTGCTGATCATTTCTCCAGCCTCTCATGTTCATTTTATCCTGATATGCACTGTGACATATACTAGAGTGGACAATGAGGGTGTTTATAGGAGCATTGTTCATATAGTCAAATCACAAAACAGACATCTCTAAGAAGGACCAGGAGCCAGGAAGGTAGCCTAGTGGTTATAATGCTTATCACACAAATGAGAGAAGCAGTGTTCCTTTACTCACCCACATGCAGAGATATGGACACACACACACAGCACACACACACACACACACACAGAGAGAGAGAGAGAGAGAGAGAGAGAGAGAGAGAGAGAGAGAGAGAGAGAGAGAGGAGAGAGAGAGAAGAGCAAAGGAGAGAGAGAGACGAGTAACAACTCCAGATGATCCTGATTCCAAACAATTAAACCTTTCTTCATAAAGAAACTAGGTATCATGGGGCAAAGCCCTGTCTCTAAGCACTGATTGTTTGCATTTCTAGCCCAGGGACTCTAGGTTATGATGAAATAGTTTTTTATTTCATGTCACTTTAACGGTTCATCAGGGATGGTATGTTATACAGCAATAGGTTCCTGGAACAACAGTGTCAACCAAATCACAGGCATACATAATAGTGTCCCTAAACATATCCTAAAATGCTAAGTATAAACTACATGGTTGGAATACATAAAATTAGACAGAGAAGTTAGAATAATCATATTATCTCTGGGAAAAATAGAGTGAATTAAAATATGGATTAACACAAAATTCCATGTAAAGGGTACATCTGAAGCTCAGGAAATTGCTTTTGACTGGGCATATTTACCTCTAAACTCCATGTTATATATAATATTCTAATTTTTTTCTCATGTTCAGTGATATGGGTAATTTGAATCAAGCACTTTGTCAAGTATTACATAAGACCTTAAAATAGTCAACTAGTCTATATCTGTTTCATGTAGAATTTGTGTGTAAAATTTATGTTTCATTAAAAACAGTACATTCTAAATTTTGGAAGCAAAAATGGCTGCAAGAGGAAAATGTTTGGGAACTTTCATAAGAAGGAAGAATCTAAAGGATACATTTTGACTTAAGGAACTGTTTAGTTTTCTGTTATTACACCTTTCTCTGCTGACCAGTACTCCGTATTAGTATCATGTGCCTACTTTTCCTGGTTTATGCTTTTGGCTAGTAAATATGTAATATTAAAAATCTGATGACTAGGAGAGGGATGTTAGTAATATACTTTATCAAGCTTAAGGACCTGAGTTTGATACTCAGAACACATATGCTTAAAGCTTCCTTGAGTGGTACTTTTTGCTTGTAATGTGGATTTGGAGACAAATAGGTCCCTGGCTCACTTGCCAGTCAGCTTACACTACTTGGTAAACTCCCAGACTAGTGTGAGGCCCATCTTAAAAGAAGAGAAGGTGAAATTGTCTAGGGAATGATACCAGAGGTTATTCTCTGACCCCCAATGCACGTGTACACACATAAGTGTACATATATACACATACTTGTTGTGGGACTGCATAAGGGTATCCTGGTTCTTGGCTGGGCATGGGCCTAGAACCCCGAGACTCCAAGGAGAAAACAGGAGTTCGGCTACGTCCCCAGAACTCAGGGTCCTGAAAAGCAGTCTAATCTCCATGACCTACATTGTTCAGGCACGAAGGCCATTACAGCCCCTCCCAAAGTACACAGGTAGAGGGTGTAACTACAGGCCTCAGGCCCTAGGGATTTACATACTAATGAAGGTCAGAGGGCGGAGCCAATTAACTATTCCTCCCCAGACCCTTCCTACTTCTCCCTCCCTATTTAACTCAGGCCTGCCCTGAGTTTGTGGGGGTACTTCCAGATCCATCTACCATCCGCCATGACAATAAACCCTTTTGGAACCAAGGACTTCCTTGTATCATTGGGGCCTGCTGGGCCAGCCCATGGAACCAGAGACCTTCCTCCGGTATGTGAGACACAGGCTGCCTGGAGGCGTCCAGGCAGCCTCCACCTCACAGGCCCCGGGGCCGCTGCCACCTGGGCCCGGGGCCTGCGGCTGCGCTACCACACAGGTCCCAGGCCGCTGCTGCGTAGGCCTGGGGCCTGCTGCCACGTGGGCCCCAGGACTCCACCGTGCTGCCCGCCATTGCTTCCTACAACTTGTGACAATAGAAATATACACACAACAAAATTGTTGACCAGATTTTAAAATGATCCAGAAACCTCTCCACTATTTATATATTAAAGGGTAACCTCCCCTGAGCCAAGAGCCTAACCATCCATTAGCAGAAGAATAGACAAAGAAACTGTACTGCATGTTCTCAGTAAGATGTTATTTGGCATGGAAAATGAAAGAAAGGATCATTTTCAACAATGTGAATGAGTCTTCAGGACCTTTTGTTTGGTGAAATAAGCCAGGCACAAAAGCAAAGGCAGCATGCTCTTATTCCCGTAAGTGATCTGAGAGCGTGAATTCTGAGAATTAGCCTGTGGAATGAACACTACTAGATGCTTCAAGGTTGAGGACAGAAAGGAAGCAATGAGAGATCATTGTTCAAATAGTAAAAACTGTGACATAGACAAGAAAAAAGTTCTGAGTTCAATTCTACAACAGGTGACCAAAATCAATAATTATACATATTAAAAGTAAGAAAGATTGATTTAAATTTCTTGAAGATATGATCTAATGAAGTGGTACCTAGAAATATATGTAGGCTTGGGAACATGGCAGAAAAAGAATGCTGGCAATACGAGTTTTCTTCTTTCTTAAGTCTAATAAATAAATGTATATTTTTGATTGATACATAATAATTGTGCATATTTAATAAGTAGAGTGTGATGTTCTGATTCATGAATACACTGGGTAATGTTCTAATCAGAGTAATTAGCATATGCATTATTTGAATCGATCATTATTTCTTTTTAAATGTTTTTACTATTTTAAAAAATGTCCATGTATACAGACATAATATATTTTGATCATATTCAACCCCACTTCTCCAAAACTCCTCCCAGATTTACCCCTTATCTTAAGCCTGCTCCTTATTTTGTGTCCTCACTCTTTTCTGTTTTAAAATAATCTACTAATTGCAACTTGTGCTGTCCATATACTCATGGGCATGGGGCTCTTCAGTTGTATAGGATGACAGGAATTTAATGGTACTCACTTAGTTTTCACTTGAGTCACTTTACAGAATAAAGATAGAGGCAGCAAAGAGCTCCCATTCTCTCCCCTTAGGACACATGGAAGATAGTCCCTCCAGTACCTTCTTCCAAGCCCTCCAACAGGGACATGTGATAACCCTTGTCAAGTATTCTGTAAAGGTGACATTTTTTCTCTCCCAGGTCACACATTTCATTATCTAATAAACAGACTCTTTGGCATAAGAAACACACAGACATTCAGAAAGGAGATAATCTGCCTACTTTGTCTAGTGACTCAATAAACAGAGCCTCCTATTCTCAGATACCCCTGATGAACATTTGATGGGAAATAAAATGTAACCCTTTCTGGTTTAAACCAAAGATATTCTAGGTACAATAACATATTAAGTAAGAAATGGCCCATGAGACAAGGTTAGAGGTAGGAATGGAGCCCGTTCTTATGAGATTTCCTAACTATCTAGACAAGAGTGTGCTGCTGGGAGTCAGTCACCCAATCCAACCAGACAAGGGAGGCAGCAAAGTGCTGTCCACACTGGCAAATGCTCCTGGTGCATCTCAGTAAAGAGCAACCCCCAAGAAACCATTGGAGTAGAGAAGTATGTGACATGCTATGGTCCCAAAGCAATGCTTTTGAGTGCCCAGAAGAGATAATATATTGAATCGAATTGTTGGTGACTCCTGGAAAAGTTAAACTCCTTCATGACTGAGAGTTACCCTATATAGGTTCAGGAGGTACTCAGCTGGAAAAATGCTTGCTATTAAATTATAAGGACCTGAGTTCAGATTCCCATAACCACATTAGAAGTCCAGGGTGTAGTACTCTCCTGTAATCCTAGCACAGAGAAGTAGAGCCATGAGGAACTTGGAGATCACTCATTGGCAAGAGTAACAATCCAAGTTTAATTATAGAACGTATCTGGAAAAACGTAACAGTAAACACTGATACTGACCTTTGTCCTACATAGAGAGAGGGGTAGGGAAGGAGGGAGGGAGGGGAAGAAAGGGGAGGGAGAGGGAAGAAGAAAAAAAAGGTATCATAGTTTGAATATTGTGTTTAATGTGATCACATTTAAAACTAATGGACAGGGATCAGGTAATTAGATTATGATATTGTTGTTATTTATTTGATATAGTACTACTCAATACAAGAATAATTAAGGTTCTAATAGCCATCCTTAATCTCTTGTTGAGTGCACATCAGCTTAATGTTCAGGAGAAAAGGAAGTGAATCTATGCTTGACCTGCAGGGCTAGCAAGAATTGGACAATTAATTTTTCCAATTCAGAAAAAAAATGCAGATCTCAGAATGTCCACAGATCAGAAATGAGGATTGTGGAGATGCTTCAGTGAGTAAAGTATAGGGTATGCAATTAGGGGACCTGAGTTTGAAGTCCCAGAAGGCATGTAGCATAAAGCATTTGGTATATGAGAGGCAGAGACACACAGAACCCTGGAAATTTGAGGGCACACACAACCACCTCCCGCACACACATCTGAGCACACCAAGAAACTGTCTCAAATGAGAAAAATACAATACTACAGAAACTGGGCTGTTTCTCTGTCTTCTACATTTGTGCACTCACAAGCCGCATTCACATCAACCATCAACGCCTTGCCTGCAATACACATACACAAAATGAAGCAACTTTCAAATTCTTCAATTTCAACATTTCATTTCATTTATTTCTTCTCAGAGCCCATCAATCCAAAATCCAAGAGCAGTCACATTTAATTTTGATCCACAACACTCCTGCCAGGAAGCCCAGCTGTAAGATTGCTATTCTGGCTATTAGATTTCTAAATGTTCTGTGGACTATTCTAGATCATGAGAGAGCAGGTAACAGTGAGGACACAATCCTACTAATGAGGTGATATTTATAGGTTTTATTTTTATTACAAGAGGCTAATTACGTACTTTGTAGATACAGCTCTGATCTAGCAGGGTGTAAGGCTATATTTAGTGACACAGATGACAGGCCAGAAAAGTTGCTTTTGGATGCAATCAAACCACATTTAAATATTTTAAAAGTTTAAATACCCTCACCCCTTATTATTACCTATATTTATATGTGACCTTTCCTTTTAAATTATGTACAACTATGGAAATAACCTTTTCTGTAACCTCATAATTGATTATATTCCCAACTTGTGTATTTGAAATATTGGTTACACAGTCATCTATACCCTTTCTGTTTTTCTTGAATTGCACAAAGTATCTCTTTTCTGGGTTGACACCTTAAATGGGAAATGAGGAAGACTGCAGGCTGGAGAGATGGCTCAATGCTTGAAAGTGTTTACTGCTCTTCTAGAAGGCCTGTAACGCCTTCTGCTGGCCTTTGAGTGTAATTGCACACATGTGATACACACACACATGCCAATAACTGAAAATACAAAGGAATCTGAACCAATTATTGGGCATCTTTAGGTTTACTTGTTTATTTTTCCCTAACACTGTCATAGTGCATGTAATTAAAGACCCAGAGTGAGCTGGAGACATTTCTTAAGTTCTCTATTCACATAACAATGTAATTTGGAAGCTGGTGATCAAGATCTACACAGCAAGAGTTCCTTTTCAAGATAATTCAAACATTGGTCCTTATTTTGCAAGCATCTACTATGAGACAATGACAGAAAGATAAAGAATCTACAAGATGTTAAATAATTGGAATCCTGAGATTATTATTATTATTTTTAGCAAGTTAAGTACTTCCTTCATTCTACTGAAGACGAAGATTTGAGGATGCCTATGTCAGGAATACATTTCAGCTTCTCTCTAAATATTTATTTGCAATTCACAAGCAATCTTGATGTTGCAGACTTGATCTATCCCATGTCACCCATTAACAACCAGAAACCTGTAAGAGGTGGCAAGCAAAGTTATTCAAATAATTAGTCAGGCCCCACACCCCAAATGGGAAGATTACTAGTTAATATTTCTCTTCACTCCACAGTGATACTACAGAAGGATAGGTGAGTCTGTTGTGACTATCTGTAGTTACCCCTTATTCAAAAAATTGGAAGAAGATAGGAGGAGAAATAACTCATGGGTAAAGGGTTTGTCTTGTGAGGATGAGGATCTGAGTTTGATTTTTTAGCACCCAATCAACAAAAGCCAAGGATGGTGTTGGATAGTTATGATTCCAGCACAGCAGAGGCAGAGATGAAAGGATGCCTGGGACTCACTGAATGAAGAGCCTACCCTTTGTGGTAAGTTATATCCAGTCTAGTGAGAGATACTGCCTCAAAAAATTATAAAATGATAAATAGTACCTGAAGATAAATACCTGGCCTTAGTTTCTGGTGTCCACATGCATGTATACATATAAATACACTCTGCCCCTCCCCACATACACAAAGAAATTGGAATATGAGCACATATGTTTCTGCCTGCAGTGTGTTTGGAGGGTAATATGTGGAAAATAGATGCACAAAGTTCATTCTTTCTAGAAACACAGCACTTAATAATTGCCTCTTTGTTTATGTGATAATAAAACATATGCACAATCTCTAGTACGGTGGATCGTCATATGTCTGTTTCTGCCTTCCTATGTAGACTCCTGTTCTCATTGTTTAATGGCCATCTCCTACCCTAATTCTGATGTTCCTGGCATGTAAGATGTCTGTTTGATTTTCTCTGAGGTGTGTCTGCATCCAGAATGTTGACTGAAACAGGCACAAAAAATCAGTATTCTCACTCAAGGAAATAATTTTCTCAGAACTCCCACAAATAATTTACATTGCCCTTGATAATTGAATTTTTTTTCCTGTATACTGTTACTAACTGTTCTTAACTACTGTCATCATTTTTCTGTGAATGGCTATCTTCTGGGATTAATTTTCCATTTCTACATTAGAGATATTTCTCTCCCAGTTAATCACAAGTTCAAGGTTTTGTCCAGCTTTCTCTTTGCAGCAATCCCATTGAAATGTTCATAGCCAGCTATCATATGGCTCAAATCTTGTTCTCACACCATTTATGCATTGTGCTCTCAAGGAATAAACAAGCAAAACACCCAGAACTCATTTTCTTCAAAGCGTACTGGAGGAAAGTGTGTCAAATTGAGCTATGCCGAATGACAGAGGCTCATAGTCAAGGTTCCGCTTTCCCTCCTCAAAATGCACGACTATCATCTGCCCCATTCAAATTATATTAAAATGCAGAACGATTCAAATATTGCCAGCTGCCAATTTAAATTTCAAATGGAAACCTGCTCATTTGCTGACTCTTCACTCCTTCTTCTTACCTCCCCAAGTCCCCCACCCCCACTTCTCTTTCCAATTTATTTTAAAGCTACTTGATAGGTATTTCTCTTGAGAGAAACCACTCTAAGCAAAATAGTGCCTTTGAGTCAAAAACTGCTTTGAGATTTCTCCCTCGGCAACAACAATATCTTCTGCTTGCCTGCCACTGGTTATAGACAAAACATAGATAATACCAGATTTTTATTATAAATATGAGGGTCCAGTTCTCTAATAGAATTGCTCAGAAGGGAGCGATGGTGATTCTTTTATTTCTTTGGGGAAAAGAGAAAGAGCAAAAGTCCGGCTAAAGTTCAAAGGAGAATCTATATGGACTCATGAAAAGAGAGTTAGCATAGAGTGATAGGAGCTCTGTATTATTGGCTGTGGTTATCTCTAGCCTAATCCCTACACTTTGCTAGTTCCTTAAGGTGAGCAACATGTGCCTTCAGAACCTGAATCTGGATGGGGTGACCCAGTGACCAAGGCCAGCCCATTGTCTATTTCATTTTCTTTATGTGTTTCTGTGGGGGATTTATACACCCATGTGTATAGACATGGAGGCTAGAGGTGTCTTACCATATCATTCACTAGGTTAGTCTTTGAAATGGGGTCTCTCAGTGAACCTGAGACTCACCTATTTGTTTAGAGTGGCTAGCCAGGAAACTTCATAGTTCTGCCTGTCTCTACTCCTAGTGTGGAGGTTACAGATCCATGTCACTCGGTTTGGCTTTTGTGTGGATGGTAGGAACTCAGACTCAGGTGGTCATGCCTGTGTGGCAAGGATTTACGTACTGAGTCATGGCTCCAGTCTTTCCCTCCTATTCAGTTTTGTACTAATATTGAGAAAGTAGTCTGTGCATGATATGTTGATTTGTTATACACATCCTGAGCAGAGGCTGATTTTAGAGAGAATGTGATTGATACAAGCTGACCTTCAGAGAAGATAAATGAGAGCTAAGATCTTATCTTCTCAATTCTGTATGGCATTTATTTCTTAATACAAACTTTACCATGTCATGTATAGCATATGGAGATGAACAGAAGCAAATCCTAAGTTCTAGGGAGACAGATTTTTCCAAAGAGAGCACACCCATGCAGGCAGCACAGAGAACAAGAGACAGGAGTTAGTGACCATTCCAGCAGTCTTGTGCAAATTCTTTCCCATGCTGAAAATGCCTTAAATGAAAGTCATCCAGTCCCCACCATCCAATATTACACTTCAGCTTCATATGTTATTGACCTCAGTGTCAATGCAATTACATTACATGTAGCATCTGGTAATGGACAGTCTTTATTCACAGAGCAGGAATAAATGGGTATGGAAATGTTTCTTTTCTTATTTCATATGAGACATTGTGTGACAGATCCCTTAATTATAAGAAAGTCTGCCTGTCTCTTCTCTCCTTCCGACTCTCTCCTTATCCTTCCTTCCTCCCTCCATTCCTACTCTTTGCTCTTTCTTTCACTATTTGATGAGTTTTAAAAAATGTTGAATGTGTGACACCTGAAAGGGTGGCTCAGTTATAAGTTGTAAAGAATACTGATTTATTCTTCCAGGGGACTTGGGTCTGATTCCCAGTACCTACATTGTGGCTCACAACCATTTGTAACCGCAGTTCCTGGGCATCCGACACCTTCTTCTGGAAAGACATGTATAGACATAAAGGCAGATCCACATCCACATCAATCAATCATGCATCAATCAATCAATAAACAAGGCAAATACTTAGATTTTTTTAATTTTTATTTTTTATTGGATATATTATTTACATTTCAGGTGTTATCCCCTTAACCCATTTCTCCCCACACACCTGCCCAGGAACCCCACTATCCCTCCCCCTCCTCCTACTTCTATGAGGATGTGCCCCCACCTATCCGCCACTCCCACCTTCCCACCCTCGAATTTCCCCACACTCATGTCCAGCCTTCATGGGACCAAGGATATCCTCTCCAACCTATGCTCTACAAGGCAATCTTTCCCTACATATACAGCTGGGGCCATGGGTCCCTCCCTGTATGCTCCCAGACTGATGGTTTAGACTCTGGGAGCTCTGGTTGGTTGGTATTGTTGCTTTCCTCATGGGGCCAAAAACCCTTTCAGCTCTTTCAGTCTTCTCTCTAAATCCTCCATTGGGAACCCCTTGATCAGTTCAATGATTGCTGTGAGCATACACCTCTGAATATGTCAGACTCTTGCAGACCTCTAAGGAGACAGCTATATCAGGATCCTGTCAGCATGCACTTCCTGACATCCTCATCAGCATCTACCTTTGGTGACTGCACATGGGATGGATACCCAGGTGGAATGGTCTCCAGACAGCCCCTCCTTTAGTTTCTGTCCCACATTTTGTTTCCATATTTGTTCCCTTGAGAATTTTGTTACTCCTTTTAGGAAGGACCAAAGCACCCACATTTGGTCTTCCTTCTTCATGAGCTTCATGTGGTCTCTGAGTTGAATCTTGGATATTTCAAGATTCTGGGCTAATATCCAATTATCAGTGACTGAATACCATGTGTGTTCTTTTGTAATTGGGTTACCTCACTCAGGATGATATTTTCCAGATCCATCCGTTTACCTAAGAATTTCTCGAATTCGTTGTTTTTAGTAGCTGAGTAATACTCCATTGTGTAAATGTACCACATTTTTTGTATCCATTAATCTGTTGAAGGGCAATCTGGGTTCTTTCCAGTTTCTGGCTATTATAAATAAGGCTGCTATGAACATAGTCGAGCATATGTCCTTGTTTTATGTTGGAGCATCTTCTAGGTATACACCCAGGAGTGGTATAGCTGGGTCCTCAGGTAATGATATGTCCAGTTTTCTGAGGAAACACCAGACTGATTTCCAGAGTGGTTGCACCATCTTGCAATCCCACCAACAATGGAGGAGTGTTCCTCTTTCTCCACATCCTCACCAGCATCTACTATCACCTGAGTTTTTGATCTTAGCCATTCTGACTGGTGTGAGGTGGAATCTTAGGGTTGTTTTGATTTGCATTTTCCTGATGACTAAGCATGTTGAACATTTCTTTAGGTGCTTCTCATCCATTAGAGTTTCCTCAATTGAGAATTCTTTGTTTAGCTCTTTACCCCATTTTTCAATAGGGTTATTTGGTTGTCTGGAGTCTAATTTCTTGAGTTATTTGTATATATTGGATATTAGCCATCTATCGGATGTAGGATTGGTAAAGATCTTTCCCCAATCTATTGGTTGCTATTTTGTCCTATTGACAGTGTCCTTTGCATTTCAGAAGCTTTGCAATTTTATGAGGTCCCATTTGTCAATTCTTGCTCTTAGAGTCTAAGCCATTGGTGCTCTGTTCAGGAACTTTTCCCCTGTGCCTAGGTATTTGAGGGTCTTCCCCACTTTCTCTTCTATTAATTTCAGTGTATCTGGTTTTATGTGAAGGTCCTTTATCCACTTGGACTTGAGCTTTGTACAAGGAGATAAGAATGGATCGATTTGCATTTTTCTACATGAGATATCCTCCAGTTGAACCAGCACCATTTGTTGAAAATACTGTCATTTTTCCACTGGACGGTTTTAATTTCATTGTCAAAGATCAAGTGACCATAGGTATGTGGGTTCATTTCTGAATCTTCAATTTTATTACATTGATCTTCTTGCCTGTCTCTGTACCATGCAGGTTGTTTCTTTTTTTGTTGTTGTTTTTGTTTTTTGTTTGTTGTTTTTTTTATCACTATTGCTCTGTAGTCAGTTTGAGGTCAGGGATGGTGAATAATTAAATATTTTTAAAATATGAATTTGCATTTTGGACATTAACTTCTCTGCTAGCTGTACAGTTTATAGTTCTTCTCCTGTTTGGTAGGTCATGTTCTCACTTTTTAATTGTATTCTTTTTATTCTTTGCTGCATTCTTTTATTTTTAAGAAATAATTACATGAAATTTTATTTGCCATTATTTATTTGGATTGTCTATGATTTTAAGATCCTGGCTGAAAGATTTTGACCATTTTAATATATTGAAACATTTCTCGTTTTTTTCTAGAAATGTAATATGCCTCGTCTTAGATTCAAGTCTTTTAATCAAGTTTGAGTTGATATTTAATACTTATGAAGCAGTGAAAAGTACTTGGGCTTTTCTGCATTTGGATATTCAATCTTTCTAATAAGTCTCACTGTTATCTGTATTGCTTTCATTTCTCATCACTGAGACATGATACCTGACATAGAGGAACTTACAGAAGGAAGGCCAAGGATTGTCTCACAGTTGTAGTATATATTGCTTCACGGTTAGGACGGCAAGGGTGAAGGAGGCTGGAGCAGTCAGTCACATTACACAGTCAGGCATCATAGAAATCGAAGCATGTGTTCAACTCTCTTTCTCTTTTTCATTCAGTCCAGGATCCTGATAAGTGGAATGATGCTACGTACGTTTAGGGTTACCTTTTTCATCCCAATTAATCGGATTTAGAGATTCCCTTAGAGCCCCAGAATCTTGGGCATTAGGTGACTCTAGATTCTGCCAGCCTGACAATATTAAGCCACACACTGTCTTTTATCTGTCTGTGTTTTCAGCACTTTAATAACCTCAGTGTCTGTGAATGTGGAGGCTTTACCACCAAGCACCTTCATTTTGGTTGTTGTTGTTGTTGTTGTTGTTGTTGTTGTTGTTGTTGTTGTGTTTTCCATCCCTTAGTTTGTCTTTTTCATGTGAATACCATGCAGGTTGGATGACTGGACTTTTGCACTATCACTTCAACTCAGTACTGTGCTTCTTGCTTTGTTGCTTTTGTTCAAGATCATTTTGATTATTGGGGGCTCTTTTTCTAACTCTATACAAAATTTCTGTTTATTTTTTCTAATTCTATGAAGAAAATCATTGATCTTTGATGAAGAGTGTGCTGAGACTGCCCATAGCTTTGGAGCAATGCAGACATTTTAGCAGCTGTGAGTCTTCTAGCCTGTGGCAATGCCTTTCAGGTCATTGTAGTCTTTGCATCTTATATCTTACAGTTCTCTACGCAGTATGTCTTCATCTCCTCTGTTTAAGCCATTCCAAAGCATGCTTTATAGATGCTCTAAATGAGCTTTTATATATTCATTCTGTTCTGTGGATTCAAATCTGTTCCTCTGTTTTTCTATTTGTTGCTCTGTCTATTTCTGATAATAATTCTTTGGCATAGGTATATTTTTTTAATGTTCTAATATTTCTTAATCTGGTTGGCTGACATTAAAGAAAACAAAACAGTCTGGGAGGTCACAATATTTCAAAAAGCCAATTGAATCAGACTAACCCCAAAAGTACAAGTACAAACCTATATTATGGCAATGCAGCCAGACTCTCACAAAATAATTAGGGCTAATTGGAGTCTTGCCACTAAACATTGGAAAACAAATTCATATTCAGTTTGTTTGTGTGCATGTCCCTTAGAGCTTCTATTGAAGAAGCAGCAGAGTTTTGAAACCTTGGTTTTAACTAATGCAGAGAGTCAAAATTACCTAAGAGACTTGAGAAGCCCTTGAATGTTTTAAACATAAAAGCCAATTTATTATTCTTTGGAAATGTTGAGCTTATAAACTGACCTTGACTCGCCTTTGTTTCTCATTATTTTTAAAATCCATATATGTGAGGTGTTAGTTATGTGCTCTTTAAATAGAGATCTATGATACAGCTAGCTAAACCTCTGGGCATCTCTACCTCCACAGCAGCTTCTAGCCAATGGGGAGGGGAGCACTAATTTTCAGAAGGTGACTTTCTAGAGAAACTGGTTCATAGTTGAAATATTTAAACTGGTATTGCTTTTAGCTGGCTAAGTGTCCTAACTCAATGCAGGTTCATCAAATTTCTGTGTTAAAATAGTCATGGGGAAATCTTCTACACCAGAAACAGTTATTCATGGTTATGAGCTGACACATTTCTCTCTGTGCAAGGAGCAAGATGCTCACAAGATGGTACTGTGATGGTTAACCTTGTTGTCAGCTTGACTGGACCTGGAATTAACTAAGAGACATCCCTGAATGAGTCTTAAAATGTTTCAGGGAAATATTAGCTGATGGGAGAAGACCCCCTTGCCAAAGAAAGTAACAGTTTACAGCAACGGTTCATTGCAAAGAAATCCAAGGGAAAGCTTTTCCTTTTAGTCTGTCTGCCTTTCCTGCCTGCTGGTGAGTATGTCTGCCATGCTGCATCTGACATCCATTGCTGACATCAGAAGCAGCATCTCCAGCCTTCCAATCTGCATCAAAGAACAACTGTTCTTTAGGAATCTCCCAAACCTTCCTCCCAGATTCGGAATGCTGAGACATTCAACCTCGTGTCCTAAGCAATCACTTCAGTGGTTCTCAACCTCTGGTTTGAGACTCCTTTGGGGAGTCACAAATCAGATATCTTTCATATCAGATATTTACAAAATGACTTGTAACAGTAGCAAAATTACAATTATGAAGTCACAACAAAATTGTTATGGGTGAGCATAGTTCCCACATGAGGAACTATATTAAAGGTAACAGCATTAGGAAGGTTGAGAACCACTGATCACTTGACCTCACCAACTCTAGCATACAAATAGAACCACTGGACTGTCCAACCTAATTTACATAAACCAACCTAATAAATCCCTTTGCAATCTGTATTCATTCCAGACATTCTGTTGGATTAGAGAGCACAGAGTAATTCAGTATATATACAAAAATATCTATTGTAGGCCTAGAATAGTATATTTACAGTATAGAACAGTGATGAATGCAGAAAGGAAAATTTTCAATTAAGAGTGCATGTAGTTTTCCATGCCACAGACTACTTTGATACAGATTTCCTTATTCAGGGCAAAAAGAAGCTCTGCATCTTAGCAGCTCTACTTCTTTTATTAATATTATAAATATTGGGACAAGTTCTGCCAAATAAATGTAAAGTTTTGTAATCCAGGACTTGCCATGTAAAATAATGTAACCAAGAAGAATATAATCTCCTCTGATAATATCAGAGGACCAAAGACAGACTAAAACACTATTCTGGAGTATTACTCCTGGATTCCAGATGCTCTACAGTTACCATCTGAGGTAGAAACCCAACTCAGATGTGTCCTTGGACTGACAAAACTGCAGGCATGCATGAGATACATTCATTCCCTGGAAGAAATGTCCTCTAGATCAAAATGAGGCAACAAAGTCAAGTAAGTGGAAAAAGAAGACCATAAAGATAGGGGTAAAGATTCAGGTCAATCTCTGCTTCCATTGATGCTTTAATAGCAAACAACATAAAAACAGAAGTAGGAAAAATAAAAAGGGTTCATTCCTTAAGTGAGCCAGAGTCCTGTGACTCTCTGTCACTCTCCCCTCCCCCAACCAGGTCTCCAGGTTGCCCATGGCTGGTCGTGGCAGTAATGACAGGTGTTTCCAGTGAAAAATGAGAGTTGTGTACCCTTCTTTGTCTTGTCATCAGTCCTTCTTATCATTCCCAGGGCAAATGATGTTTAATAGTGCCAGTACAAACATAACTAAATATTGTAACTTGAGGCTGGAGGGACGGCTTGTCTGTTAAGACCACTTGCTGTTCTTGCTGATGGCCAGAGTTTCAGTCCCAGTATTTGTTAAACTGCTTGTAACTCTAGTTCCTGAGAATCAGACTCCCTTTTCTGGTGTGAATGGGCACTGCACTCAAGTGACAAAACACACATAATAGTAATAAATAATTTTTTATAAACACCTATCATTTTGATTTTAAACTAAGATTATATTCATAAACAGAACCCAGCAAGTCATTATGTGGCCTGTGGATCCTCCTCTAATGTGCTCACCTGGTTCTTCCCTGTGGTGACATAGAATTATTAGGAAGAGTATATAGTGCCCTAAATCATGAACTTTTGTTTGATAATGATGAATACAGAAGAAAATAGAATACCCTCTGTTGACAAAGATCCTCTGGCCTTTTACTTGTTCTCCACACCATTTTCAAATCATTTTGAGAAATATCTAGAAAGCTAAAGTGCTAAAGTCTTTTTTTTTTTTTTTTTTACCTAAACTCCACAGACATCCCTTCTACTCACTGTCCTCCCTTGTCAAATCAGAAAACTATTTTTGGAATCAAGGTAGAAATAAACAAGCATGAACAATGGGACATAATGCTCTCACCTTTCCTGAACCTGAACTTCCTGTGAAGTCTGTAGGAGAACAAATGTGAACCTTCACCTCTTCTTTCATTAAAGCCAGATGTTGGTGGCTTCTGTTCAAAGCCAGGCCTATGGCAGAAGCATGGAAAACCCAGAGCGTTATGTACTGATGAAGGCTCAGGGGGAACAAAAGGTACAGACAAACAGAGGCTCGAATTACTAGTGATTATAAGTTAGACAAAGTTTTGGATGAAAGTTTCATCCTCTACTAAGACTGAAAAGTAACATATCACATGAAAGCTCGGAGTTAGAAAGATTGCAACGGTTAAGGTTAATAGAAACATATCTATATGAGTATCTCTCTTCTCTCTCATTATGTGTGTGTGTGTGTGTGTGTGTGTGTGTGTGTGGTGAGAGAGTAGGTGAGAGAGAGAGAGAGAGAGGGGAGAGAGCAGAGAGACAGAGAGACAGAGAGACAGAACAGAAGAGGTTGACTTAGTTGCTAAAAGTGCTTATGAGCAAGACTGGCAATCATCTTTCAATGTCCAGACCCATATGTTAGAAAGAGTCGTCTGCTGGCACTGTGGCATGAACACATACTAAACCCCAACAACCTCATGCAACATGTTTTTTAATAATAAAATGATTTTGAAATATGTTTTGTCTAAAAGATAGTACAATGAGCAACATCACATTAAAATGAAATAATGCGTTATGTATTTGCTCTCAGGTTACTACAGGCTGAGCACACCCCTGCAAAGCACTAAACAGCAGTAACAAACCCATCTCCTCAGATTCATAGACTTTGACCTTTGTAACTGAGCACTAAGAAATACTGTAAGGAATTGTTCCCATGCTCTGGATGTGTAAACCTATATCAATCAATGTATACCTACATCAGTTAAAAATGTATTTTAGGATTTTTTTTATAAAGTTGATAATGTGATTTGTAGTCTATAAAGTACCAAAGAAGGTAATATGAGCCCAAGACATTCAACATATTACTCAAACAAATGTTTATGATCTTTAGTTTTTGCTGAGAGGTTTTCTCTTTTGAATGTTATGTATCTGCAGTAGTCAGACGCTGTTAGAGACAAAATGGGGAATTGATATGTCATTGTTCCTTAAGTGAGTATATAAACATACACATTATAGCTTTAGTGGTGGTTTATAATATGTCTCATGAGATCCAGTATATGGTTAAACTCATGGATGTGATTCTTTACAGTGCGATGCTGAAAAGTACAGTCATCTATTTTCACAACTATAATGATCTACCCAGGGTTATCTACTTTATGAAGAAAAGATATATACTCAGCTTGAAATTTTGGAGGCTGAAAATCCAAGATTTGAAGGCATGAGCTAGCTCAGAGTAGATAGTAATGAAAAGGGGGCTCATGTAAAACTTTAAGTTTTGACATCTGCTACAGGGGAATGAATGATAGACTTAAAAGAGATTACTAGAGTTGGCATGGAAGTCAGAAGCCAGGACATGAAGCAAAGGTACTTGTACTTGAGTATGAGACAGAAAACCAGACATGATAAGAAACAGATAAGTTCTGGCACACAAGGCCAATATCAGCTTCCATGAGACCTCTAGTGAAAGCATGTTCCATTTCAAGAAAGAGTTCCTGGTCATCCCACAGACATTTCCCAGATAGATATTCAGTGATCCTGTCTAGTATTCTATGGTCTACTGACCTCATAATGCTTCCAGGCACATGATAGCAGTGATCCCAGAACATCCAATTTATTTGTGCCTCTTAAAGACTCCATGTTACCTTATTACCACTATCCTGGGGATGAAGCTTTCAGTAGATCTTGTGGGTCAAACTAAAACACAACCTGGTTTAACATCCACCAGAATTAGGAATATGTTTCTCAAAGTCCTTTCTCTGCACGGTTACTGAGAATGCATGTAATTCTTGCAACAGTCACTTGTGACAGCTGTGTATAAAATGATATGTCTCAAAGCAAGTAGAAACCAAGTACTCCAGTAGTTTTGGAGACACTAGTTATGTAGGCACCTTCTATCATTCCCAGATATCTGAACTTTTACTTAGGAAGTTTCTAGACAATCAGAAAGAAAATAGATATTTATTTGAAAGCACATTATGTCCATTAGCTGTTGAGATACATTAAGCTGATCATGAAGAAAACTTCTCCTGCTAATATTTCTAGATACTAGTCATGGGTAATGTTTGCAAGCAAGTTGAGGGCAACAGACTCATGTTGGATAGGCTAACTCTTCATGACATTTCTACCATTTTCTACTTTAAGAGACTTCTGCTTTAATGTATAAATGAGAAATTCTATAAAGAAATCTGGTAGAATTTTAATCAAACGATTCCTGCTTCTCTTCAAAGCAGGCATACTTCAGAAAGACAGATAATTAATGCAGTAAAGTAATAATCACAACCACCTAATTTTCTCCAATCATGACCTATCCCAGGCATTTGTGTAGTGTCTTGTCAAAAGTGTAAATGGTGCCCTTGGCCAGTACTTTCATGCTCTGATTTAGCATTCTAAAGATCAGATCATGGTATGTTCACTTATGACATTCTTTTGTTAATAATAGTTCCTCGTTCACAGTTTATGATCAAAATTATAAACCAAGAAGAAAGGCAAAAAGGCCAAAGGAATAAGGTATCTTAACTTAAAATTGTCAATTACTTTTGCTAACATGGGTGTCACATGACAACCCAAAAACATATCAAAATGCTATCAAATGCTAGCTGAAACAGGAAATTTGAATTTAATATCTAGAGAGCTATTGTAGACTACCAAGAAGTTTATCTTTTTATCATAGGAATAGCTCTGTAACCTTCAAGATATTCTTTTTACCTTTTGTAAGTTACCACTAAATACATTCACCACCACTATCCAAATAATTGCCATATAAATATTATAAGTTATCATCCACTAAAATATTCTCTATCCATTTCTACTCACTACTACTATATTCAGTGCTGTAGAACCTTAAGTGTGGCTGGAGAGATGGATCAGTGTGGAAAGCTCTTGCAAAGCAAGTTTGAAGATCTAAGTTTGAAATGTTTAAAGCCAAGTAAACCTGGATGCCAGACTTGGTAGCACATGTCTATAAGCACACTAAGCACCAACGACAGGAGAATTCTTAGAAGTTTACAGTCTTGCTCCTCTGCAGTACACAGTGAGAAAAAGGTATTGCGTTTCAGTCAAGATGGAAGAAGTGGACTGAAACTTACTCAAACACTCTGACCTCTGTATGCATTCAGTGGTATATACACATTTCTGCAACTCTCTCCCACCTCCTACCCTCCCTCCTTCTCTCTCTCTCTCTCTCTCTCTCTCTCTCTCATCCTACACACACACACACACACACACACAACAAACACACACTTCACACTAAACTACCCATTTCTTAATTGCTTTAACCTTTAGTCACCTACTTTTCCTCAAATAAGAGTACTGAGAACATTTAGGAGAGGTGGACCCTTGGTTCTTCTGTTTTCTTGGATAAAATAAGAAAAAGAATCTTCAACTATTTGCTTAGAAACAAAAATTTAAAAAATACTCAACAATATTTGTAGGCATCAAGCTCACTTTCTCTTTGCTAGTTTGCCCAGACCCCACCCCTTCCTTGTGATAAGAGCAGCATTTGGTAAATTAAGATTAACACAGTCCTGTACACACCCACTCATTTGGCCAGGTGTCTGGAGACTGCTTCAACTGAACTGAAATTTTCTTTCCTTGAGGGATCTCATTAGGACAACACTTTCAAGTGTGAGGAAGCTCCTGAAACTTACAGAATGCTGGAAGCTCTCCTTAAGTTAATATAAGCAGTAACAGTTGTTGGGAGAGGAGACACTCTTATCAGCATAGTGGCCTATGCATGCTGCTTGGAGCTTTACGAATGCAGCTGTCATGAGCAGTCACTAATACTGGGAGGGCTTTTCAGTGACACTGCTGCCTTCCTGTCACCCACACTCCTGGAAGTGACCCCAATCAAAGGGCTTCACTAAGCTGGGTTTGGGTGGAACCACTCCTTTGGTCAACTATTGATATGTTATCTAGGTTGAACATACTGTTTCATTTGTTTACCTCTTTCCACAAGAAGTCAGACAATAAGAGTATGGAGCCAGCTAATTTGATCAAAGCTATTGATAGAAGATGATCTGCCTCCATAGCCTGTGACTAGAACACAGTTTTAATGAATTTCTCCACTGTCTTTTAGATTTATTCCTGGTCCTGCATTCTCTATTCAGAGTTGGAGGAGTCCCAAAGAGTTGGGTCACATGTACAAAATGGCTTTGGTGTTTAGCATGAGCCCACAAAGGAGCTCTGATTTCCTTGATGTCAGGACGAGCTGTTCTGCTGTTCTAGGAATGGTATTTTTGTGCCTCTACTTTGCAAACTCCACTCTTATTTAAAAATTCCCTTTTTTCCTTTCTTATATTCTATACTCAAGCTTACATCTTTTGTCTGTAACTTTCAATCACTACTATTGTGAGGGGAAAATCAGCAAGTCCTTTGTGCTGTAGAAATTAATACTCATAAAGTTATATAAAGAGGAAAAGAGCCTCATCGGATCTATAGTTTTGTCTGATAAATATATGTTACAGTAAATTACCTAATTAAACAAGCATAACATGAAAATTAGATGTTTGTTTCTATGCATCTTTGAAGCAGTAACCACATTCCTTTCTGTGGTATTTATTATTCCTTCAATTTGCAAAAGCTGAATCATCAGGAATTCCACTCTGTGGCTTTAATTGCAAGCATATCGCTAACTGCTGATGTGGATATTCTATTGCTGAGCTTTTAAAAAGAGGCAACTTCTTTTCATTTTTTTTCATAATTATAGTGGCTTTATGTGGTCAATACCACACCCTAATCAGCACATCACTGTTCTCTGATGTGCAGTTTCTAATTTTTTTAATGATTCTAAACCTTTTTAATTTACGTGTATGCGTGTGTATGTGTGCCTCTGTTCATATATACATGAGTGCAGAGGCCACATCAGGTGTAAGATCTCCATACTGATGGAGGAACAGACAGTTATGAGTCACCTGATATGGGTACTGGGACGTGAACTCAAGTCCTTTGAAAGAGCAGCCAGCATTCTTAACTATAATCGCATTTCTCTATCTTTTGTACAATTTATTTTGATAGTATAATTGGAAAAAGGACAAGAATGATATAGGCCTATCAGTGTAGTAAAAGTTCAAGTGAATTGTCTAGGTAGCAAGCACCAGACCCCATGTATGCCACAAGGCATATATTGTTCCATTTATTGATGTCAAGGGAGTGTCCTATAGGGAGAAGGGTGTGACTCCACTGGTAAAGTATTTGCCTTGTATACATGCTGCTCTGATTTCCATTCCAAGCACTGCATAAATCAGTTATAATCAGAAGAGGTCATTATATCCTCTGGATTTGGAGTCAAACGAAACTATGTGAGCCACACAGCATTAAAGTTGGGAAGTGAAGTCTGGAATTCTGGAGGAGCAGCAAGTGCTCTTATCTACTGAACCATCATTCTGGTCTCTAATCTAATGGATCTTGAACTTCACGCCTATGTATCTTGATCAGAAGTTTCAGTTCTTAAGAAGGCCCCGGGTCCTTCAGAGGAAGTCTTGAGATAGGCTGGTTGATCACAAGCATGCTCACATGAGTGATGATTTTTCAAAGTAAAATGGTGAGTCTCCTCTGACACCAGTGGCTTATCTACATGTCTGCTGGGCCACCTCACTTGCTTAGCATCAAGGACAATCCTGCTCAGAAAGCTTAGCTTATGGAACATGGTGCTCAAGCACATGGCAGTCTCTGCAAAGGGACTGTGACATGAAAAATCGCAGAGGAGATCAGGGCCATGATATCATGGAAAGTATTTTGTCCTCTTAATTCCTAAGTTAAGGCCATGCAGGTAATTTTTCTATCTACAAGCATATTCGAAACCAAATAAGTGATTGTAGTATGATGAGGAACTAAGAAACCACATATATAATAAGTTTAAGACAAATCTGGAAATATATGTTACGCATGTTAGAGATTTTCTGGCTAGGAACTGAGAGTGTGGCAACGTTTGTAAACTACCTGCTGTCTGAGCATGTCTATTCTTGATCCTAGAACACACCAAACTTTCAGGTATGGCACATGGTCATCATCTCAGTGCTAAGTATGAGAAAACTAGGATCTCTGGGGTTTGTTCCTTGGCAGTTATTCTAAATGAGCTCCAGTTTTAGGGAACAATACCCTCTCAAAAAAATCAGGTAAAAAGTGAAAGAAGAAAAGACCCAAATACCAGTTTCTGCAAACCACAACACACACACACACACACACACCACACACACACACACACACACGCACAAATACACATTCACATACACACACACACTCACACACACATGCATTCATACACACTAATACACATTCAAATACAACAAACATACACAGACATACTTATACACACAAACACGTACACTCAAACATACACAAACACTCACACACACATACTCTCTCATACACAAACATTCACACATACACACACTCACAAGAGACATGCAGGCTGTTTGCTTACTACTGAGAATTTATTCTAAAGAAATCATTAGGTAACTTTGATTCATGACATTTTGGTAAAGATTGAATAAAGAAATTATTATAATAAATGTATAAATATATCTATTCTATATAAACATAAGGATGTATGATGTCATTTCTGAATATATTAATAGTTAAAAGCAAAAGGAATATTTGATGGAAATATCTATGTTATCACTTTGAAACGTGTTGAAATAACAAAATATTTTTATTTTATGTGGTTTAAAAATAGTCACTTTTATTTGTACAGTTCAATCTGATAATTATGGTACAAGGAAAATAATTGAAATCAGTATAATACAGCATATCACTAAAATATAATTTTATACATATTTATGAACATTAGAAACACATTAGGAAGACTTTTTACCTTATGATAATAATGCCTATTCCTGTGTTAATCTTATATTTACTTTCCTTTTTATAACTTAATAATTTTCTTTCAATAAACATGAGTAAATATGTCATTTAAAAAATGAATAAATACAAAGGACAAATAACCAATGTACACTCTTAACAATTTTAAACTCATTTCCAAAAGCCAAAATTAAGGTTCTATGTAGTATTTTTTGCTGATTATGACCTGATAATACATGTTATTAGAAAAAGTCATTTCCAGTTATTGTATCAGAATTCAGTAATTACTTTTTCAATAAAGAAAATGAAACCTATTAAAAGCAAAAATGTGAAATAAATTAGCTTTATATCCTGCACTCAATTAAACTATCATAGAAAGAAGGTAATGAATTAAGATAATTCAAGTGTAGGAATAAAGCTTTACAAAGCAGATTTTTAACACTCTTTTGAAAATTTATTAAAATACTCCAAAAGATCACAGCGAAACCACAGACACCTCAGCAATAGCGCAGCGTGCATATTAAGTTGTAGGGGTGTTTCCTCTCGCAAAACCTACAGGCATACATGCATAGTCACTGAAGTACACAAAGAATGGACTGAGAACTGGCTACGCAGCTGTAAGAGTAGCAATACAGAGCCCTGTGTGGTGGTGCATGCCTTCAATCCAAGCTCTGGATAGGCTAAAACAGAATTCCAAGTCAGCCTGGGCTATGTAATATAGTCTTTGTCAAAAAGATAAGTGTGGCATGTTATCTGCCATATGCAGATTATCATAGGTGCAAAGTCATAAAAGCAAAATGGGGTCTAGCGTGGGAAGACAGCTCAGCAGGAAAAAGTGCCTAGTCTCAAACCTGACAACCTCAGTTCAATTCCTGGGACCCACACTGTGAAAGCAAAGTGCTCATGATTTGTCTCTGACTCAAGATACACATACACACACACACATCACACACATACATCACAACACACAACATCACACATACACACACACACACATACACATCACACAACATACACACATCTACACACACACACACACACACACACACACACACACACATACCACACACACATGCATGCAAACACACAGAAAAAGAAACAGAAAGACAGACAGACAGAGATGACAAGTGCACATGTGTATGTGCACAAACATAAAAATAAAAATGTGATTAATTTAAAAAAAGAATATGAAAAAATGAGACTACCAGAGATGTGATGGGGCTAAGGGAAAATGAGAAATGGTAACAGAGGAGGGGCATCTACAAGCATACCATGAATATTCATGAAAAGGATGCAATAAAGCCCTCAGTGCAGCCCTTGTGGGTTCTCTGTCTGACCTTTTACACTAAATTACTGGACCCAGATCAGAGTTTAAGGCTGAAGAAATAAACTTCTATCAAGACATTCCCCTGCTTAAAAATAGTCCCCTCTTTGTTACTTTTGTTTTACAAATTCTCAATCATGTTTTAAAATAATTCGATGGGGAATCTGGAAGATATAAAGCATGTGTGTACTGTTTATTTGGACATGATATTACACTGTAGTATTGCCTCTGTTCTTTACAGAAGATGCTCTGGTTTGGTTTCAGCATGTTTCCTCATCTGGGCAGACACCTTCCTCCTGCCCCTGCCCCTGAAAGTCACTGGAGCAGAGCAGAGTTTCTGAATTAGTTATCCTCCTACCCTAGAAGGCAAAGGAGGTATTTTTAGGAGTCCTTGAAAATATGCGCCCTTCTAAGCCAGAATGCTGCTCCAAGCACAAGCTCAGACAATTATTGGGCAAATACAAACAAAGGAGGACTTTTCAAACATTGTTACCTCCCGAAGAACACATTTCCTTTTCAAAAGATTTATTTAATATTTAATCATGTGTATGCATGTGGGTTTGTGCATGTGAGTGCAGGTGAGTGTAGAGACCAGATCGGATCCCCTGGAGTTGGTATTAAACAATGGTGAGCCATCCCAACTGCCCCCATGTCCTCTGTAAGAGTAGCAAGCACTCTAAACTGCAGAGTCATCTCTCTAAGCCCCAGAACAAGGACTCTATTAGCATTTCTCCTCTTGACTACCTAACCTGCACTGTGTCTCTATGAGGACATGTGCAGTGGCAGAGAAGAGGAAAAGAGCAACTCTCTGCTCTTTCTGCAGAGAGAAGCTGTGTGGTTTCCAGGCATGGGAAAGAAGGGAGGTGGTAAATGAAACCCATAGTGGAGATCCTTGGCTGAAACAAACTATCATATTAAAAGCATTCTTACTGTATTCCAGTCTAGGAAAAAAGTGGAGTTACCTCCTTCCACTTTATCATTGATACCAAAATGTAGAATTTAGACTATTATCCAAAAGCATGCTTTCTTTATAATTTAAAGCCTTAATTATAGGTCTGCATGGAAAAACTAGTCTTTACACCTAATATTAGTAAAGTGAAATCCTTCTTGAATTTCAAGCAAGCTATGCACGTGCACATCACCTGCCAAGGGTTCACTCTGCTCGTCACTGACTTCCCAGAGACCTCTAAAACCAATTCTCAACTAAGGTCACAGAAAACATGTCTCTGTGTGTGTGTGTGTTGTGTGTTTGCATGTATGTAAAGATATAGGTATGTTAAAATCAGGGAACAAACTTGTATACTGTTTCTCATACAATCATAATTAATTAATAGAGTCAGGGTATCTCACTGCTCTCACATAACCAACTAGGCTAGGTTGGTAGGTCAGTGAGCCCTTGGGACCCTCCTATCTGCTAGTAGTACAATCATTGCCACCATGCTTGGGTGTTCTGTTTTGTTTTGCTTTGATAGTATTGTGGGGTTTTGTTTTGTTTTTGTTTTTTGTTTTTTGTTTTTTGTTTGTTTGTTTGTTTGGGGGGTGGTTTATTGGTTTTTTGAGACAGGGTTTCTCTGTGTAGCCCTGGCTGTCCTGGTCCTGGTCTACACTCTGTAGATCAGGCTGGCCTCGAACTCAGAAATCCATCTGCCTCTGCCTCCCAAGTGCTGGGATTAAAGGCATGCGCCACCACCGCCCGGCAGTATTGCTGTTTTTGTTTGTTTGTTTTTAAACATGCTTTCTGGAGATCTAATCCAGGTCCTCATCGCTTGCAAAGTACACACTGGACTAACTAAACCAACCCCTGTTCTGCAGTGAGCACTTTTGAGAACACATGTTGGAATTTAGAACCACAAAAGCTCCTAGGTAGAGAGCTGTGTTTTAGATCATCTCTGTGATCCACAGCACAAAGATGGTGTCTAAAATTCTATCCTCACATGGTTGCCCTCTGAACCCTAGAAAGAGGTCTTCCTATACTGGAACTCAGAAGCACATAAACAGACAAGGACAAGGCAGAGATGCTGGCAATGGCTTCTCTGAAGACAGAGGGATGCTCACTGCAATGAGAGTAGGGTCTGAGAAGTCTTCTTCTCAGAAGTGGACAAAACAGACAAAGCTTGTCTAATTGCATAGCCTCTGCCAGATGAGCAATCCATTCTCTACTTGGGTTAACCTTATGAATATCACAATACATAAAGGGTGATTGGAAGAAGGGAGGAAGAGTGAGTAAACAATCCACTTGTTTACAGGTTTTTAACATCCTGTATCCAAGGTGACTGCAGGGATAGCTTTCCAGTTAACACTGTTTGGGAAAGACATGAATCCTAAAAGGCATCAGTGAATCTTTAGACCAAAACCCAAGAAGATGTAGAATACAATTAAAGATTCAGGCTAGTTGAGAAAACTGGGGATACAGATTTAATATCCACCTGCCTGGTTGCTTCAGGAATTCCCTTATCCAGAGATGCCTTGGGGAAGTAGATACAATACATCTTCACCTAAGATTCTTTTCTTATAAAGTAGGGCTCATGATAGAGCCTGTCTCCTATCATTATTGTTAAGGACTAAATACATCCATGTCTGTACTGTGCTCAGGATGCTACAAGCAACAAGGGTTATGCATGTTGATTAACATAAGAAACAAACTCAGCTGAATAGATGTCTCATCACTTAGGAGTATTTATGTTCTGATAGTAGTCCCAACCCCAGTTCCCAGCGCTCTTGTCTGGTGTCTCATAAAGCCTGAAATAAGCAGCTGTAGGCAATCTGAAACCCTAATCAGACACATCAGACATGCAAACACACACACACACACACACACACACACACACACACACACACATACACAACACACACCACACACACACACACACACACACAACCAATAAAAATAAATCTTTAAAGTCTATTAGCAGACCAGCAGTGAATCTAACTCTACCTTCCCCAGATAATGCCAGATGATCACAGCTGGAAAGTAGAGATACCAAGAAGCAGATACACAAACTTCCACAAGGTTGATAGCTGGAAAGCTGGTTTTTCTGTTGATCCATATCTGGAGGACAGGGAATAGTAAAAAGAGTAATTCCTTCTTACTGTTCATGTCTCATTGGCATGTCAATATAATCCCTGGCTTAGTAAGAAAACCAGAAACACTCCCTTTTGAATATTTCCCCTAAAATATGAGATGTTTATGAGATGTTCTGTGGGGATTTTCAATGAGGAGAAGAAGGTCCCTGTGGAAATTTTTTTTTGAAAGCCAACACCTGATGAGAAATTACTCTTAATAATTATTACCAGGGATGTTTTCTAATAGCTGTGTCTCTGTCTCTGAGTAGCCACCTATGTGATTATTGATTTGGAGAGAAAAGTTCTGACCTCTTTCATGAATGAAGATGCTAAAAATTCTAGTCCTAGGGATAACTTCTTTGAATTGTTAGTACACACATGGGAATATCATCCCCATGATACTTATTATGAGTATGATAGTAAATACCAATTATTTAATAGGGGAAGTTATATGAAGATCTCTGGTCATACCATTACATGAAGAGAGGTGTGGATGTTTTGAAATCACTGACCTGGAAAGTAAATGTAAGAAGAGATGTGAAAGGCTGGAGATATGCCTCAGTGAGTAAAGTACCTGCTTTGCAACTATGAGGACTTGAATTCACACCCCCAGTACCCACATACCAGCTGGCCATGATGGTGCACAAGTCCAAATTCAGTTCTTAGAGGTAGAGACAGAAGGATGCTGGGATGAGGTCATCGGCTAGCCCATCTATCGAAACCACTGAGCATCAGATTCAGTAAACAACCCTGTCTCAAAAACTAAGGTGACGAATGATGGAAGATGACACCAGATGTCAACCTCTGGCCCCCACACCCATGCACAGACACATACACCCCCCTAACACACTCTCTTATACACACACATACAGGCACAAGGGCATGCACACTAGTGTGCACACACAAAGAGGGAGAGGGAGAGAGAGAGGGAGGGAGGAGAAGGAGGGAGAGAGACGGAGAGTAAAAGGAAGGGAGAAAGAAGACTATGATTTTAGTTTTCTTTGCTCTGACCAAGGCATTAAAGATAAGTGCTGGTGACCTGAGTGATCTGCACAGTCCCTGGAACTTGAATTTCATCCACAGAATAACAAAAACACAGGAAAAACCCACAGTACTGCTACATTATCAAGTTAGTCATCACTGCAGGGGGCTCCTGTTCCCAGAGTGACTTCTGATAACCCCAGTGTAATGCATCTTAGACTTTCCATCAGCTACAGACACCCACTGATATAGGAGTAATCACAGGTTTTACTCTCTGTACCTGTAGGTGGTCCAGGGGGAAGTGCAGGTCAGTTCATGGGGATGGCAAAATCAATTCTTGGGGGCACAAAGGGGAACTTAAGGAGCCACTGCCAGGTTGCACTTGAAGGTGACAGATAGAAGTCAAAAAACTAATCACTTCATTCTAGGCAAGAGAATTCATTAGGATGGGAAGATTTTAAGTACTATAAAAGAAAATGCAAAGTATGGACTAGGAGATGGCCTAGAGAGAAAGGCATTTGCTACATAAGAGTAAAGATCTGAGTTTGAGGCCCCAGAATGCTATGTATGTGGTAGATTATATCTCTAAACACCGAGCTCTTAAGGCAAGATGAGGAGTAGAAACTGGAGAATCTCTGGAAGGTCAAGGACCAGTTAGCCCAGTGTATGCACCAGAGAAGAGGAAACTCGAGAGACCCTGCTTCAGTAAGGCAGCATAGATCACACCTGAGGTTATCTCGACCCACACACAGACTAGTAATGTGTGCCATGCCACACACACCATACCATAGGTACTATGTACTCCCAAAACAAGGAAAGAAATAAATGACAGGCACATACATATTGTTCCCATGTGTTCACTTGGCATTCCATTAGAACAAAAATTATACTTTGTTATTTTCTTTAGATTATAACTAATTACATTTCTCATCATTTCTTCCATCCATATACTCCACCTTCAATGTGTTCTCTTCACGAATTGTTATGATGTGTCACACCACACACACACACACAACACACACACACAATTACCATCAGCATGTACGTTTTCTGGGCTGATCACTTTGGTACCTTGCTATTCTCCATTCTCAGCCTTTCTCAGTTGCCTATAATTCTTCTTGTAGGACTGAGGTCTTGTGGTCTTCCCCAACGTCCAGTTTTCAGAAGCTATGCAAAAAATAGGTGCTTTTAGTTCAACTAAATTTTAAGATTAATTTATTTTTATTTTACATTAGTGTTTTTCTCTGCATGTATTTCTGTGCACCACATGCATGCAGTACCCACAGAAACCAGAAGAGGGCATCAGATTCCTTGTAATTGAAGTTACTAATGGTTGTAAGATGTCACATACATGTTGGAAACCACAGTCAGTTCTATTAACTGCTGAAATGCTCATAATTTCTGATAGCTATTGTATTTTGTTACCCCCTGTCAATGTACTTCTTTTAACCACCTTCTCCCTGCTTTTCAATTGACTTTGCTATTCTGACTCCTCTTGGATGCTTTTTTCTTTCTTCTTTCTTTTTTTTTTTTTCTCAAGAACAGAGGTAAGGTTCTTTCAAATACTGTTTATTTTAGATGGTCAATTTTATATTGTATCATTAGACTAGTTTAAATCCTTACTAAACTAGCTTTTAATTTTAATGATTTTTGCTTATGTCCATGATATATTTTAATTTCCTTGTAAAGAACACTGAATATGAGTTTGGATCAGTGTGTGTACATGTAATCAATGCCTTCTTACTTGATTCCTCAATCAGCTCCGGGGTGGGAACTGTCTAGGGGATGGATGCTGGCCCCCTCCCTCCCTCTGCATCCTTAAGGCTGATCTGTAGTTTGAAGCTGAGGTCAGAGGGGCCTCACCCTGTGGTCTCCCCACTTACTCTAAAGTGAATTCCATTGTGTGAAATTACTGAAACAAGCTATTTTGAAAAGGGTGCAATTATTCCCTGGCAATGCTGGGATATGATAACATTTATTTTAAGGATGCTGTTAACATAAAATGCTACTATAGAAGCTAGCCACTTAATTGCCTTCTTTTTTGTAATCTGTTTACCACAGTGCTGAATGCTCTGAATCTGTAAATGCAACAATAAAACTGGAAGAGGAGTTAAGCTGGTCTTGATAACTACTCAATTGACCATTTGATTTGCTTGTTCTTCCTGATGCAGTTGATAAAACACTTATTTTTCTCCTCTGCCGAAGTGGGTCATTTTATGTTTTATAAACTTGATACGTTAAAACTCTATAGTTCTCTTTACCCTCTTCTCCCTCCCTTTCCACGAATCTCAGATTGTTCTTACTGGGTTTTTATATACGTGCTGAAAGGCTGGCTGATTGGGTATATGTATGAATCTAGTCAGTGTTTAGACCAGATTAACAACCTGAGACTATCAGGTTTGGGTACTCTCCCCTCTCCATTCACTAGTGCACATGGTAGCTAGCTCCAGGTACTGTTGACATACAACAATGCACCTAGTAACTCTCAGACTCCATCTGCATCAGGCAACACTTATGCTCCTCCTTGACAATGTGGTGAGTTTCTCCTCCCTAAGAATAATCACCTGCAGACAATTTCTATTCTAAATTCTAAATTCCACTCCCAGTATGTCTGGCTCTAATGATTATGAAGAGTCAATACTATCTGGACTGCACCATTTAAAGATAAACTGTGTTCTCCAAGTACTCTTTCGAATAATCCTCAGTTTCCCCTACTGTGCCTATGCAGAATTGGGCATATGTATGATTAAAATCAGATGCATATGGGAAGGGTCAAGTACAGTAAGAAAAATGATTGTAAGATCTAATCTTTTAACCCAGAGAACCATCCTTACCACTCAGTTTAACAAACAAATATTGTATCCCTGAACTCTGTAAAAGGAAACCTCAAACATCAATAGGACCCTTGAGAATCTCAATTCACATAGCCACTTCTCCTTTTAGTGTATCCTAATGTTTTTGGTTGCTTTCCATAGAATAGAGTCCAGGCTAATTTTATAAATAGCTGTGGGCTTTTGCTCCAGTTCATACTTCATACAATGCTTTCCCCACAGTCCCCATTCAAAATAAAGCTAAGTCTTTCTATGAGTATGAACTTTACCAGCATGCTAATTCTACTTTATACTTCATTTTTTCTTTCATTTATAAAGTGAAAAAGAAAATGAAATACTACTATTGTTATACAGAGGAGTAATTAAAGTGTCATAAAAAATGCACTTTGTACAATTATGATTTAGTATGCCTCCTGAGTTGACCTTGGAGAACTGCATCATCCTGTGAAGAAAATGGTGTCTCAGAATTCTAGACTTCCGTTATTCATGTATCAGAGTAATATGTGTTCTTTGTTATTTTCAGTTGTTTTTATGATAGAATATTGCGATTTCTTTGTGTAAGAGACTAAAAGAATAAAAAGTTTTTCTCAAAATATATATAGTTCTAAATCACAAAATTGTATGTTATTAATATATGACAGATGGCACGCAGTGAACTCTAGAAGATGTAGGAAGTAAAGAGATCCAACTTAGCTCCTTCCTCTTCTGCCTATCCTTTCTCCTTCTCAGTATTTGAGCTCTTAGCTGAATCTGTAGTTCTAGGAAGACTTGGGGGAAGAAAAGGCAGGTGTCAGAGGCTGAGTTCAGGAGATTTGTTCTTTCTAAAAGGATTGCATCAGCTGTCTATAGCCTCTAACAGTTTGGACCTTGAATATGCCTGGATCCCAAATGTTCAAGGCTTTACACCTCCTCAGTATGTTGACAAAGTGATAGAACAATGGAAAAGTAGGGTACAGGGTGAGTTGTTTAAGTCATTGGTAAGTAACCTTAAGTGGATAATAGGGTTCTGGCTTCTTTTTCTTCCCTTCTTTCACTCTCTGGCCACAGGATGAATGGTTTTGCTGAATTCTGTGTTCTCACTATGATTGACACTCTCTTTGTTAAAATTCAGACCAGACTGCTGCCTAGGCCACCCACCTACACAGCCTGCTTCTTCTCTAAGTAAATGGCACATGACCTATAGACAGTCTGCCTGTGATTGGCTAACCCAGAGGCCCGGATCCCAGGAGAATTGCAGGCTCCATTCTCACTTTTCCAAGACAGTATACAGATCTCAGGTTGCTAGGCTCCCAGAGACATTAGAAGGCTACCATGGCAACATATCTCTGTCCATAGTCCAGCATCAGTCCCTGGAATTCCTTCCTAGCACTGAGCCAAATATGAGTGAGTCAGCTGACTCATGCTGTGGAACACCCTCTTCCTCAAAGAACTATAAGAAGGGACCTTATCACTCTGTTTCATGGGCAAAACCTCCTCTGATCCCCTGCCACACTGCTGTTTGTCTATCTGTCCATTGCATCAATATGTCTACCAATAAACTTCTTACTACAATGGATAATCTGCCTCAGTGTCTCTCTTGAAGCTTATTCTATTTTCCTTTCAGTTTCCATGCTAAACAATTTGGGCCAAGAGCAATTTAGAGAAGAAAAATATTTATTTATTTATTTATTTTTACCTTATACTCCCAGGTCATAGACTATCTATTGTGGCTTTTCCACAGTCTATTAAAGGAAGTCATACCAGAAAATTTATGAAGGAGGAACCAAAGAAAAAGCCAAAGAGAGATATTCTTGGATGGCATTTTCTCTGGCTTCCTCTCAGGTTCATGCTTAACTAGACTCACATGGAGCCCAGGTTTATTTAATCAGGATGGTACCATCCACCCCAGAATGTTGCTCTCCCCAATCAATTAGTACTAAAAAACAGTCACTCACAGACCAGTCTCCTTTCAGCAATCTCACAACTGAAATGCCTCCAGATGACTCTAGACTGCATCAACTTGGTGGCTGATGCTAACTGGGACAAACCCCAATATCAAGACCTTTCTCTTGCCACAGACTCCCAAGCAAGGGAATGATCTTTCCAAACCAGTGAACCAAAAATAAACCTCATGTACAAACTAAATATTCTAGCTATACATTATGACAATGAAGGGCTATCAAGCACAGCTTCTCAGAAGGAAGCTCTGTCTCCCATTGACCCTTTTGCAAGGATGATTAACTGGTGACATTCAATGATCTTGAAAAGGTTGGGATGTTGCAGGTTCACAGCCTACTAACAATTTATCTTGGGCCTATTGTTAGCCCCCTAAATTTCCTTTATTTTCTGTGTTGTTGCAAGAGAGGTTGGGCAACAATAATTAAATTAACTATTGATTAATTGTACAAAAATACTAAATTTGTGGTGGGGAAATGGATCAAAGGTAAAGAGAGTCATATTGCTCTTCAAGAGGACGGAAGTTTTGTTCCCAGAATCATAACAAGAAGCTCACAGCTTCTCATAATTAAAGCTCCAGAGATCTGATGCCTCTTCTGGTGGCTTTAGGCACTGCACACATTTGGTACACATATAAACAGGTAGGAAGGAGTGAGTCAGCTGACTCATGCTGTGAAACACCCTCTTCCTCAAAGAACTATAAGAAGGGACCTTACCACTCTGTTTCATGGGCAAAACCTCCTCTGAGCCCCTGCCATGCTACTGTTTGTCTATCTGTCATATACATACATATACACAGAAACTTTAACAGCTAAACCATATATAAAAAACTAAATAAAGTAAATTTTAATATATCCTGAAACCAAATCTCTTTCAGTACCCTAAGGTCATTAGAAGATGATTCAAGTCTTGGAATCCAACTCACTTGGCTGCCTAGCACAGGTGAGTCCTCCGTATAATTCCCTGCACACAACAAAAAATCATCAAAATTTAAGATTGGCGTAAAATTTGGATGTTTTTGAATTTAAGTCTTCAGACTATTCAACACACACAAATGTGTGTGTGTGAGAGAGAGGGGGGGGGGGAGGAGGAGGAGAGAGGGAGAGAGAATAACAAAATTAATTTAAAAAGAAATGGATGAGTTTGGAATACATGATGAACATGGTCACAGAGCAACTGGAACACTCAAAGGTACTGGTATGATCAAGTGATGGAAACAAGGATGTGTAGTCAAGTGATGCTGAGATATGAAGGGGACTTTAGTGTAAGACTGTAACACAATTGGATGCCATCAAAATGATGAATGAGTATAGAAGATTTAGTCAAGAGCTAAAATGTGATATGAATGGAATGGGTTTTCTATAGGACCAGAGAGGTCCTTGCAGCCCTAGATACAGCTTCAGGATCCAGCTTGTTTTTAGGAATCTACTCTTGTCTAATTTATGATTGTTCATACTGCTGCATGCCTCTACGTGAACAGTCACATCTCTAAACATAGAGGAGTGTCAAGAAGATATCTATTGCCTATTTTTAATATTATTTTTAATTTAATCACTCAGATGAAAAACATTTTATCTCCAAATTTGTATCCAAGAAGGAAAGAACCAAGACTTTATCTTATGAAGGAGAGTCAGGGGTGTCCACTGAGAAGCACCTGTCATGTTATCTGCAACAGAGAACCTGTAGAATCTAGAAAGATTTGAGCCACAAAGGCAGCTGCTTTAATGGAACAATTAAAGATCCTGAGCTGAGAGATTGTGGAATTTAACCAAGTAGCCTACTAATAGTTGTTAATTATCATTGAATTAGTCAAAGTGCCCTTCATTTTTAGTAGCATACCTGTGGTGATTTGAAGGAGCATGTCTGCAAAGTTCAGGCTTTTGATATTGGTGCCTGTTTGGAGGCTGTGTGTGGATGATAAGAAAGTGTAGTCTTGCTGGAGGAAGCATGTCACTGAGGGTTAGTCTCTTAGGTTTCAAAAGACTCCGCATTTCAAGCTCCCTCTCTCAGCTTCTGTTTGTAGTTTTGAGGTGTGAGTCCTCAGCTCTTTGCTTCTAGCTTGACTCATCATGACTGTCTGCTGGCACACTTCCTTCCTATGATGGTGATGGACTTTTATCCTTCTAGAAAAATTTCCTTAAATAGACCCTTGCTTTTGTATGTAAGTTACGTTGGTCATGATGTTTTATCACTGCAATAGGAAAGTAATTAAGACAATATCTAAGAAAAAGGTAAATAAATTATGCATTATTTTTTGACAGATAGCACAAGAGGTTGTGAGACTACTGAATTTTGCATTATTGAGCTGGGGAGAGCTCAGTTTGCATAATTCTTGCCTTGCAAACATGAAGAGTTTTGTTTGATCTCCAGAACTAATGTAAAAAAACACCAGGTGTTGTGGTACAGACTTGTAATACTAGCATGGCGGAGGGAGAGACAGATCAGCCTATACTGCCTAGCATGTCAGGTGAATTACAGGCCAGTGAGAAAGCCTATTTTAAATTCAACACACATACACACACACACACACACACACACACACACACACACACACACACACTACCACCATCATCACCACCACCACCACTAAAAACAACAAATAAATAGAAAAAGCAGATGGAAGGTGTCTAAGGAATGACAGGTGAAGTTGTTTTCTGACCTCCACATACACATCCATACACACGCATTTGAAACACACACATAGTTACTTTCACAATACATCACACACACACAAATACACACACACACACACTTAGTTTGCATTGTCTTTCATCAATGAAATTGAGGATATACTTTAATGCTAGATTTCTATGTCAGACTTTCAGAAAATATACTAAAATCTCTTAAAATTTTATCCTTTCATTGGGATGCAGTTTCTCTGGGATGAATGGAAATGTGACCAATGTAAAAAAGTAGATTTGAATTTGCATGAAAGATAGCATGAGGTTGTGTGAAGACTGGACCATGAACCACTCTGTTCAATTTTCCATGATTTCTCTTCTTTGGCATCTGCCAGTTATTTTAAGGGGCTCAATGAAATGTTCCAAAACAATATACTCTAGTTCATATGCCTATAGACAGAAGAAATCTTGAACCCTAAATAACTGTACAAGACAGCAGCTCTTTTCCAGGCTAGTCAAGGAAAATTTACTATAGCAAGAATAAGCAATAAGCAACCAAACTCTGAGCTTTTGGCTATAAAGCCCAAAAGGTCACTCACTGTGACTAATGTTCCATGGCCCAATGGAGTTCTTAAACATGTGAATTATATGAGCAATTCATATTATATCCGAGTTCATGTCAAGACAAGATCAATAGTACTTTGGGCTTAGTGAGACAAATTTTGTATTTTCAGTGTGTTTTAGCAGCTTCCATTTTATTTTAAAGAGAAGATCTCATGTGATCCTGGATGACTTCAAACTCATGTTTTAGCCAAGGATAACCTTAAGCTCTGATCCTACCTTTACCTCCCAAGTCATGAGATTACAAGTGCATACCACTTCTTCCATTTGATGCAGTACTGGACAAAGAACCTATGGCTTCCTTCATGAGAGACAAGCACTCTACCAACTGAGCTACATCACTGGCTCACTGACTTACATTTTATATTTTCTTCTTAATTCAGAAGACAAGTCAATTATTATGAACTCATTTATCAATAGTGGATGATGATATGACAATCAAGGTTGGTTACATATCTCCATAGATAAAAGCACTTGCCACCAAGCCCAATTGGTTCCTGACATCTATATGGAGAGGGAGAAAATCAATACTTACCATTTGTCTTCTGTATTCCATATATGTGCTACAGCATGTGTACACACATACACACACATGGACATACATGGACACACACCAACACACAAGACATACAGACATACAAACAAACATACACATAGGGAAAAACACACAGAGACATGAAATCAGTAAACAAATCTGATAGAAAATAAAACACACTTTAAAAATTAAGCCAAAGATGATAATAATGGGGATGATAAAGATGATGATCATACCAATAAATCCTATTGGATTATTGTCTTCTAGTTAATCATTATTTTTAGTCTATTTAATCACATCACTTCTCAAATTTACTCCTTTATGAAAGTTGTTTAAACTTAAACTCTGAAAATATTAAACAACTAATGAAAGACATAGGAAAAATTCATATTCAGCTTTTCAGATGTTTGACCCTGAAATTTGTACATTAACACTATCCTACAATTATTTAAACAGACCTGTCATGAGATTGTAGGTTGGTGAAATCTACTTAAAGAAAGCTCTTTAAGCATGTAATTTGATAGAAGATACTATAAAGCATCATGGCACTGCAGCTTCGAGAATTCCTACTTAATGGTGCCATTTTCATAGAGCCAAGACATTCTTCTGCATTTAAGAGATGTAAAGTAGTCATTTAAATATTTACTACTTTGGGCCTCATATTTATTACATATAGTGGCTTGGAAATGAGGACATAACCATCATTTTACATTTACTCCTGAAGCTCCTCTGTAAAAGGTTTCAGCAAAGGCAGTAGGCATTTCTGGGGTGACTACTTCGTTACAAGGAATTCCACCTGGCCAAGCTCCTGCCTTCCCTTGCAACTGACAGCTTGGCAAGTGCCTTAGTACACAGGAAGGATGGAAATCGATTTCCTAGAGAACTTTTCCTAGAAAACTGTCTTATATACTATATACTATATACATATATATGCTATATACATAAGACATTCCCAGTGATGGCTCTGAAAGCCCTGTTCACCAGTGTTTTTCTGGGATCATGACATGACTGTAGACATGTGAAAAGTTCCAGAAAGTATGGAAGTCATCTAACCTAGGGCAGTGAATCCAGATCACGTAAATATAAAGTTGAAGGCTGGCAAATGTCTTGGTAAAATTCTTTGTCATGTAAGCAGAAGAACTTGAGTTGATGTTCCAGCATTCTCATTAACATGTTGAGCATAGTGGTACATACTTGTAATCCCTACCCTGGGGAGATGGAGGTAGTAGGATCCCTGTAGTTCAGTGGCCTGCCAATCAAGTCAAATCAGTGAACTAAAGGAGTGGGAGGCACTGTCTAAACAACTAAGTTGAAAAACAACTGAGGATGACATCTGGACACCCAATTTCACACTCTGGCCTCTCTATGTGCATGCATACCACAGAGGTATACATGTACCCCCCCTCTCTCTCTCTCTCTCCTCTCTCTCTCTCTCTCTCTCTCTCTCTCCACACACACACACACACACACACACACACAGAGAGAGAGAGAGAGAGAGAGAGAGAGAGAGAGAGAGAGAGAGAGAGAGAGACTAAAAGACAGAGAGAAGAGAAAAGGAGAGACATGGATAGACAGACAAACAAACAGATATACTGAGATAAAGAGACAGAGAGACAGCTTGAGCCAGAACTTCTTGGTTTCTGTTTTGTATTAAATGATGATTTAAAAAAAAATCCATTTCAAAGAGGTTATATGTCCTTGGTTTCTGAATAAATGGATATCTTAACATATTCTCTAAGTTCTGCAGTTCAACCACTCCCTTTAATCCAGTAACAGTCACAATATTTTATGTACTATACTGTGTGTGTGTGCTTATCACAGATAGATAATGTAGAGTTCATATAGTATGTGGTCCGTAAATAGTAGTTGATATTTTCAAAAGTCCATGTGGCAAGAGTTACCATGTGTTTTAATTTTATTTGTGAGAGTATTGAATCTGAGCAGGTCTGTGTGTCTAGTCATCCTGTCTTCTAAAGTCACTACTCTGACTCCTGATAATCTCGCTTCTTGCCTGGAGCTCACACCATCCCAAACATCTCCTGACACTCCTCATCTTCTCTGCTTCTTATTTTTCTCAATTTTACACTGACTCAATGTGACTTATTGACTGTAATTTGACCACTACATTGGAAGTTTGCCTGAATGCTTCATCTTTCAAGGTTTTTTATTTCAAAAATTTATTTTCTCTTTAATATTTGTTTATACCGTGGTATAGATATTACTATCTTATATGATTTTGTGGTGAAAAAGGAATGGATCCTAATGTCTCTGTGCTTCACAATAGTCCTCATAAGCCTGCCTGAGCCAACTCCATCCCACACTGCTAGCTAGGGCTGGGTCATTCAGATTCTGAGCCAGCTCCCAGGGAACACAGGCTGCTAAGTGCAATAGATGTTCAGTCTAGGAAACTCTTAAAATATGAAGCAATATTTTCTACAAAGAAATAATATTCTAGAAACAGAAGTGTCAAAGGGAAGAAATGATCAATTATTTGGTGGTTGAACTTTGGAGTTTATTTTAGCAAGGTACATGAAGCTCTGGGACCTTAAGTTTGATTACTATCCTTTTGTACTTCTGCCCCTGAGTTGATGGCAAAGTGACAGAGACAGGATTAGTCCTTTCCCGTGATCCACAGCAGCAGTGATAAGGAGCTCAGTATCTTGAAGTATTTAATGTTTTCTTTATTTTCTTCTTCACACAGATAGGGCACGGCACACCTTGCCAAACTTGGGTATCTCAGAGTCCTACTGTCATTTCTGTAGCTCTCGTAAAATAACCTGACCAAAATATTATCCATGAGAAAAATGTTTACCTAGCTTAGAATTCCAAATTATAATCCATAATTTCTGGGCAGTTGAAGTAGAAGAATACAAGCAACTAATCACATTACCGGCAGTCAAAAACAAAGAGAGAGTAAATGTATTTTTGTCTGCTTAATTGTCTGCTTTCAGCAGCTTTCTCCTTTCTGTTCAGGAGTTTTTGAATGGGGAATGGCACTGCCCAGAGTGGACCTGTCTTCACATCCACTAGCTATCAGGAAAACTCCACATAGGCATGCTTACAAGGCAACTGATTTAGGTCATTCCTTATTAATATTAACTGGTTTAGGTGATTCTATCCCATTGTTTAAAGTTGAAATTCACCAATGCACTCATTATCTTGTTTTATTTCTAAAATTTTATCCAATTCTTTGTCTCTACCTCAAGCTGCTTCTAAAATATGTCATCCTTCCATGACTGCAGAAGTCTTTTTGTTTTGTATTTACTCTGGAAGAATCATCCCCAGTTACTTCACAATCATTTCCTGCTGCTTCAAACTTCCACCACAGTGAACTTGCCTTGCTTTAGGGACCTCCTCATACTTTCTGTGCTTTATCACCACACTGTTGATCTGTGTATTGAGATGATGTTACCTGATATCCAAGGTGAAACTTTTGGAGATCTGACTATCTTTCAATGTTTATAATGCTGGTTCCTAAAACACTACATAATAAATGGATAATCCTCCACACATACTTATGGATTGGGTTGAATTAAAGAGATACCACTTGACTATAGTTAAAAAGACAGATGATTATCAAAGGCATTCTAGTTGTTAAATTTGCTACTGTTTAGAAAATGAAAGCTTACCCAACCTCTTTCCTGCTGGAGTTTCCTTTTGAGGTAGGTCCAATTAAGCACAACTCAAGGTGGTCAGCAGAATGATTTCCAAGATGTACTGAAGTGTGAAGGAAAGACTGGTCCTTGAATTGTGCACTGCTTCTGGGTTTCTGTGAACTTAGGAGGCTAAATGGATCTTCCTGCTCAGTTATAAAATCTAGAAATTTCATTTTCAAAATAATGAATTTCAGAAACAGAATGTACTCTCTCTCTGTCTATATCTATTTCTCTCTCTCATCTACTGACAGTTAATCACACACACACACACACACACACACACACACACACACACTGGTTATTTTCATTTAGTTAATTTTCTCCCATTTTGTTCAATACTTTCATATATCTTTCATATATATATAATCACTTTATAAATACATATAGTGCATTTTAGAAATTTACGCTCTCTTATTTCTCCTTCTGATGAATTCTTTTTTTTCCAAACAAGTTTCCTCACTCGAGCCCTTTCTGTTATCCACTGAGTTTAATTAGGCTGCTTGCATGAGCAGAGTAAAAACATCTACATTGCACATGTATTTAATGGGATTTAAGAGGTAGATCCTCCTGAAATATGCCATTGTCTACTGATTTTTTCTTGAATATATTAAACTATTTAGCTACTACCTCAGTAAAACAGCAAGAATGATGCTTAACCAAGCTTTAGATGCTGGTTAAGATTATACAAGATGGTTCAGGGATAATGTTTGTCCTTTGATTGGATCTCCACAAATGATATATTATATAATTGTGTTGTGTAAGTCACTCATGGGGTTGTGAGCCCAGATTCTCTGAGATTTAATCATATCACTTACACTTGCTAGTAGTTGTATTTAAATCAATTTATGCAGCCAGTCTTCAATTTCCTTATCTCTAAAATGGAAATAATAATAAGCACTAAATTGTTTTTGGCTTAGATTATGCACACTGAAAAGTTTAAAGAGTCAGTCCCACATTTGCTAAAAGTAGAAAATCAGGCCATTTCATCAAAGTAGTGATTGAATTTCAGTATTTCTGGAAAACTGGGAGACTGGGGCTGGAGAGGTGACTCAACAGAGGACTGGCTGCAAACACTATAAGGACCCAAGTTCAGATACCATAACCTATCTAACAAGCTGGCATGACCACCTGTCAAAGAGTGGTGCAGAGACAGAGACATCTCTGGAGATTGCTGGCTGCCAGAAGATTTGAAAGGTTATAGCTCAGAGAAGAATCCTCTTTCAGAACAGTAACACAGAGAACAAAATAGGATACTCACCTCCTTCCTGTAGACTGTACATGTGCATAGATGCTCTTTTACACATACATGTGCACATATACCATACACAACATCACGCAAACACATATACACACAAACGTACGCACACAAAAAAACACATTTAGCAATATACAACACTTTTTTCTATTTTTCTTTGAGGCTTTAGTCTTCTGATGTTAATCAGTCATTTCTTCAGTTTATCCATTAATAACCAATTCATAAACCTTCCAGTGTGCCACAAAGTATATGTTTGTGCATATATATGAAATATGTGATTATTGCTGGTTAACAGTTTATTTGGAGTAATGATGCACTTATAACTTTAAAGCTACATTCAAAATTTCTTACATTTGAAAAAGGAGTTTTAAGCTAGTACCAAGTTATATATTTATGTTCCTTGAAAGTAGTGTATTAGATTATAATAGTCTCATGAGATATGCCTCCTGCATCTTTATCTTTTTTTTTTTTTTTTTTTTGCTAATCTCCAAGTTTGACTTAAGGTTAATGTTTCACAGGACGCTTAAGCAAGCTGTTCTGTTCCAATCAGAGTGACAAAAGTCAGTCCCTGAATAGCCTGTTCACAGTTAGGCAAGGTTTGTTATGCCTACAAATTGTTCAGACTCACAGTAGAGCACCAATTTCACTATTCTTGTCTGTTGATTACTCTAAAGAAAGAGCCCTGTGGGGACAAAAATTCTACTTACTCATCTCTGAGTTACAGCTCTTATATAGAGCATGACCTGTGGTGAATGTGTTGAACTACCTGATTTCACTTGATCCTCTTCTCTCTCTCTCTCTCTCTCTCTCTCTCTCTCTCTCTGTGTGTGTGTGTGTGTGTGTGTGTGTGTTGTGTGTGTGTGTGTGTGTTGTTTGTGTAGGGATGAGTAGGTATATACAAGTGTATATTCCCATGGAAACAAAACAGTGCATCCCTTGGATGCTAGGGTTGCCTGTGTTTGTGAGCTGCCTGGTGTGGATAATGGGAACAGAACTCAGGTTTTCTGTAAGAAGAGCAAGTATTCTTAACTGCTGAGCCATCATTCCTGTCTAAGGTATTCGCTGAATTAATACACAGGAACATTGATCTTTCTCAGACTTTATTTTACTGGTGTTTACTTCCTATTTGAGTTTAGTCTTTGTTTGTAACTGATAGAGAAGTATGTGAAAAACAACCAGTAAGTAGAGTTGACTGTATCTAGAGAAGTCACAAATGTGACCTGGGTGGCCTGCACATACAAATTTTAGGCTATTTTAGATCAAGGTGTCTGTGGTCCCTTCCATGGAAACTTAGTAAGTTTAATTCTTAAATTCAGGTCACAAGTCTACTTTGTTTTTTATGGAAATGCAAATCTTAGAAATATGAAGAAACAGATGGAAATATTTGTGTTGTCTCTAGTTTTACAATTCAAAATGAAGAATATTGATTTAAACTTCAATTATACTTAGTGAAGGTGTTGGTTATTTTATATTCTCAAGTTGGCCACAACCTAGAATCAATCAGGAAGATAGTCTCTGAAAGTCTCTGAATAATCTGAAAGATTATCTCAGCTTAGCCTGTGGCCAGGTCTGTGGAGGAATGTCTTGAATGGTAATGGCCCTCAGTCCAGTGTGAACAGCACTAAGCTGCAGTGTCTAAGCAAGGACACTGAACTGTGCGAGCATGAGGCAAACCAGCTCAGTGCTGGTGAGCAGGCCACTTGGGTGCTTTACTCTCTCCGCTCTAGATCATGAAGGTGATGCTTTCAGTTCCTGTCATGATTTTTCTTTAATGATGAACTGAATCAGAAGCTAAATATAACCTTTCTTCCCATATATTTCTTTTTGGTCTGTGTATTTGTCACAGAGACATAAACAAAATTTGAACTGCTCTTTTTGGGAGGTAATGAGTGAGGGAAAAAAAAAACTAATGGTTTTCCATGATGGGTTGTATGAAGAACCTGCTGTGTAAATTCATTGTTAAATGTTTTTGAGATACAGTGATAGGAAGCACTAGTCTATGATTTCAAATGTATACAAAGAAAAACAAATATATCGAACTATCCCTGTGTCCTTTTTGTCATCTCTTCTACATTGACAGCATTGATTTGATTGTTGTCAACAGATACTCATTCTTAGCAGCATTATACAAAAGAAATGCTATAGTACCTACCAATTGTACCTAAAATTTCACTCATATGATTCAATTAAATGATTAGTAGACAATATGAGTTTAAAAGAATAACTCAAAGCCATAAAAAAGATCCACAATTTCATAGGTCAATAGTTTCATGAGACTATTAATTAAATATTATTAGGAAGGCTAAGGACCTGAACTATGCAGTTAAAGTTGGATTGTAAGGGGAAGAGCTTTAATGGGAAGAGAAAGTGATGAGTGGGAACAAAAAGGGGACAGGAGAGTACAGTGCACAAGAATATAATAATAATATTATGTAGGAATGAACATGTCAATGAAATATATATAACTAATGTACACTAATAAAACTATTTTAAATAGCATTACATTTAGGGGATATTTTACATACAATAAATAGGATATGAGTGTTTATAGTGAAGGTATTTGATTCCCTTTCTGAACTTAAGTCAGGCCTGTGTGTGTGTGTGTGTGTGTGTGTGTGTGTGTGTGTGTGTGGTATGCTTTAAAAGTAGCCACTTCCTGATGCTAGATGATGAGTACTTCCAGAGGAGATGACAAGGACAGCAACCTACCATAAAACTTTGATGCAAAATATGTCCTGCCTATAAGATGTCAGGGGAGAAAGATAGAGTAGAGATGGCGAGAATAGAACTAATCTGTGACACTATTAATATTACTCTGGAGCGGCAATACCAACCAATCAGAGCTCCCAGGGTCTAAACCTCGAGCCTGGGAACACACATGGAAGGACCCCCGACTCCAACTGTATATGTAGTGGAGGATGGCCTTGTCAGGCATCCGTAGGAGAGGAGGCCCTTGGTGCGGTGAAGGTTGGATGCCCCAGTGTGGAGGAATTCCAGGTCAGGGAAGCAGGGATGGGTGTGTGGGTGGGGGCACACCCTCATAGAAGCAGGAGGAGGGTAGATGGGATAGGGGGTTGTCAGGGAAATGGGGAAAGGGGATGACATCTGAAATGTAACAAAATAAAATATCTAATAAAAAAATTGTACTCTGGTATGCTTGCAAACAGTATCCTAGCATAACTGTCCTCTGAGACGTTCTGCTCAACAGCTGACCAAACAGATGCAGAGACCCACAACCAAACATTAGACAGAGCTCAGGGAGTCTTGTAGAAGAGTTGGGGAAGGATTTAGGAACGAAGAGAGGATAGGGACTCTACAAGAAGACCAACAGAATCAACTAACATAGACCCCTGCAGGACACCAGACACTGAAACACAACCAAAGAGAGGACATAGGCTCCTCACACATATGTAGTGGATGTGCAGTTCAAGTCTTCATGTGGGTCTCCCAACAACTAAAGCAAGGGCTATCCCTGAATCTGTTCCCTGTCTATAGATCCTGTCCCCACAACTGAACCTCCTTGTATGGCATCAGTGAGAGAGGATGTGCCTATTCCTGCAGTAACTTCATGTGCCAGGATAAGGGTAGGCCTACCCATTCTCAGAGAAGAAGAGGGGGGAATATTAGGGAGAAAAGCTATGTGAAGGGGAACTGATATTCGGATGTAAATTGAATAAATAAATGAATGAAATAATTGGCAAAGTGTATGATAAACAAGAATGACACCACTGGATGTGCCAAACTAGATAGGGACCAGTCCACAAAGTCTCATCATACATGAAGAATTAGAGGCAATTGAGGAAGCTGGGAGCAGGAAAGACAGACTTCCCCAGGAAAGAAAACACAGACTGATAGCCTATAGCCAAATGGTGAGCCTGAAAACATACATACAAGTAATAGCATACAGACTGAGAAGGTTATAGTTAGGAATGTATATGCGTGAGTACGCATGCACGTGTGCACACACACACAAACACACACACATACACACACAGACACGTATGCAATAACAATTAGTGACAAAAGAGATCACAAATTTGAAGGTGAGCAGGGAGAGGAATAGAGGCTGATGTAGGGGGAGGAAAGGGAAGGGAGAAATGTAATTATACTTTAACCTCAAAAATAAAAAATACAAAATGTCTTAAAATGAAGAAAAAACAAATCCCTTCAGAATATCTAGTACTACAACATCTTTCCTACTACAGTCATACTTAATTTTATAAACATATATTTCCTACTAAAAGCTTCGAGGAGATGTGGCCAATTTTTTTTGTTTTGTTTTTCTTTTCCAACAGTTTTGAATATGTGAGTAGTTCCTGGAAATCCTGGTTACTCATATATGCAAGTGACCTGCGAATGACAGTAAAGCTGCAAGCATCTTCAGTAGGTCCTACATTATGGACACAGGGGAGGAGAGCCTCAGGACTGAGAGCAGAGCTCTGGAAGATTTCCCTGGGTACAGTGCTGCTCCCCTCCCAGACACACATGCTTGCAAGTGTTCATAGTGTCCCCAAGTCAATGAGAAGGCACGTGTGGAAAGAGTTTATGTTATAGTGAATTATTTTCATTTTAAGCATATTATACATTGCATCTTAGGTATTGTGTGTTTTGGGCTAATATCCGCTTATCAGTGAGTGCATACCATGTGTGTTCTTTTGTGATTGGGTCATCTCACTCAGGATGATATTTTCTAGCTCCATCCATTTGTCTAAGAATTTCATGAGCTCATTATTTTTAATAGCTGAGTAGTACTTCATTGTGTAAATGGACCACATTTTCTGTATCCATTCTTCTGTTGAAGGACATCTGGGTTCTTTCCAGCTTCTGGCTATTATAAATAAGGCTGCTATGAACATAGTGGAGCATGTGGCCCTGTTGCATGTTGAAATATCTTCTGGGTATATACCCAGGAGGGTATAGCTGGGTCCTCAGGTAGCACCATGTTCAATTTTCTGAGGTACCGCCAGACTGCTTTCCATAGTGGTTGTACCAGCTTGCAATCCCACCAACAATAGAGGAGTGTTCCTCTTTCTCCACATCCTCGCCAACATCTGCTGTCACCTGTGTTTTGGATCTTAGCCAATCTGACTGGTGTGAGGTGGAATCTCAGTGTTGTTTTCATTTGCATTTCCCTGATGACTAGGGATGCTGAACACTTCTTTAGATGTTTCTCAATCATTCGAGTTTCCTCAGTTGAGAGTTCTTTGTTCAACTCTCTACCCCATTTTTAATAGGGTTATTTGATGGTCTGGAATCTAGTTTCTTCAGTTCTTTGTATACCTTGGATATTAGCCCTCTATCAAATGTAAGGTTGGTGAAGATATAGTTAACAAAAAATGTGCAAATAACTCTTTCTCCAATATATCCACATGGGGATATATTGGGTGACTGTTTCTAGCATACACAGGGATCCCTATCCTATCAAAACTCATGCTATTTCTCAAAATAAATCAACTACAACATACCATTGAATTTTTAAAAATACCTTTTTATTTTTTAAATGAGCACACAAGAATTATATATCATTTTCAAACAAAGTGTATTTGACTAGCTACTCCTTCCCTGTCAATATTAATAAGATAGGCAAACAGATAACAGAAAGACAACAGAAAGAAAAACAGAGAATTTTCAAATCAATAAAATTAGAGAAGTAAGGATTGTTATTACAACAGGTTTCCTTGAAATTCAGATTATCATTCTATAAACTTATCAATTTATATTCCAAAATCTGGAAAAATTTGAAGAAATGCCTGGGCTTCTGTACACATGTGTCCTACCAATGTTAAAGGTAGAAGATCTAAATAAATAGCTTAGGCAAAGACATTACAAAGAATAACATTAAAACTGTAATCACAAGACTCCCCCCCACACACACACACAAAAGGCCAAGGACCAGATAGACTAAGTACTAAGTGAATTTATCAAATTTTTAAAATGTTTAAGTCTGTCTCTGTCTCTCTGTCTTCCCCTATCTCTCTCTCTGTGTCCCTCTCCTCTTCTCTCTCTCTCTCTCTCTCTCTCTCTCTCTCTCTCTCTCTCTCTCTCTCTCTCTTTCTCATAATTTCTTTAATCTGAAAGGAAAATGCTAGCAAAGAATGGTGGTAAGTCAAGGCAGATACTCAGGGAACTCCAGGTACTTGCCAAGGCAGGGAGACAGGATGATGAGATGATGAGAAACCCTGAGTCAGACTAGACAACTTATAAGATCCTGCTATATTGCATGGCTGGTGTACTTTAGGACCATCCTACTATGAACACTGCAGAACAATTCACTCTTGTTGAGGAGGACTGAAATGGTCTAGCACTGTAAAAGTGAGATTGAGGTATTTTCAGTGGCTGAATGTGCCAGTTCCTTTGTTCAGTGTTCTAGACCCTCATCCAAACAGTGTGCCAGAATGTCTAAGAATATCCCTCTTATCTCTTAGGAAAATATAAATTACCTGGAATGAGTGTACACAATAACAGCTCTATCAACAAAATGGCCAAGTAGAGAAGGACACACCATGGGACTCTTCCCTTTATCTCAGAATTACTGACTTTTGCTAGACTCTGGAAAAATGGAAGCCACTCTTTTTAGATGTATACCCCCTGAGGAGCCTGCAAATCTCCAACAGGTAGTGCCAAAGTTCTGGTCACAGAGAGCAATGGTTCATCTCAGTGAGCCACAAAACAAAATGAGTAGACATGAATGTGGGAGACAGATTTCCAAGAGGTAGGGGCAGTGAGTGACAGATGTGAAAGGGAGACAGACCATAAGAATCATCGTGTGCAAAAGTGTCTAAAAACAAATGTAATTAATAATTTGCATGTCTTCTTCTCTTTCTACATGCATGAGAATGTGTGTACACATGAATACATGCACTTGAGTACACACACATAATGAATATAAGAACCATGGTTTCTTTTAATAGTTAATAGTCAATATTTCTGGTTGTAACCAGCAAAATAAATCAGACACCAGTCGCTGAGAACATGTGTGGGCTCCCGAACAGTGTTCGTGATCTAAAGTTTGACTTCAGCTTTTTTCTTAGCAGCAGCCATGTTATCTGTCTTTGGTTTCCAAAGCTTTCAAACAAGGTACAGACTGTGTCTTGTGTTCACCTCCCTTGCTAGTCCTTTATTCAAACTCCCAAAATATAAAGAGAAGTTTCTTTGATGAGGGGTGGGAACTACACACACACACACACACACACACACACACACACACACACACACCACACACACACGCACGCACTCACGCATGCACGCACGCACACACGCACATGCTCACACACTAACAAATATAATCAAAGATAAAAGAGACTATCAACTTAAGAGGTTACATAAGAGATTTGAGAGAGGGTAACTGGAAGAGATGAGAGGGCTGAAATGGAAACAAAGTGATGTAATTCTATTTCAATTAAAAACATATTAAAAGTAAATTAAATCAACTTCTTAAATGATTTCTAATGGTATCCATAGCCACCACCTTATCACTGACCTGGATTAAGAGAGTGAAATGTATTTGGTTATCAAAATCCAGACTATGTGATACCTCAGAAAATGCTGAGATGTACTGTCATCTTGTTCATTTTGAAGTTCTCTCTACATCCATGATACTTGCTTCCCCTTTTACATAGTGTTGTGTCTCACTGTTCTATAACATTGTAATCATGGGATTCTACTTGGGGAGATAAGAAAAAGATTTGGGGACTCTCATGGTAAATACTCTCAGGAGAGTTGATTTCAAGATGCCAATTGTGTAGCCACCAGCTCTCACAGAGTTTGTAAATACTTAACAGTGATGTGTGTCTACAGAACTGCTAATCCAAGCTAATTTTCCAATTCTAATACATGGGCTTATTCTACCACATTTGTCTGCCTCCTTAGGTGTTGCTGTCCTTTATTTAATTTTGTTACACATTCAATATACTTTCCTCTCGATTTACTTTCAGTGGCAAACAGTATTGACCTTAATGTGAGACTATGTGACTGTGAGATGTGTGTGTGTTTGTGTGTGTGTGTGTGTGTGCATATGTGTATGTAAATGTGGTAGTCTTTGTGTATTATGTGTGTTCATAAATATGTGTATGGAGAGGAGAGGTTAATGTTGGCTATTTCTCTTAACTGTTTTCAACCTTCTCTTTTGATAGAGTCTCTCCCTTGAACCTGGAGCTTACCTACACTTGCAGGCCAGCAAGTTAAAGGAACCACCTGTCTCTGCCCTTCCATATCTGGTACTACAGGTACAAGGCATCATGCCCCTCTCTTTGAAATGTGGGTTCATGGAGATCAAACTCAAATCTGTTGGCTTGTAAAACAAGCCTTTTATTGACTGAGACATCTCCCCATCCCCTTAATGTGTGTCTTACTCTCTTTGCAGAAAGAAAAATGTCAGAGAGTCCTGACTTCCTCAGGTATGCATTTAAATTTCTTGGATGATTTCTCATGCTACTCAGGACCTAGAATATGATCTTTCACTCCAATCCCCCACATTACTAGGAAGGTTGCTTGACAGAGGGAAATTTATTTGATCATTAAAATATAGAATATTTGAGATTTTATGTAAATTGGACATAGATCACAACCTTGTACATTTTGGAGTTCTCCTTTGATAAACTTCAAGTAAGCTTGAAATATTCTTTCTTCTTTAAGTTAGCTCCAAACAGCAGTTAATGTTAATTACCAGCTTGACAGGATCTGGAGTTACAGAAGAGACAAACTTCCAAGAATACATCCAAGGGATTGCTAAGGATCCAAGCATGCCTGTGTCTTGTCTGCAGTAGGTGAGCTAGTGTCTTGCTTTCATTTCTGGTGTTTTGTTAAAATATCTGGAGAAAAGTTAACTTAGGGTAGAACAGATCTATTTTAGATTACAATTGTAGGTTATAGTCTATCACTGAAAGGAAAGTTACAGAGGCAGGAATTTGAAGCAGGCAATCACATACAATCATGAGCAGAGAGAAATCAATGCATGCATACAGCTTGCTTGCTCCTGCTCAGCTTGTTTTCTCCACATTTAGGCAGTTCAGAAGCCCTGCCTAGGGAATAGTATCCAACAGTGTAGACTGGGTCTTTCAATATGACTTAAGACAATGCACATGCCCACAGGCCAACCCAACCTAGCTAGTCTTTCATTGAAACTTTCATCCCAGGTGATTCTAGGATGGATCAAGTTGGCAATCACCACAGGTGGGAAGGCCTACCCTCTGTGAAGGATACCATATCTTGACTGTGATCCTGAACAATATAAAATAGAGAAAGCAACATGAACATCAGCAAGTTTTGGTGACTCTCTGCTTCTGATAACTACCATTGAACTATGAGCCAAGAGAGCCCTTTCCCCTTCAAGTTGATTTTTGTCATATTTTATCACTGTAGTGGGAAACACATTATTCCCAAATACATTGCCTCCCAATACCTGAAAACATGAGTGGTAATTTATGCTTTGCCTGTCTTTCTTAAAGTAGGAAAAGACTGTGGACTCTCTAGTCAGGTTTCATTTGATGATGCTTTAAATTAAGAGAACTAGCCAGTACTTTCTGGTTAATGTGAACTGAAAAGAACTAAAGCTACTGGCTTCCCTATTAGAAGAAGAGGAACTAGGGATTGTCTGATGGGGCAGCCTTACAGAAGATGAGGAGTATCTTAAGTTGCTGATAAGGATATAGTCGGAATTAAAACTACACCTGTGAGGAATCAAATTATTCCCCAAACCCTGATGAGCAAGAAATGAAGTTTCCCACTGATCCTTTAGAAAAGAACATAGGACTATTGATAACTTAGCTGTAGCCCACACTGACTCAGGGGGCTTTCTTACATGCAGAACTATAAGGAGCACAGTTATGTTCTTCGAGGTGCTTAGTTTATGATAATTGCACTTAACGATATCAGACAAAAACCTCAAGTCCCTTCAGCACATGTGATCAGTCCTACACAATCACATGACTCTGCATTTTCAATCCATTTTCTGTTTATTCTCGGTTTACTTGTATCTTTATTAAATATGTGTTTGGGGATGGATATCTGTGTGTGCATATGTCACATATGGATGGATGCCATCAGAGGCCAAACAGTTATGTCAGCTCTACTGAACCTGGAACTTTAGGCCATTATGAGCCACCCCCTGGGAACAAAACTTGAGTTTTCTGGAAGGGCAAACAAGTGATCTTATCCCCTGAACTGTATCTGCTCATCCACTGGCTTCTCAGTGTCTTGGATTACATTGTAGCCTTTTAGGATGAAAATTATTTTATATTTATTTTGATTCCTTCATTAGGTATTGCAGGTTGGATATTTATGTTTAATCAGTCAATATTCATATATTAAATAGCTGGCCTCTAATGATAAGGTATATGGAGCTGGGGTGCTTGGGATGCAACTAATGTTACTGAAATCATGAAGGTTGGGTCCTACTTGATGCCCTAGTAAGAAGAGACACAGCTCTTAGTTGCTTGCTTATGTTCTCCCAGCATCTGTGTGTTGAGTCTTAGGATCACACAGGGAGATGCAACCAACCAGGAAGCCATCTAAGAAAGAGAGAGAGCTCTTGGGAGAGCATTACCATGCTTATTCACAGTTCTCAGACAACTTGACTCTAGAACAAAAGAAAAATACTCTCCTATGTTTTGTCTCATTTCGACTCAGATATTTTGTTATTGTTGTTTGAGTAAACTATTATAGTAGGGATTTGTCATTCAACCTTGCCTATTCTACTATTAATGGTTTTTGTTCTCTAGGTTCAGAGACACAAATGGGTCATGCTTAAATTTAGAGAACTTGAATAATATTTAGATATGCTAATGTTCATCAGTTCCTTCTAACATACAAGTATTAATCAGCATGTATCTATAGAGTTTATCTTCCTTTGATTTTAATTTTATTTATTCATTTTCAGTTTTATATATATGTATATATACATATGTATATATATATGTATCTGTATGTATATGTATATATATGTATATTCCTTTCTTTCCAAAAACTTGAGCTTAAAGTTGTTTGCATGAGCAACTTGGAGGAGTGTTATTAAACATCATACGAAGATTATCATTTTGGAGTCATTTGTTTTTAAAGATAATATTTATTATATTTACTTGCATACTAACTCATTTTTCTGCTCTCCATTCTTCTGCAATTATCAACCCTTTTGAACACTTTTTACTTTGAGGAAAATAGCCTTTAGAAATTTCTTTAGTGTAACTCTTTTTTTGTTAACATGTCTTTTGTCTTCTTGCAAATGTGTTTGTTTCTATGTCATTTTTCTTGGGCTTAATTCTGAATTGATTTGCTTTTTGCCCCCACCTCTAAGTATAATAACAAAAATATTCTGTTGGTTTCTGTCTTGTCTGTTATGATGAATATTTTTTATCGTCAACTGAACATAATCTAAACTTACTTGAGAAAAAAGTCTCTGCGAGAAAATATCTGTTTAAGGTGGGCCTGTGAGCATGTCTGTGAGGAATTGTCTTGCTTACTTTAGTTGCAGAGGAAAAACCCAACCGTTTTGTGTGGCATTATTTTATAGACTCTATATGCATAGAGAACAAAGAAGGCATGCATAAGTTCATTTTTCTCTGCTGTTGACTGTGGAAATGACTTACTGCTTCAAGTACCTATTGCTTTGACTTCACCATGGTGAAGGACTTTAACATAGAAGTAATGATGCCATTTTCCCCTTAAGTTGATTCTCATCATGATATTTTATGACAGTAACATAAATAAAACCAAGCAACCTCCTCACTGTCAGGTTAAAGCAATAGTTGCTGTGTTAACTCTCAGGGAATACTTAGACGAAAGAGGCTTGTTTTGAGAGATGAGTACGTTTTCTATAATGTATGAATATGTGTATTTGGTGATCAGTGATTTTCAACATGCTGACGTGGGTACCATTCTTTTACCATTTGTATCTAAGCATTCATTTTATTTTCACTATTTTAGGGAACTTACCATATATTTTAATTGTTCTTTATTTTTTAATGTTTAATTATATATATGTATAATGCTAGTGGGGCTACAGTTGTAAAGATAAGAGGACTATTCATTTGAGCCAGTTCTCCCCTTTATATGGTCTGGTAGCTGTCAGCTTTGGCAACAAGAATCCTTGCATACTGAGCCATTTTTTTCTGACCACATATTATTTTTTAATTATTATTTAAGTATTTTATACCAGAGCTTGTGCAGCTCATGCTGATCTCAAAATCATCATTGAACTCAAATTCCAGATCCTCCTACTTCCTCCTGCCAAATGCTAGGAATACGGGTATACACCACCCACCATTCCTAGCTTATTGTTTATGGCAATATCTTTTTTCCATTTCCTATGTGTTTCTCTGAGACATCAGCTTAACTTATCTCAGACCATTTCCATTTATCACCCAGATATTTTATATGACTTATCTCAGTTTTGTTACTTTCTTTAAGACTATTATAGTCTTTTCAGTTTGTATACACTGTCTTGGAGGCTGACTTTATTTCCCTTGAATAAAGTATGTCTGAATCTCATCCTGATGATTCCTGATTTTAAATTACAGCTTTTTTCACATTTCTAATATAAAATATTAAATTAAAATACAATTACATCACTTCCTCCTTTCTTTTTACTTCCTCCAAACTCTCCCATGCCCATTTTCCCCCACTTCCTTTCAAATTGGTGGACATACACACACACACACACTTAAATGTACACATATAACATTCTGTGTCTGTCTAGTGTGGTTTCTGTGTCTATAGTTTGAGAGCTGAATACTTTGTATTGAATAACCAATTATGGGCTTGTCCCTGGGGAAGGCCAATTCCCCCTTTCTCAGTAGTTGTTAGTTACCTAGAGTTCTTTATCTAGGAGTTGAGCCCCATGGGTTTTCTCTGTCCACACTGGCATGTCTTCTATTTTACATCGAAAGATATTTTCATATAGCTTTAAATCCAAAGACAGTTACCAACAAAGTGTACATGATCTCGTGAAATGTTTATGGATTTCTTACAGTTATATCATCTTATATTGGTATATAAAAGCAGATTCAAGAAACATGTATTTGTATAGTGCTAAGTAGACTACTGACATTGTTAAGATCTTGTTATTTTTAAAAGAATCCATGTTTGTTAATGTGCACATGCATGTGATGTCATAAAACCTTGATAGATCCTACTATCTTCTCAACCAAAACACCAGAGTACTGCATGAACATGAGGAGCATGCCTTCACGACAAATCCTTCCACTGTTTCTACCCTTTGCTCCTTGTCTCTACATTTTTCATTTTTTTCAAAAATGTTATATAATTCAACCACAGAGGAAGGCAACCCTATAGAAATACCAGCATTCTCAACTAACCTGGACTCTGGAGACAACTCAGATACTGAGCCACCAACCAGGCAACATATAACAGCTTATATGAAGACTCTGACACAAATACAACAGAGGACTGCCAGGTCTGGACTCAGTGAGAGAACATACACCTAACACTAAAGAGACTTGAGGCTCTAGGATGTCGGGATGTCTGGTGGGATGGGAGTATGGGAGTGGGGACATCTTCTTGGAGATGACGAGATGGTACAACAGTCAGAGAGCGGATCAGAAGAGGAATAAATACTGGACTATAAAAAAGATTTTTTATATATATATATATATATATATATATATATATATATATATATATTTAAAAACTTATATAATTGGCACTTCAACATATTAGTCTTTTGTGATTGGTTTTCTAATGTAAATAATCACCTTTCAAATCCATCTAGGTGGTTGTTTAAATTAGTACACTATTCTTCTCTGGTTTGTTGAACATTTGTATATAATTTGAGAACTCTCTGTTCACTTCATTAACCCATTATTTTGCCTGTGTTATTTGTCTTGTTTTCTAGTTATTTATTTTCCTATACATTCTAGATATTAAAGTCCTGTAAGATTTATAACTAACAATCATAGGTGTTCATCATCAGAAGGTGGATAAAGAAAATATGACAATTTTTCTTTTACTAGGGATTTTTTCAGATAACACAATAAAATTGTGTTTTATGCAGAGAAATGATATACCTGAGATTGTCACATTAATTGAATTGAATTACTATCAAAAAGATACGTAAAATTTCTCTAACTTCTAGATGCCCCAGGGAAGGGAGATGCTGGGGGTTTAGGTGGGGCAGCACCATCTCAGAGGCACAGGGGAGGAAGATGAGGTGAAGAACTCTGGGAAAGCAGGCCTGGATGGGAGACAACATTTGGAATGTAAATAAATAAAATAATAAAAAATAAAGAAAAAAGATACAGAAAGTCTTATAAATACAAATGATATGAAAGTAGAATTATCCAGAAAACAGTAAGTCTGGAAAAAAGAAAGGAGCCAAGAAAAGGAAGTCACCACAGGTGGGTGACTGGAGGGACCTTATCATTTTGTGTGAAAATGACCTGTGGGACCCAGTATCATACTGATTTTATAACACTTCTTTCCTTTTATTGCCAAGAATTATTCCATCATGTAGATGTAATAGAACCTGGTCAATCATTTATGCTCTGTAGAATATTTGAGTTGCAGCCAGTGAATTTGCCATCTGTGCCTGCATACAGGATTTTGTGAATTTTATCTTGGATAGATTCCGATATTGTGATAGCTTGGTCAAATAGTGATTGTGTTTTCAATTTCACTAAAAGATAATGAAGATTTTTCTTCAGTGGCTACAGTGTTTCATTTTGCTTTTGGTTTTGTCTGAAACAGGAACTCAGTATATGGCTCAGGCTTATCTCCAAGTCACTGCTCTTCCTCTTCCTCTTCCTCTTCCCCAGACTGGTACTCCGTGTGTGTAACTCCATGACTATCTCAATTTCCTCATTTATGATAAAAACATTCTTCCTATGAGAAATCTTCAAAATAATTGTGAAGAAAATAAAATCACTTTGACAGCCCATCTGTCTCATCAGCCATTAATTGGGAAGGCGTTCCATATTAAAAGCACCACTGAGAGTGTGTGAGTGGAGTCTATCGATCAGCTGAGAATTCTGATCCCAAAACCTGGAAGAGTATTCTCTATGATGATCTTCACCACATGTACCTTTCTATGTGAAAATCAAGCTACCCATACTGAAAAATATCAATCTATCTGTCTTCTGTCTATCTATCTATCTATCTATCTATCTATCTATCTATCTATTCTATCTATCTACATATTATTATCTATCTATCTATCTATCATATCTATCTATTCTATCTATCTACTAATATCTATCTATCTATCTACAAGCCAAAGCAACATTGATCAAGTTAAAGTCAAAACTTCTCAGTTTGATTAGACAGGATCACACTATATCCCCAGGCTAGACTTGAACTCATGATTTATTTCCCTCACCAATGCTGGAGAATCAGTCTGCACCCTCAGATTGACTTGGCTTTAAGATCATTCAAAACTCTCATGAGAAATATATACAAACCCACCTATTTTCTCGGTGCCCTTACAAGCATTTTGTATACCTATTTTCTTCTATTTTGATTGAGAGATAAGAACCTTCAGGATTTTTATTTCAATGGCAATTGTTCTAAAAGTTTCATGAGATTTCCACATGTTTGTTTAGTTAGTCATAACAAATTTCTGTTTTACGGTTGTTTTTTGCTTGATTTTATGAGGTCACGTTTAGGTTGAATTTAATCTTCATGTTCCTTGGGAGCCAAAACTTGTAGAAATTTCTTCCAGTCAGTATTTTAAAGAGAATTTTTAAAAATTGTATTTCAAAGCAGACCTTCTTCATTCTCTCTGAGACCTAAACCCATTCTCTCATCTGCTCTCCAGCATAGCAACAAATGACCAGCTGCAGCCTCCCTCCAGAACTGCCCACACTTCCTGAGCATTCCACAAACCAACCCCTCCCACCTTCTCCTATCCAGAAACTGGAAACAACCTAGTTGTCCCTCAACTTAAGAAGGAAATGTGGTACATTTACACAATGGAGTATTACTCAGTTTTAAAAATGATACCATGATATTGCAAACAAGTGAATGGAATTAGAAAAAAAAATACCTTAAGGTAAATGAGACCCAGAAAGGCAAATATAGTATGTATTCACTTTAAGTGGATATTAGCAATAAAGTAATTGATAACCAAGCTATAATCCATAGGCCATAGTTTGCAGGCTATTCAAAGAGAAAAATGGACACCAACTCAGCCACTAAACTTTAACCTGCAACCTCCCTGTCTACAAATTATGATAGGGAATGGTACAGAATTTGTGACAGTGGCCAACCAATATTTTATTTGAACTGAGAACTACTTCATGAGAAGAAACTCATACCTGGCATTGCTTGGGTAACCAAGCACCATAAACTAAATAGCCCAGAGACCGAGGGTAAAACAAACATAGTAAAAGAACACAAATAAAATTATTTCTAATATATTCTGCTATACTCATAGATCAATGCCTTAGCCAGTTATCATCAGAGAGATTTCCTCAGGCAGCAGAAAGGAGGATATACAGAACCCACAACCTGATATTATGTGGAAAGCGAGTCTACCATCTGCATTAAATCCCACCCACTAGAGCTCAGGGAATCTTGTGAAAGAGCAAGATTATAAGAGCCAGAAGGAATGGCAGACACTAGCAAAAAAAAAAAAAAAAAAAGTCCCACTGAGTCACCTAAGTAAGGCACATATATGCTCACAGAGATGAAAGCAGCAACCACAGAGCCTACAAGGGGTCTGTACCAGGTCCTCTACATTTATATTATAGCAATTACCTTAATAGGTTTATGGGACTCATGACTAAAAGAACAAGTGGGTCTCTGAGTGTTTTGCCTGCTCTTGGGACTCCTTTCCTCCTCTTGGATTGTCATATCCAACTTCAGTATGAAAGTTTTGCTTCACCTGTATTCTGTTGTCATGTTTGGGTGTTATCTCTTAGAAACTTGTGCTTTTCTAATGAGAGATAAAAAAGAGTGGATCTGGAGAGGAGGAGAAGTGGGGAGAACTAAAGGGAGTCAATAGAAAGGAAACTATAGTCACAATACAAAAGAGAAATGTAATATTTCAGATATTCATGTCCTGTTTCTGTATACATATATGTGTAAGTGTATGTAGAGGTGTAGGTGTATGTATAGATGTATGTATAGGTGTAGGTGTATGTAGGTGTATGTTAGTATGGCATCCATGGAGCCAGCAGAGGGCTTCAGATTCCATGGAGATGGAGTTAAGGAAGGAGAGCTACCTGACGTAAGTACTGTAATCTGAACTCAAGTCCTCTGAAAGAACAGTAAACACTTAACCCTGGGCCAGCTCTCCAGCCCTCAGTATTTTAGATTCACTCATGCTGAAACTTGATGAGAAGTTATTATCCAGCTGCCACAATGTTAGTGCTTATTGTAAGCTGGAGACAAATGCAAAAGTTCCATCTGTACTTCTAGCCTTTGAAGTGAGATGGACAGCTTGATTTCTCAGTTCTGCCTTGATGGCAGTAAGTGCCCCAGTGTAAGCTTCAATGTCCAGATTTTTAAATAGTACTACTATGTTTGGATTTGTTGAGATATCATTGTTTATTAAGTCCATCAGAAAATTCCACTTAGATGACAATGCTAGGGACATGGGGAAAAGTAGAGAAATGTGTGTTAATTACGTACCTTAAGATTTATTATATGTTTAATCACAGTAAGTATGTGTCTGTATGGGTAGGTGCACATGGCTTTAGTTCCTGTCGGGGCTAGAAGAGAGTGTCACATTCCCTGGGATTGGACTTTCAGCCAATAATGAGCAACACACCAGGGTTCTAGACAATAAACTCCACTGTTTTCAAATAGCAGCAAGTGCCTTTAATTGTTGAACTATCTTTGCAATTTTTCTTGTGTTCATTGTTACCCTTTTGCTATCTTTTAAAGGTCAGATGTATTGATATTCATTTTCTTTTTAAAAATTTTCCATTGTATATAGTCAATTAACATGGCATTGTGTTACCTAAGGATATTTTCATCCATGTATTCATTACACATGGGGCATAGCCCGTATGCATCTGACCCCCCGCCCTTTATTACCCCTCTGTTGCTCTGTTCCTTAAGATTGTTAACTTTTGAAAAAGTTAGTTATAGGTTTATCTTCCTAAGCATTTTGAAGTGTCCATGTTTGAAGGTATACTCAATTTATTTTAAGAGATACATAGAAAAAATATAATTTTCAAATATATTTATTTATTGAGGTAGTTGTTTCATGGAGCTGCCCAGAGTAACTTACAACTCATGGTTCTCCTTCCTCAGGCTCCCGAGCAGTAATGGTTACTATTGTGTATCCCTATCCTCAACTCTGAGAATTTTTTTTTTTTTTACTACAGTGGAAATGTCCTTCTAAGCCAAGGTATGGCTGATCTGGTCCTTGTTTTACAATTTTAGTCCTTGAAACCTTTGTCTATAGTTTTAGTGTTTTTCCTGATATATGTCTATTTACCATGGTCACGCCTGCTCCTGGTTTCTGTGGAAGCCAGAAAACAACATTAAATTTCATAAAACTGTAATTACAGATGGTTTTGACCCACCAAACAGGTTCTCAGAACTAAAGTCTGCTCCTCTGCAAGAACAGAAAATATTCCTATCCATTGAGAAATCCCTCCCCCCCACAAATTTTAGTTCTTCTTAATTCTTATCATCATCAATGAATGAATGAATGAAATATGTTAATGAAAATTAGTAAAAAGTATTACTTAAATTATAAGCTTGCTGAATGTATCAGGTAAGTATCTGGAAGACCCGGACTGAGAAAGTTTCACTTCAAAAGATTGAATGACTCTGTGGTGATTTTAGCATCCAGTTTTATCTATTTTCCTAACACAGAGATACACAATTTACCACCGTGACAACATGATTACCACAGATCAAAAGTGTAAAGCACAATTTTAGAAGTTGATGATGGTCAGAGGTAGGCTTATTTCAGAAAAATAACAATCAGACGAGAGACAATAAAAATGTGCAGTGCCACAAGTCACTAACCTCCTGAATAGACAGAGTTGGTGGCTCCTGATTGAAATGACTGACCCAATACAGACAATCAGAGAAACCATGTTCACTGCAAAGCTGGAGTCTGATCTCTCTCGTAAGTGTCTCAGTCACATTCTAAAAACCAGCCTTCTTGAGGTCACACTCCATAGCATTTTTAAAAATTCTTACTACTTTCTATAAATAAAATCTCTTCTTTCCTTAAATCATATTCATAAATCACAAATTTAACTAAAAGAATCACATTGCCAGGGGCAGAAATGGCCAAGATACATTGAGGACATGGATGGAATTGTCACAAAGTCTAAAAAGGATTATGTGATTGTAAAATCAAATTTTCCCCTATTCTATCATATTGGTGGTTTACTAACAGTTATTTTCTTTTGTGACTCAGAAAAATGTTATTTGCATGAGATGATACTTGCTAGGTCAAACTAAATGAATTAGCTTTTTAGATGCATGCAGGAATATATTCAAGTGTGTAGTTGTATGTATGAGTGTGTGTGCGCTCACGCATGTGCGTGTGTTTGTGCATGTGTGTGTCTGTGTTTGTGTGTGTAGAGGCCAGAGACTGGCATCAACCATTTTCCTCAATTTCTCTCTCACTGATCCCACGGCCCACTGCTTTGGCCATACTGGATCACTAGTAAGCCTCCGTCCTGTCTATGGATACCTCTCCAATACTGAGTTTATTAGTGCTTGCCTTCTTGCCTGGATTTACAAATTTTATTGACAGTTTCATATAATCATATAAAGAATTTTAGTCATTTCACCCAATTTTCTCATCTCACTGGTGCTCTTCTTCAGAAAGTCCCTTCCTACTTTACTGCCTTTGTTTTATGTGTAGTCTTTTGAGTATCATTAGGCTTTCTTTCTACAGTAGGAGTTGAGAAGTTATTTGGGCACAAGCAACTTCTCAGTGGGATGACAAAGAAAATACTTTCTTTTTCTTTATGTGGGTTTTGGGCTGGCAAATTAACCTCTATACACAACCACACACTGCACACACACACATACACACACACATGCACACACACTTGCTGACTTCACCTAGAAGCTTCTGACATATGTAATCATGGTCAACACAGAAGAAATTTGTTGCCATAGTAAAGTCTGAAAGAATTCTCACCCCTCTGCAAGTATATGTTTCATGGTCTCTGTTTTATTCACATGCATGTTTGTGGGATATGCAAGCATGCATGCAGGAGTCCATGGGTGACTGAAAAGAGCATTGGGTTCCCAGGAGCTGCAGTCAATGTGAGGATTGCAAACAATCTTGGTTGCTCTGAAAGAACAGTATGGCTCTTCACCACTGAGTCATCTCTCCAACCCCACACTTTGTGATTTTAACTGAGTCAATGAATCTTAATGTTAGTAAAACTCAGATCAAAACTACTTTCTGTCCTTTTTCCTCCCTTCAGAATTACTATGCTAAAAAGAATCCTGAAAGTAATAGAAACATGATTTTTAAAATAGTAATTTAAAAGAGCAGCGAATGCCAGAAAATGAAAAACAGAGCAAGTTCTGTCAGAGTGCCTCAGCATAAATAATACAAAAAATATGCAGCTTTTCCAACTAAATGAATGATTTTCCTGTTTTTGATGTCACTGCAATATAATTTAGGCATACAGCCAAAGGTAGCAAAAAACTATTTAAGAAATATTTATCACATGTAGTTACATAAAGGAGTAAGTCTTTGATCCTGGGGACCTAGTTTTCAATATTTGATATAGTCTTTGAGATATCTCAAATTAAACGAAAATTTCTTTGCAAAGTGCCAGATTTATGAAGACAACATAAAGAATACTTAGGAGTCAAATTATAGCCAGGAAATCATCAGCGAAGCAGACACAATGGGATGCTCGAAAGTCTAACCCCATGCAGAAGAGCATGGAGGGAAAACAAGGATGAATACCACACAGTGGCTGAACTTTAAAAGGACTAGGACTGACTTCCTGTTCCTACTGCCAATGGGATTTGTGATATTATATATGGTATAAGTAAGCACAATCTTTGGCTTTGATGACTTTTTTTTTCCAGTGCTGAGTTCAAACCCCTGGTTTCACCAATGCTAGAGAAGTCCTCTACCCTACACTAACAAGCAAGTTGTAAGGAATCTTTGTTAAGACTACTGACTTTTCCTGGCTGTTGTATATATATATATATATGTGTGTGTGTGTGTGTGTGTGTTTGTGTGTGTCTGTGTGTGTTTGTGTGTGTCTGTGTGTGTGTATGATCATCTGCTCAAAACATCTTTGTAAGACATGAAAACCATCCGGGTGGTAGTGGCGCATGCCTTTAATCCCAGCACTTGTGAGGCAGAGGCAGAGTTCGAGGCCAGCCTGATCTACAGAGTGAGTTCCAGGACAGCCCGGGCTACACAGAGAAACCCTGTCTCAAAAACAAAACAAAACAAAACAAAACAAAAACAAAAACAAACAAAAAAAAAACAAGACATGAAAACCTATTGTTCACTTCTATAAACACAATATAAGTCAGTAGGCAAAATGAAATTATGATGATATATAAAAGTGTAACTAGTGCTGGAGAGATGCCTTGAATGAGAGTACATAGTGGTCTTGCAGACAACTAAAGTTCCTAGTACTCACATGAGGCAACTCACAAAACAACTGTAACTTTTGCTCTAGTGGACCCAACGCTGTCCTCTGGCCTCTACACACTCTGCCACACACATGGCATATCATACACATATAATAAATGAAAATAAATAATTTTTAAATTAAAAATTAAATACAATGCAACCAATGAATTGAAAATACAAAGCAGATACCATGAATTTGTCTGACAGTTAACTGCTCTCACTGTTGCTTAAGGACCATAAGACCAAGAAGAGAAATGAAGAATGAAACCTAACTATAAATCACATCCATGGCTACATCAGCTCTCAGAATAATAACCAAGTCTCTCAGCATAACACAAAAGGCCTTTCAATATCTGTCCCTCCTCACCAGCTAAGGAATATTTCTTCATGTTTTGAGCATTCCAGCCAGACTGGCCTTCATCATTTCCAAATACAGAAGCCCTCTTATTCCAGATGCTTCCAAACAAGTACTTTTGTTTCAAGCTTGAAAGTTTAAACTTATTTCCTCAGACCCATCACCACCCAGCCTCTCCAGCACTCTGTTAGTAGAAAAGTGTTGCCCAGCTAGATCTCCCACACCACAGGTATATTACATTTAGAATCCTTTCCCAAGAGTACTATGCTGGCTATTTTACTTAGCTGTTTCTCCTTTATATTTTGGAAAAATCTATGTCTCTCTCATCTTGGCATCCTTGGAGCACATCAAACCACCAGACACATCATAGATGCTCAGGTTAAGAAGTACCTTTTACAGAGCCTTACTGCTCTGCTGTCTAGGGCAGACATAATCTTTTCTGTCTAGCATCATTTAATTCGGACAATGGTTAAGTCTCCACGCAGAATACCATGTTATAGATCTATTTGAATCCTGCCTCATAGCATCTAATTGTTCGATTTGTCTGTCTAGCTATTGGCAGCCCGCTGGGTGTTGGGAGGGAAACTCGCAGCTATTTTAAGAGGCCCTTATTGAATCAACCTTGAAAGTTTTGTTTATGGTTTTCTGTATTCTGCTTCCTTTTTTGTTCCTTGGGACCCACTCAAAAACATTTAAAGCCATCTTCCAATTTATTTCTCCAATGTATATTTCCAGCTGAGTTTTGTTTTATTACCGAGAAGTTTCTCTTGGAGAATTCTCAGACCAGCTCTGAAAAGACTTCATATCAAATTATCCCAGTTTCTCGGCTGAGCTGTTTATGCCATTATTCCACGTAATGTGGTAGGAGAGAGAGAAAAGACAGACTCTTTTTAAGGTTAGCTAATACCACATAGCAATTAGAACAAGCAGGATTTGGGTACAAAACCTGAACAGACAGCCAAGCCAGACTCTTGATCTAATGTTTAAGGTTTCCTCCAGAGCTGTTGTTTAAGAAAAGAAAGATCTTTTTTGTGAAGAGAGATTTATCTTTGCTTCAAGGATGTGCAAAGCTGTGTAATTAAAGCCAGGTAGGTGGTTGATACAGGGAAACAAAAGCAGAAATTCGCAGAAAGCCTAGCATCTACTTCATGAATGTTTTCCCCTGGAGCTTGAAAGGGGAGAGTCAACCCTCAGAAGAGGCCCTACAAAGCTGTAGCCAGCACAGTGTTGTTCCATAGACTCCCTGACTTCGGCAGCACACTCTGCTGTCTGCATTTCCTCTTTGGACTGTATTCCAGATTGGTGTGTAAGAGGAAAAAAATGTATTCTATTAGAAAAAGAAAACAAATATGTTTCCTTGTTTGAATACTTGTTAGAAGCTGTATTTTAAATTTAGAATTCCTAGGAATGAATAATCACATGCCCATGATATTAGTAGCTTGGGAAGAAACCATCAGATTGACTTTAAGGCTTGGAATGTGACTCAATGGGTAGAGTGCTTGCCAAGCAAGTGATGAGTTATAGCCCAACACTGCAAAAACTGAGCTTGGTGGTACACATCTGTGATCTGAGCACAGGCAACTAGAGGGAGGAAGATCAGAAGTCAAAGATCATATTAAGCAATTTTTCATACTTTGACTATTAGGAGATAATTGCAAATTATTGGCTGATAGGGAGCCAATAAGCTCAAGTGCTCTTAGACAGTTACCCTTATTTTTATTGTAGGTCATGTTTCCTTTTGCCTCTTGAGTACCACAAGGATGACAATCAAAAGACAGGAAGACAAGAACCTAACTTAAGAAATCTCAATTTTATGAATAGACCATTCTGGTTTGTAAGTAAAAATATTCCCCATGGACTAGTGAATTTAAACATTTAGTCCCGGACTGTTAATGTTGCTTTGGGAGACCATGGATTCCTTAACGAGGAAATGGCGAGGAAGTGAATCATTGGCAGGTCAGCCTGAGTTTTCATAATCTGCAAAGACATAAACCAGCACTACTCCTTACCATGGTGCCTTTTCTGTCATGATGAACTGGATCCCCTCAAACCTTGAGCCAAAGTAAACCCTCCCTGCGTCTTCCTTTCAGTTGCTTTTTGTCAGATACTGACACATAGCGATGAGGAAAAAATAATACCTAACACATATGCACCAAGCAAACACAACTATGTGTTCTTACAGACAGAAAGATTCTTTGATCAGTATCACCTAGAAAAGTAAGCCAATCTCCCCAGAGGAGAGCAAAACTCCAGTAATTTATTATATTAGGATGTCTTCCTGTACAAACATCTTAAAATTGACTACATGGGCTTTTTCTCAGATCAGACTGCATAAGAATACAATGAACCTGGGGAGGATTATGTTCTGAAAGAAAAAATATATATCAATTTTCCAAATCTTCTTACATTACTAAGACATCTTATTTTCTGTTGTATCTGACATTTTGCCCATAAAGCTCCTTGGAAATCCTTCAGAAATAGACAATGTCATGGCAAAGTAAGAATGTGAGGGGTCAGAGAATTTGGCTAAAATCAGCTGATTAACTACTTGTGTAAGCATAATCAAGTGTTCAGTCACTGGGGCCCCTGTTGATTTCTTTTGCAATGGGAAAAAAAATGACCTGAACTTCACTGAAGTAAGAATAGGCAATGCTCAGCGGTAGACTAATGAAAAGTCCACGTGGTCTAAAAGATATGCTAGTTTCCATGATATATTTGTTGCCCCCAAATAAAAGTATTTTGTTTGTTTGTTTATGCCCCACTTATATATCTATCACCATGATAAGGTACCCAAACAACATCAACTTGGAAAGGTTAGGGTTTTTTTTGGGGCTCACAGTTGATAGTAACCCATTGAGCCAGAAGCTAGTGTAGCACTTAGTCAGATGAAATGTATAGCCAAGAAAGAAAGAAAGTGAATACATTCATACTATGCTTGGCTCATTTTCTCCTTTTATGTATGGTACAGGCCAAACTCAGAGAATCTCATTTCTCTGGTTTTAGGCTCAATCAGCATAATTAACACTGTCTCCCATAGACATGCCTGCAGGCCAAACTGATCTAGACAATCCTTCTCAAGACTCTTCCCACATGATTCTAGATGTGTCAAGCCACAATTATAAATGATGATCACTGTTTATAAGCATGTCAATTTCCTCAGAGTCATTTTAAATAAGTTCATTTTCAGGGTCTCCCAAATATTTTTCCAAGATGAACTTATGAAAAAAAATCATATCATTAAAGACTCAATTCTTAAAATATTTCCAACATTTCCTCTCCTTGATACACATTTCATTTGTTAGGTTGATGTAAAATTTCTTCATTCTAAAATGAAATTAAAAATGCAACTTTGGGAAAGCATGTGTCATTTTCCAAAGTTAAATGACTATATTCACTTGGCTTCAGGGCAGCAAATGAAGTTAGAATATCTTATCTCACATAGGAAAAAAAAGGGGGATGAGAGAGAAGATATTGAGAATGTGGGAAAGGACTCAGGGAAAATGGTACAGTGAGGGGGAAAAGGGAAAGAAAGGAAAGAAAAGAAAACAGAGGAAAGGGTAGGGCAAGAATAGACAGAAGAGGAGAGGAAGGAAAAAGAAAGGAAGTGAGGAGAGTGGGGAGTGGGGAGAGGAGAGGACCAGCAGGCTCTCTTAGGGCTTAGGAAAGTGGAATCCGTACAGGCAAAGGGTCAATAAAGATATGGCTTAGCTGACAGCTACCCTCACTGGGTTAGCTTGCTTCTTAATGCTGAGATAAACAGATTGACCAAACCCAACTTGGCAAGGAAAGGGGCTATTCACTTATACACCCCATCACAGTCTGTCACTCAAGGAAGCCAGACAGGAACTCAAGCAGGGCAGGAACAAGGGGCAGAACTAAAGCAGAGGCTATGGAGGAGCGTTGCTTATTGGCTTGTTCTCCATGGCTTGCTCAGCTTGATTTTTTTAAAAGCAAAGATTTATTTATTGTATTTATATGAGTACACTGTACCTGTCTTCAGACACGCCAGAAGAGGACATCAGATCCCATTGCAGATGGTGTTGGACCACTATATGGTTACTGATAATTGAACTCAGGTCCTCTGGGAATAGTGCTCCTAACCACTGAGCCACCTCTCCATCCCCCCAGCCTGATTCTTTTATACCACCCAAGGCCACCTGTTCAGGGGTGGCACTGTAACAGGAGTCTGAGCCCTCACATATCCATCACTAACCAAGAAAATAACCCTCAACTTGCTTTCAGGCCAATCTGATGAGACATTTTCTCAATTAATAGTCTGAATGGACTTCCACAAGTGTGCTAGATGCCTCTAGCTTGTTTCGTGTTGACAAAAATCTTACAGAAGTTCTCTTATCTCAAACCTACTACAAATTCTTTTTTTTTTTATTGAGCAATAAACAGATTTCTCTCACTTCAGTGGATTTCCACATGTCTACATTAATCAAACACTGTGTGTCATACTTTCAAGGAGTGCTCCTATGATTTCAGTACCTCTACACACACTCAGGATAATTTGAAGAAGCTATAGCCTATCATAACCCACACACTGTTTTAAACTGCTGAAGGAGTACTAGATGCATTGCCTTGTGAGGGGTATCCAGTAGACCAAAAAGGGCATATTCCTATATGTGAAACTAATTACAATGACTTCCAAACAATTCTGATTTATGGAAGTAGCATGGTGAGTCAGATTAGGACAAGGACACATACAGATGGCCAGAAGATTACAAATGTGGAAAGCTCAACCACCAATCACCTTTCTGTTTGTCTTTCCCCATGATCTAATTCCAAGCACCTTTTCTCCCTTTTCAAATTCTTCCATCTGTTCAGTTTCCAGAAATCTCTGAGTGGCTAGCTACTTCATCCAGGTTCACACTCACCTGGCAGTTCTTTGCAGGTGCTCTTCTGAGGCTGTAGACCTTGAAGCTTACATTTCAAGCTCTTCATTTCAATTCATTCCCTGTGCCCCTGACCTACTGCTGCCTAAGCACTTGTAAATCTTTTGCAATTTGTCTCTTTGGAGCAAAGTACTGGCCTTGTCCCCTCAAGATTTTGACTGTGAAGTACATCAGGCAGAACTCCTGGTGTACAAATAATTTTGATACAGGCCAAAGTTTCAGGAAGAGGTAGTCAGATGGGAAGATAAAACATCGAAAGTTTTCTAGATTTTTTTGGAAAGATTTACAACCTTTTCTTGAGACTATTTAGTGCTCAAACAAAAACATACTGAGTTCTCATACCTGAAAGATAAGACTGTTTTATGGCCTGGCTATTGCTGTGGCCACCCTGCCTAGATGATTGACTGTATCCGGTAACACCACTTGAGATCTCTAACCACACTTTTGGTCCAAAGTTTAAAGAGATTATGAATTGACAAACTACATTAAAATAGTTCATATCAACATATTTTGATGCTTATTATGCAAGTTGTCAATGCCTGGAATTTTCTCTTTCTGTTACATATGAAAATGTCTCATTGCTATAATTAAGTTGATTATATAGAATCCTTGGAAATTAGTTGACTTGATCACTTCAAAATTAACTCAGTTTGTCTTTATTTTTCTTATGCTTGGGAAGGTGCTGTGGAAGGACATTAATCATTTCTTGCACTGCAAGTAGATACTTTAAAGCTTATTGAGTTTTTGTTTTATAACTAAAAATCTTACAGGACAGCAAGGTGATCTGAACATCTATTTTTCTTCTTAAATAGAGAAGAGAAATAAAAGGCAGAAGAGGTGTTTTGAATGCTGGTTTTGCATCCTTTTTTAATTATATATATATATATATATATATATATATATATATATATATATATATATACTGCTTCCTGATAAAACTATGCATGCCAATCCTTCCTGTCATTTTCTGACAATCTAAGTGCAGACAATGTACAGTTCGTTGAACTTTCTGCTGCTTCCCAATGCTATTAATCAAATTTTTGCTGTAAAGTAATTCATTTTTCATGCATAGAGACATCTCTAATTTAGCCTTGTTTAAGAGGGTTAGGCGGAGAATTTAAGCCCATACATTTATTTGAAATACAATTAAAATAATGGAAACATCTATATCTTCGTAGCATTAAATGCTGTAGAATGGACAATTAAAAGCTATCCCAGATTAATACTATTAAAATGTCATGAGCAATATAGGCCTGGCCATCTGATTTATCGTTCATCATGTCTGTATAACTTACTCAGAAGCTGTATAATGAGGAGGGATGCTAAATTAACACAGCTATGAATTCTTAAGTAGAGAAGAAGAGGGAAAAATTCCTCAGAGTAGACTGTTTCTGAGAATAAAGATTCCAATTATCTAAACTATGATTAGTTGGACTGAAAGCCTATGGAACTGCTCAATATGCGCAATGCTGATATAACCTGAAGTTCTGACACCTTTGGAATAGGGTAGAAAAGTGAAACTCTTAGGATGTAACTGTTCGGTAGATCATATATAATGTTGAACTATAAACATGGCTAGATGTGTCAATCCAGCATTTTGGGAACTCATTATTCTTTTAGACACAATGAATGACAATCATTAAACATGAAGTTAAAAAAGAATCTGCAAAAGTGATCAAATAAATAAATCGTAATAATGACTCAAAAAGAATGCTTATGTAGGGGCATGAGAGATAATTGCATTGGCAAAGTGTTTGCTTTGAAGGCCATGAGGATTTCAGTTTGAACAAAAAACAGACTGGAGGTGCATTCTTATAATCCTGATTCTGGGAAGTAAGAGATACGTGGAACCCTGTGACTCCCTGTCCAGCCAACTGAGCTGCAAGAATATACCCAGGTTCCATGACAGGCTCTGTATCAAAAAATACACACCACACACACACACACACACACACACACACACACACACACACGCATGCACACAAGAAGAACAATGGAGGAGAGTTACAGAACTTCCTTTGTGTGTAGCTAAGATGTAAAGCAGTGGCTGTCAGTTACTGACCAGCCATACTCTCACCATTGTTATCACACTTTTGTCCATAGCAGTGTTTCTCAAAATTGCATACAAATCAGAAATTGCTCTTAGTGAAGGTCTGAGGCACTGTGAGAACTTGCATTACCCCCAAATTATTAAGATGCTGTTGTTTAGACAAGGACAAAGCGATGCTGAATGCTCTCTTGCATATGTGTGCATATTTTGGGGTATGTACAGGTGTACATGTTGAAAGGACTGGTACCCACACAGCACAACACACACAAGACCAACTTCTGAGCACAAAGGAGATTTACTTTCCACTGAGGGACAAATGATGAGTAATAATACATAAAGACAGGAGATGGGGGACAAAAGAGAAGGAGAAGGGAACAAGGAAGAAGGGGAGGGAGAAGAGATATTGATCCCCAGGGACAAAGGACTGCCTCTGATAGCAGGAGACAGACATGATCCATAAGCAAACAGCAGTTTATAAAGGTAAATGATGATGAAAGAAACTTTGTGTTAGGATGATTAGTTTGTTTTGATTGAGGTGGTTAAATTAGGAAAGCCAAAGGGGGCTTTTGACTGCTGGACTGATTCAATACTTTTTTAGTTGGAACTTGGTATTCAGCCTCGAGGGGAAGAAGTGATCAAATAAGTGAATAGACCTCAGTGACTAGCTTTAGGAATGAAACCTAATGGTTTTTCACAAGGAAGGGGGAGTAGGGAAAGGACAAGGCCTTCCAGGGCCATGTTTTCCATGCTTGGGCTGGTTAGAGACCCTTCTTCACGCATGAACATGTATATACATGTATGTGAATGTCACAAGATGACATTATAATTCCTTAAAAACTGTTCATCTCTTTCATTGTGTTTATTTTTGGAGAAAGGACCTCACACTAGGACCTATGCCTCAGCTATTAGGCTGGTCTGCCTGGCCAGGAAGCCAGAAAACCCCTGCTTTCTTTACCTCCTATGTACTAGGATTCAACGTGTGTGCCACATTCTCAGATTTTGATATGGATTTTAAGTATCAATCTTGAATCTTTATCCTCATATGTTTATCATTTTACTGGCTGAGTTATTTCCCTAGCCCCAAAATTTGAACCACTAAAATAGAGTATATCTGAAGCATTCAAAAGCCAGAAAAATCAACGGATATGTAAGTATTAGATTCTCAAATACGCAAGTTTCTGTCATGTATTTCTTTCTGTTTTGGCTTACTTTGAGATTCCTGAGATATGAACACTCCAGCTGTCAAATGTACCCTCCCCCACTATACAAACAAATTTCTTCACTTTTCTTCACCTGTCTCTCTCTCTTTCTTCCCTCAATGCCTCATGTATCCATTGTTTCATGTGCTTTAGGCATGAAGCCAAGTACTTCATGTCAATGCAAATGAGCTCTTGGAGAACTTGCCCCTCAATATAAAATAAACACTCAGCATTCAGGAAAGAGATGACACTGTGGTTTTGTCATATCACATTGATTGCAGAAATACCTGTGAGAGGGGAGGAGATAGGGAAAAGGAGAGGGGAGGTAAGAGGAAGGGAATGGGTCACTGTTTTCTTCATGTTCATGCCCTGTACCCAAAGCCATTTGCTGTCTACATCCCACACTGATTCTTACGAATGCTTCAAAGTGACACATCAGCCTTTGTTGACTTTAAAACTTCTTGGGTCACCCTAGCAGCACATTTGTATTCTTTCATTTGCAAAATAACCTATCTAATTTAGAAATACAATTGAAATTTAACCACTAACTTAAAAAGCAGCCACTATCTGTGCTAGAGTACTTGGCAAGCAAACCTATGTGGCCATCATTTGTGAAAGCCATGTTTTCTCTCATCACCCTGTTTCATAGCTCCTTCCAGGTCTGGCGCTTAGCCACTGGTTACTCAGACTCTGGTTCATTGTTGTTAATTGCTTCATAATCATTTGTGAAGAAAATCAATGAGAGAAATGTCATTTCCATTCACGGGAACAGATACCTTGGCCTCAAATAGACCTTCCTGACCCAAGCTGTGCATTAGAATCATCATGGGAGATTTTTAAAACAAACCTGGTGCCAGGCATCACCTTCAGAAATTTACATTTTATTGATTTTAGGGAGATCCATGGCTTCATCACTGTATTTAATGTTCCCAGGTGATTGTAATGTCTATAGCCAAGGTTGAGAACCATTGACCAAACAAGTACAAATAACTGTGCCACACCAGGGCAAGGTTTGCTTGCTCTCCTGGCTTGCAGGTTGGCCCTAGCTTTCAGATTAGTTGAGTCAGTGTCCATGAAAGGCTGAGAATTAACTCCTGTGGTATTTGACACAGACACCTGAAGGAACAGCAGATACCAAAATCGTCCACTTGGACAACAATTAAGTCTTCTGTGTTGCCTAAAGACTGGCAGATACAAAGCAGATGACTGCTCTAGCCAAGGGCCCTTGTCTGACTCACAGACTCTCCAAGTCAAGTTCTGAGCCCCCGCCTCTCATCTGTTCATGATCTGTGAACATCTCTTCCCTTTTCTCTCCTAAGATCTATATTTTGTCTTTTTCTGAGTCATGCAAAGTCATGGTACTCACATGGGGCCACAGCAGGACCACAACTCCCCATTTTTTCAATTCTAACTATATATATATATATATATATATATATATTATATATATAATCACATGTAAGATTTATGTGTCTTTGTATGTGCATGTGTATGGTACTCTTCCAGAGCTGGAACTAGTCATATATGACCCGAATTTGGAATTTTCTAAAATTAGTGGAACCTGAACTCAGACTATTGTCTTGACAAGAAAGGCTCCTAATGTTGAGAGATTCCTACACTCAATTCATATATAAGATTTCATCTGAAACTGGTTGTTTACATCAGTAATTTATTAGGTATTTTTACATTCAACCCTTTTTAAGGTCTCCATAATGATCTCTTTTCAGCAATTTGAAATATTACCTTATATCTCATTTAACATTTTCATCTTTGTGAGTTTGTCTAAGGCTCCAAATACTTCAGGGGAAGGCATGAAATACTTGTCTCTATGAAGCTGCATTAAACTGCAAGGCTATGGAGTGAAGAAGAATGACAGGGAGGAATGACTGCTAAGCAGAGTGTTCCTGGACATAATGAGGTATTCACTCACCACACAACCATTGGAGGTTTGACTTCTTAGCCCTACTGGAAAGAAGTGAACTTGAGGAGCAGAGAGACAAAATTAGAAGCTTAGAGTATAGATAGTTCATATTCAATTTGTACTTACACTTATTTACACTACTTACCTTATTTACACTAGAGGTGAAAGCTAGATAGGTCTTTACAGTGAGTTAAGTATGCAAGCTTGAGCCTTGGGTCCTATTTTGGAGAGAGACAATACAGTTGCAGAGGCAAAGTGGAGTATGTGGCTTTGCAAGCTGTTGGCCCACCAAGAGAATGAAGAAATGGATGAAGCAGCAGCTGGCAGGAACATGGTAGCTTTCTTTATCTTCAGTGAGAGAAATGCCCATAAGGGGATGCTTGTAAAGTGAAGAACTGCCTGGAAACCACTGTACACATGAACCAGTTCTATAGGTGAATGTTTAAGAATGCTATTGTTGGGCTGGAGAGATGGCTCAGTGGTTAAGAGCAATTTCTGGTTTTCAGATGACAAGAGGGCCAACTTCCAGCACTTACACAAACGTCCAGGGCATCTGATACCTTTTCTCACCTCTCTGGGCATTAGCACTTATGTGTATACATAAGTGTATATGCAGATGCATATACATGAATAAAAATAAAGTAAATTTTAAAAATAATGCTTTATTAAGGCTACTACTAATTTCCATATATGTCATATTCTCCAATATTGGCTTTATCAGTAAAAGTACCTGTATTTTGATCCTGCCTTAGGTACTGCATAATTACTGCTAAATTCAGCTAGAATAGAGAAATAACAATCATATAAGTGTTTGGTAGCTCTGATGTTGGCTGCCATTTTAGAAATAACCAGACTCATTCTCCCCATCTGGTACTATCTCCATTCAAGCTCATGCCCCACACAAAACCAAATTCCCTAATACTGCTTTGCATTTCACAAAATCCACAGCGAATGGCTACAAACATTAATTTTTTTAAAAAAAAATTGTTTTTGACAAATCCACACATCTGTACAATGTTTTGTGAACATGTCATCCATTACTCTCCTTTATACCATTCACTCCTATAGACCTCCTTTTTATTCTCAGATAGTTGACTTCCTAGTTCCCTGATATTAAGCTATATGGATATGTAGGCAATATGCCTCCTACATATTTATATTTACACTGTTAGACTCATCCTGCTACCTTCCTTGGCTACAGAAGTCTTATGCATTTATTGGATTATTTGTTTATATATTTTGCAGTGGGCAATGACATATAAAGACTCAAAACTGGTTGAAACACCAAGAAAAAATAAGTTACTGCTCAGCTCTCAGTGGATAATCTATGTCGGTGTTCCCACCTAAACCCAAGACAAGAGGACATCCTGGGAAGGGTGCAAAAAAGATTTTAAGAACTGGCAGATGGAGAAGAGTCCTATGATATGTTGTCTTTGATAGCTATCTGCACAGGACCTAAACAGAAAAAAAAAAAATACATCAAAGATGCTAAAGTGCTGGTTCAGAGACAGCAATGAGAAAGTCAAATCCTAGGGCAGAGAGAAGCCGACAAGGCTTAATAAAGTGTGCAGCCAAAGCAACACAGGCCTGGGGAGTGTGGCTGTGGTGAGAACAGATCCTGAAACATGGAGAGAGAGAAAGAGAGAGAGAGAGAGAGAGAGAGAGAGAGAGAGAGAGAGAGAGAGAGAGAGCAGTTCTATGGAAATCTCTAGAAGTCAGAAGCACCTGCTTCTACCCACTCGGCTCTCAGCTCTCATTAACCTCACACCAGCTTACCAGTTAACTCTGTTCTGTTCTGGCACTGGCTGGGCCCACACATACACCTGGGGCATATTGTATCTCATTCTATTATGCATGGTTTTCATTGGCAACTGAGATCTACATGAAATCCTGTAACCCAGCTCCTTTTGAAATTCTTCTCACAGCAGGGCAGGCCTCCCTAGATGTCCATAGAGGGTCATTTCTCAGTCCAAACATGTAGAAGCCTAGGATCAATAAGGGCCAGTGCAATGCTGAGCATTTAAACATGTGGCAGGGGTATGAATAAGTAGCTGGAGAATTTGTTAAAAGGCCAGGTGGCAACTGCTAGCTCTGTAACCAGCAAGGTATCTTTGTATATATTTGGTGTTTCACAGAACCTTCGGGCTTAGTTTGATTAGTTGCGAAAATTGTGGTGGGCCGGTGGGGAGAATCATGGTAATTGGTTTAGGTCATAGATAATCAGAAATGTCTCCCCCAGTGGGATGAAATCTATTAAAATTCCTTATTTAAATATCTTTGTCATTCTGCATTCTGCTCACATGCAGAGTGGTGTGTCCCATTCTTGGTCTCTAAGGAAGAAAGCAGACATCTTTCATTGTTCTGCATTTAGAGCTAATTAACATTTTCAAAAGGGGTGACTTACGTACTGTTCTATATACCCCCAAAGCAGTTTTTCCAGATCCTAGTTTTAGTTCATTCAAGGATTCACATCTTGGGCTTAAAGAGATGTTGCAGTACATAAGAGAGAATACAACACAAGCATGAAGACCCGAATTCAAATACTAGCACCCAAATAGAAAGCCAAGTATGGCAACAGCTACCTGTAACTAACATTGTGGAACTTGTGAGTTTGTTCACCAGCCAGCCTAGCAGAAATGTCAAGCTTCCAGTTCATCTGTAATATTCCGGGATATTAAGGTGGAGAGTGATAGAGGAGACCGAAATATTCTTTCAGGTCTTCACATACACCCAAATGGGCAAGCCTAGCCGAATTCCTACATGCAACACATGCACACGCACACACACCATAAAATCTCAAGATATTTGATGTCTTCTACACTTGGAATCATACATACATAGTGCCTAGTCTTATGCCTGAAATACTGAGGGGAAGAAATGACTTTACGAGCTGTGATAGTTGATATTTGGTCCTTTGCCCTCTGTTGAGAATTCAACAGTGCCCCTTAGTCAAAAAAAAAAAATGTCCCAGAGCCTCCAATAGATGCCTAGAATAGTACTCAACTCTAGGTATACAGTCTCTTTCCTGTACAGGAATATCTGTGATAAGGTTAAACCTACAAATTAGACACTGAAGGAGATTTACAAGGTATATTAAACTAGAATAATTATAATAATGAATTGTAAGAAAAGTTATGAAAGTGCCCTCACTCTCTAACCTTTTGTCTTTTTGTCTAAAGCCAGAATGCAAGGAGAACAATTTTATATGGGATCCCATTAATGTGGATAATTAACATGTATTAATCAAGACTGAAAGTGCTGGACAGTGTCTCCTCTGCATCTATGAACAGCATCCACCTTATTCATGTGTTTTGGGGTCATGTTCAAGTGAAGTAAATATTCCTTGGCACTAAAAACACAGTATCACAACATCCACATAAATGAAATAGTTGCAAATTGCTAACACTCAAACATTGGCCACAACATGCAAATTGCAAGACACAGAGCATTCTGGGTAGAGCAGATGGAGTAGTCATGAGGTTTTAACATGCTACTCAGAAACATGTATAGCTGAAAACTTACACAATGCGTATTTTAGGATACCCCACAAACAATCCTTGGAGTCTCCCTTGAACTCTAGGTGACTGAAGCCACAGAAAGTGAAATTGTGGATAAAATGTCAGCCATACAGGGACCAATTTGGTGGTGTATATGGGTTTGCAGCCATCCTTAATACCTCTGATGGCTGGAGGGAACTGGTGTCACCTGCTGAGGTGCTGGCAATACTGATTCATCTCTTCTCCCCTACAGACTTGTTAATCTGGTCTGAGGTTAATAATTTCTAAAACCCTGTTACCATTTGTCTGGATCACTGTTCTGTCTCCTTCTAGTCTTCCCATGCTAGGTCTCCTGGTCTTGGTCTCTTCAGTTCCTTACCTTTCATAGGGGCCCATGTGGTTCCTGTGACAGCTTCTAATGAGAATGCTGGTACTCAGGACTCAAGTCTTAATGCTTACTGGCATTTTTTTAAACCTCGAGATAGTTTTCTTTTATTAAAAATAGATTCTTTTCTCACATATTTTTTCTCTCTCTACTCTTCCTAGTTCTTCCCTACCTCCTCTACCATCTGAATACACTCCCTTTCTTTTATTATAAAAGAACAGGTTTCTGGGAGATCATGTAAAATGAAATAAAATAAAATATATGATAAAGCAAAAAGTATTACATTGAATTTGGACAAGACATACCACCAGAAAGAAAAGAGCTCAAGAGAAGGCACAAGAATCATAGACTCACTGGTTCGTATACTCTGGAATCTCATAAAACACTGAACTAGAAGCCACAATTTATACACAGAGCATCTTGTGCAGGCCTGTGCTTGCTGTGTCAGTCTCTATGAGTTCATAAAAGCTTCCATCATGTAGATTTAGAGCATCTTGTTTTCTTGACCACTCTAGCTCTTATACTCATTTCACCTCCTTTTCTGCAGGGTTTCCTGAGCTCTGAGGGAAGGGATTTGATGAAGACACACCACTTAGGGTGAGTGTTCCAAGGTCTCTCACTCTCTGCATAATGTCTAGCAGTGGATTTCTGATGCATTTCATCTACAGCAGGAGGAAGCTTCTCTGATGATGGCTGAACAAGTCACTGATCTATGAATATAGCATAATATCATTAAGAGTCATTTTATCATTATGTTTTTGTTATTGTTGCTTGATTTGTTTGTTCATTTGTTTCTTTGTTTCTTGGTCATCCAGTCAGCATCAGGTATGGGTTACATTTCCTGTAGTTGGCCTGGAGTCAAAGTAGATATTGGTTAGTTACTTCCACAAGCTCTGTGTCAAAATTGCCCTAGTACATCTTGCAGGCAAAACATAATTGTAGATCAAACTATTTGGCTGGCTTGGGTTTATGTTTCTCTTTTGGTAGTGGCTCCCAGGCATTTTTTAATGCACTGAGTCATTTCCCTGTCTCCAAAGAAGCTAATTCTTGAATGATATAAAGGGAGAATCTGGAAGTTGACTTTCTTAGTAAGCTTCCTTACTTTTCAAATTTATTTCAAATACTTTAGACTAAAATTAGAAAAGCATCATGAACTTGATACAAAACACAAAAAAACATGAAGGAACAAAACTGAAAAGCTGAAAATAATCTTAGCACACAAGAACAATTCCAGAGAAAATTTCATGTTTCCTTCTATACATACAAATACACATATTCTTTCTTCCCAAATGCATTTTGCTGAGGATATTCTTTTGCAGACAGAATGTTTACCTTAGGGCACTGTCCTATAAAGTATCTCCAGCAAATAATGACTGTTTTGTGAGTTTCTCTGTGTTTTTATACATGTATGCTTGCACATGTGCACGTGTGTATACACTCATAAAATGAAACAGCCAAGACCGCATGTTCTCTGCTCTCACTCTTTACCCTATTATTGTGTTTTAAACATGTATCTTTGTATGTGGATGTGTGATTCTATGTGTTTATTCATGCCATATGCATGCAGTGCCAGTGACAGCCAAAATTGGAACTAGTTTTTTAGGAAGTTGTGGGAACTGGGAGCTGAACCTCAGTTTTCTGCAAAAGCAGAAACTGCTCTTAAACCTCTGAATCATCTCTTGAGACCCTCCATCTTATTTTTGAGGCAGTGTCTTGCACTGAACCTGACACTTACTGATTTAAAGAAAATGACTGGCTAGTGACACCACCCGACTCCTGACTGTCACACCACCCTTTGTGTCCTCCTCCCCCACACTGGGATTACAGACCCTCACTGTCTCACTTTGTCCTTGTTTTAGAACCCAGCTCCGAAGATTCAAACTTAGGTCTGCACGCCTACAGAGTAGTCACTTGTCTTGACAAAGCCTCAAACTGACTTAGGTTATTACTCCTTAGAACCATATTGGGAGTGAATGGAGGGTACCTAAAGGCTTATACTGTAGCATTAGTTTACTATTGATATTTTGGGGGTGGGTTTGGTTTTCTTTAAAAAAAAATAAGCAAGGACCAATGTCCATGTTTATATGTCTTTGTGAGTCTAGTGCCTTTTCATTAACATTGATAGGCAAGACACGCACTTCAGCAATAGGCTGGTGGTAATAGAGTGTAGAAGGTGCTGGAAATAATGCAAGTAAAACAGCTAGTCAAAGGTTTTAAAGAAACATGACTTTTCTTAGAGGTGTGTGTGTGTGTGTGTGTATGTGTGTGTGTGTGTGTGTGTGTGTGTATGTGTGTATGAGAGAGAGAGAGACTGACACAGAAAGATAGAGGCAGAGACAGAGAGGGAGGGGAGATATCTGAAATATATGTGATCTGTCGTGTATATGGTGTACTAATGTGTGCATGAGATGTATATATGTGAGGATATGTGTGTATGTATGTGTGTGAGGTATATGTGTGTATGATGGCTATATGTTGTATTTTAAATGTGTATCATATGTGGTATGTGGTATGTATTGATGTATGTATGATATGCATGTTACTATGTGTGCCTGCATGTTTGAGGTATTATTGTGTGTATGATGAATGTATGTAGTGCTTCTATGGTATGTATGTTATGTATGTTCAGGTGTGAGGTGTTTGTATGGTGTCTACATGTCGGATGTTTGTAAATGTGTGTGGTGTAAATGTGATATGCGAGTGTGTTATGTGTGATATGTATGTGTGTATGTGATGTATATGTGATCTCTCTGTGTATGGTGTGAGATTGTTGTCTAGTATATACACATGTTATCATTGTATGGTTTTTTATGCATATGTGTACATGATAAGTTTATGTATGATATATAGGGGAGGCATGCATGCCAGCGCACATGTGGAAGTCAGAGGGCAACTCTAAGAGCCAGTTCTCTCCTTCCATCTTTATTTAGGTCTCAGGGATCAGACTCAGGTTACTTTTACCCACTGAGTCATCTTGACACTCCCAAGACTGTAATGCTCAAAATGGAGTTGAACGAGTCTGTTTCTCTGAGGAACCAGTGAGTATGATACAGTCCATAAACATTTTTCTCTTCCTGTATTAGCAATATTTCTCATACTGTCTTGGCCAAGGACCAGATTTATGCTTGTTTCATTTTGATGTCCTTCCAATTTTTCATGGATATATACTTTTGTAAAATAGTATAAAATGAATGCATAGAAAAAATAAAATAAAAATGATATACACTATACAAGCCAGTGTTTTTTATTACTAAATTCAAGAGTCATAAAATTTCTTTGACAAATTGCTATAAATATTTTAAGAGTGTACTCTCAATCTCTCCACTCAATTTTTCATGATGGGCCAGTAACTAACACTTTACAGCTCAGCGCTAGTGGACCATAATCTGAACAGTGCTGCTTTAGGACGTATTCTCAAATAAATGTAGCAGCTACCTAAGATGGTAGTGTTTTGGTGGAAACAAAGTTCCTAGCAAAGCTATTATAGGAGTAAAACGTCAGAGGACCAGGACTTGCTGGAGAAATAATAACAAGTATCTGGGTCGTCCTCACTCAAGTCAACCTGATGAGAATGCGAATCCTGTAGTCCCAATATTGAGTATGCAGAGCCAGAGAATCTGGTTCAAACTGGCTGTCTACACTAGGTGAGATAACAAGCTCAGAGATCAATGGGAACCCCTGTATGTAAGGAGAAAGTAACCCATCAGGAAAGACACCTGATGTCAACTTCTGGCCTCCACACACATATTCACGAACACCTACAAACATGTGCCCAAACACATGTGAATATCCCATACACACAAAAAGTCATAATGAGTATTTTTGGAAATTGACTGAAATAACCAACTGGGTCTGTGGTAAACAATAATATTATAGACACAGGAAGATGGAAAGGACATGACACAGAATTGGAAAGATCCAATAAAAAATATAGTACACACTGCATAAGAACTACATAAGTAGCTGGGAGGTAGCTCGATTGGCTCAGTGTCAATCATTCACAAAGCCCTGGATCCCGGGCTCCATATCACAGAAAACTGGGTGTGGTGTTTCATGCCTGTATCCCCAGCACTGGGGAGGTGGAGAAGGAGGATTAGGAAATACTAAGAGAAAATTCAAGGCAGTCCTGGAATATAGGAGTCAAGGAAGGGGAGTGGAGTAGAGAGTAGAAACTCAGGAAACCATTACAACTTCTGAAAAGTTATAATTCTTGGTTTAAAAGGGGAAATGTGCTCATCCAAATAAAAGTTGTCCCTCAAGGAAGAAGGTCAGAGTTTAGCATGGCAAATAGCACACAAATTCTCAAACTCAGGCATTGGAAGCTGGAGACATAAGGAAACTTTTGTTCTTCTTTGGTCTAAAAATGTTTTATTTGTTTTAGTTTTTGCAGTAGGTAAGTAGTTAGTGAAGAAACACATACCTGCTCAAAGTGTCAATCACAAATAACTCAGAGAGCTTAGCTATGCATGAACTATCTACATTAACCTCCTACTATCCTGGGGAGCTGTGGAATCATCTTCTGGACATGGCCTGACTGTTGCAGGTGTCAACTCCAGCAGGTATGGCTGCCTGCACAAGATAAAGCCAACCAAATTTCAGCCCAGATGTGCAGACAACTCCGAGGCACTACTCCTATAGAGAGAGATGCTAAGGGAGGAAGAGTCACTTTCCTTTTGCTGTTAGGTTGCTCATACATCAGTGGATGGCCACACAGCTGCACACAATATGGGTAGCACTCACTGAACTCAGGGGGATTTATTAATAACAAAAATAAACAAATAAAAGGACATGAAGCTGGAAAGTGGATAAATTGGACTATTTGGAGTGGTATTAGAGGACATTAGGGGTGGATGGATATGTTTAATGTGCATTGTATAAATGCCTGAAACATTAAGAGAATAAAACATATCAGTTTGTCTAAGAACATAAAATAGATACATAAAATCTTCTCATCTATGTATTTTCACAAACTCCAGAACTTTAAGACACCACTCTTCTGGGTGTTGACCCTCTCAAGGGCTATGACAAGTGTGTTTCTGTCAACACATCTGGATTCAGGTAAGAGAAGGGAGATCTACACTGGAGGTGACTTTGCCATATTCATGTTGGAAAGTACAGTATTTCTATCTAAAATCTCTTCAGCAGCCCTTAAAAAAAGACTTTCATACTTATCGCATTTACAGAGGGTAAAAGACTGATAAAAAAAAACTGAAGACAGAGTGAAGTCTTATTCTTACTGGTGAAGGACACAATTTGTTATTCTTAAAGGAGAGTTGTCAGGTGGCTGGCACCCTAAAGGACTAATGCTATGTGGATTAACATCTAAATGCCAAGAAGCAGGGGTGAGAAAGGAGATTCTCCCACCCCCTCCATTTCTCACCTACTTATCCGTATTCCCTTAATGAAAGACAGAGGAAATACTCTATTACATCTTCCCTTATGAAGGCAGAGCAGGCCACTCAGGACTGACTAAATGACAGAATTCATTCTCACTAGAATGGATGCACAACCAAGTGTGTACCCAGGAAACTCACACTGCAGCCTGAATCTCACAGTTTCACTGCAAGTTTTGGTTCTTAAAAATTTTAAACATTTATTTTAATTCTGTGTGTGCATGCTCGTACATGTATGTGTGTGTGTGTGTGTGTGTGTGTGTGTGTGTGTGTGTGTGTAGGTGAGTATGTATGTGTGTGCGTGTGTGTATATATGTGTGTAGGTGCATACGTGTGTCTGTGTGTGTTTGTGTGTGTGTCTGGTTGTACTCATGTATGCATGTACTTGTATGCATGCTCATGCCTATGGAGACCAGAAGAGTGCATCAGATCCTCCTCAGCTAAGGGATACAGGTATTTTGTGACCTGCCCATCTTTCTGTAACTCCATGCTGGGAACCATACCAGGTCTTTTACAAGTGCAATCTCTTCTTCTTCTTCTTCTTCTTCTTCTTCTTCTTCTTCTTCTTCTTCTTCTTCTTCTTCTTCTTCTTCTTCTTCTTCCTCTTCCTCTTCCTCTTCCTCTTGTCTTCCTCTTCCTCTTCCTCTTCTTTCCCTTTCCCTTCTTCTCCTCCTTCTCTTTCTTCTCCTCCTCTTCCTCCTCCTCTTTCGTTTGTTTATTCACTTTACATTCTGCTCACTGTCCCCTCCCATTCACTCCCTGCTACAATCCTTTCCTTATCCCCTTCCCTTCTTCTCTGATCAATTTGGGGCCCCTGAGTATCTCTCCACTCTGAAACATCAAATGTCTGTGGGGCTAGGCACATCCTCTCCTATAGAGGCCAGAAAAGCCAGCCCAGCTAGAAGAACATATCCTACTGACAGGCAACAGCTTTTGGGATAGCCTCCCCTCCAGTTGTTTGGGACCCATATAAAGACTAAGCTGCTAGATTCCTGTGTGTAAGCATAACACAGCATTATTAATAGTGTCAGGGATTGGTTCTTGACTGTAGGATGTATCTCAAATTGGACCTAATATTGATTGGCCATTGTCCAAGTCTCTGCTCCATCACATATCCCTGTATTTCTTGCAGACAAGATAAATTTTGGGTTGAAAGTTTTGTGGGTGGTTGGTGTCTCTGTATTTCCACTGGCATTCCTGCCTGGCTACAACAGGTAGCCTCTGCAGGTTTCATGTCCCCAATGCTGTGAGTCATTGTCAAGGTCACCTCCATTCATTCTTGGCCACCTCCCTTATATCAGGTCTCTGTCTAGTCCTAGAGATGTCCCCTACCTCCCCAGCCCTATCGCTTGCAGATTTCCATTCATTCTCAAGGCCATCTAGCCATCTCTCCTGCCCCTCTCCAGTAAGCATTCTTAACTGCTGAACCAAGTCTCCAGCCTGATGCTTTGCTTTCCATGCTTAAATGAGGTTGTGTGAGACTGCTGGAGGAACATAAAGGCCCCTTGTTTGGGGATTGTTTGGTTTCATTTCTATTTCTGTTCATCTCTAGATGGTACCTAAAGGAGTTGGCTTCATTTCTTTAATTAGAGTTCTAAACAGTTTCTCAGTGGGTTCCTTTGGAGTTGGCTCATCAAATACAAGGAAGGAAAATGCTCCAGAGTTTTCTCTAAGAAGATTCTCGGATCTATCCTCCAATGTCTTCTGTAAGTCTTTGCTCCCATCTTGAAGTCAAATGCTCCAGAGACAACACTTTCAAGTTTCTGCCTCCCAAGCACCCATTATGCCTAGCAGGATTCCGCACCCTGAGCAGATCGCTTAGCCAGTAACTAGGGGATAGTGGTGGAGTTTTATCTGCCATTTCTCGGGCTGATTATTAAATCCTTTTTTCTTTTAATTGATTTGAAACAATTGATTTTTCTGCCCTGAGATCAGAGGAAGGCAAGAAAAATTAAGACTGATAATGGGGTCAGAGCAAATGAATGAGTTAATTAAATGTACTTGGCTCAGCAGAAACAGACCTCTCTGTGGGGAGGGGGCAAAGAGAGTTCTGCACTTTGAACCACTGGACATCTATTGAGCTCAGTGTCACTACTTTTATGCTTTTATTGGCTTTTGTATTTAGGGAAAGAATTGGAATAAAGAGAATTATTAGTATAAGAGAAACATAAAGTGGAAGGAGCTGACGAAATGGGTTGGTTCAACTAAGTCTCTTTGGATATTTTCTTGTTAGTAAAAAACAATGGGTGTAAAAAAGGAGACAGAAGAGGACAAGAGGTAAATGTATATGAAAATAGCCAAATGTAGCCAAAAGGTACACAGATGAGTGCACTTCCAGGTAGGCTCCAAAAGGAACTGGTAAGAAGTTTACAACAATCAGGGATGGGGAGATGAGTCAGGCAGAAGAGTACTTGCTGTACACACATGAGGATCTGATTTTGATACCCAATACATACATGAAAATCTGAGTATGGTGGCATGAAATTGTATTCCTAGCTCTATGTAGGTGGAGACATGTGGATCCCTGGGACCTGCTGGCCAGCCAGCTTAGCCAAATTAGCTAAAGTAGCTTCAGGCCAGGGAGAGACCCAGTCTCCAAAAACCAAGTGGACAGTGTCCTGAGAATTAGCACTTGAGCTTACACTCCGGCCTCCACACAAACATGTGCAACTGTATGCCCACAGATATCAACATTTCCACATCATTAAACAAAAGCTCACAAAAATCATGCAAATGCCATTTTATGACAGGACTGTAGGTCAATTTCTTTTATGGAATTGAGGGTGGGGCAGAGTAGCCAGAGAAATGGCTCAGGGGTGAAGAATATATAACAGTCTTAACACCTTGAAGGGGCAGAGTTTAGTCCCCAGCACCCAATAAGAGGCTCACAACTGCCTGAACCTCAGCTCCAGATGATATCCTTTTGTGCCTTCAGTGGACACTATCATTCTCATGGGCACGATACATGGGTTCACATAAACACATAAATAAAAATAATAAAATAAACCTCTAAACATAAACAGTGGAAGTAGTGAGGAAGTTGGCTCAAAGGGAAAGAAGAAATAATTGGAAGAAATGATTGCCTTTGTACAGTCAGCCATGTTCCACTCCCAATGACACTCCACTGCCAGCTCTAAGCATCCCCCAGACTCCGATTTCCACAGGCCCAGCCTTACCATATCTTCTGATATTTAAAAAAAAATATTCATAACTAATTCTCATTTAAAATATCCCAAGTGTCAAAATGGGCTATGGTGTGGTTATCTTTGTCCTTGACTTTAAAAAAATGTGAAAGAAGAAGGAAAAGTCGATTCTCCTCATTAAATCTATTTTGGCATTCTTAATTTTGCCTTATGGTGTCTTTTTGTTTGTAATTTCTTGGACCTTTGTTTTGGGGAAATTAAAATTTTTGAAGATCAGATAGCCAACTATGTATTTTTTCATGTACCCCTTATACTCATTGGCATACACTAGAAATAGGGTTTGATTAAAAAACTTATGTTCTTGAATAAAAAATTATCTGGCAATATATTTTCTTCTCTTCACTGCCAACTTCCAAATGCAATAGAACCAAACCTCCCATTGCATGTGCTTGGAAAGTGTGTTACCATAACAATGTAAATAAATGTAACCTCCAAATAGCCTTTTTTAGAAGCTATCCACCTCCAACTGTGTCAGCTAGAATCTCTGAAGTTTCAGGCACTGTTTGCAACTTACTTTGAAAAGAAGTAGCAAGCTGGGTATAGTAGCTAATTCCGTTTCTGAACCTAACTATAATTATTAGGACATCATCATCATCATCATCATTATTGGTGTGTGTGTCCGTGCATGGTGCATGTGTGTATGCATACCTGATTGTGGAGAGCAAAGAACGACCTTTAGTGTAGTTCATCATTCACTAACCTACCTTCTTTTTAAGTCAGAGTCTTTCACTGGCCTAAAACTCATCAAGTAGTCTAGATTGACTCTACAGCATGCCCCAGAGACCTGCCTGTGTCTATCAGCACAACCCTGAGATTATGTGCATGTACTACTGAGCCAAGCATTTGGTTCTTAACGTAGGTTTTAGTGATTGAATTCTGGTCTCCATTCCTTCCAGTCAAGTACTTTATTGACTGAGCCATTACCCCAGTACATAAAGGTATTTTAAATTAGGAATCAAAAACTCATTATTGCAAAAGACCAGGTATGATTAAAGCACCAAAATCAAATGATCAATTGTCATGGGCCCAGTTTTGTTATTGTTCTATACAAGAAATTGCAAACGAGTGAATCAGTGTGTCACATACAAAAATAAATAAATAAATAAATTCCAAAAGCAGACAGCAGCAACAAAAGGCCAGAAGGTCATAGTTGTTCACCATTCTTCTTGTCAAACACTATTCTCAGCCTGTATAAATGTCTCAGTTTCAAGATTATTGTTTTCCATTGTGTATGGCTACTTCACTTACCATTGGGTCCTCCATCTTACTCAAAATTATCCCATCTTCATCTTGATGTCTCCATGTTGGTACAGTCACTTCTACTTTTATGACTCATTATTTCTTCTAATATCAAATTCAATAACTATTCAGTCTTCACTTATTCTGCCTCTCATCTCTGATTGTAGAAAATGCTTTAAAGTTGATCTGTGTTTCTGTAACTTCATACATATCCAACAGTCTACTGGGATGTACTGAGTTTTTTAGGAGCTAAAACTACAATTTAATCACTCTTTTTCCAACATTGTCTCTGTCTTCTTGTAGTCAACATATATGCATATATATGTATGCATATATCTATGTATATGTATGTATATATGGATTTATATACCTAGTATCTAAGTATAGTCTTGCAAAATCATATCTTGTATGTCTTTATGACTTAGGTTTCTGAACAATTTTCATAAATAACTATTATGCAAAATAATCTGATTATATACATCATCAAATCTATAATTTAAGTGTAGTATTCTGCATAAACAATGCCAAGAATAAAACCAGACCTACATTAATTGATTAATAGTAATAAGAAAAACTTAATTTTATTTTAAAAAATTGACATTATTCCAATTAACTCACAAACAAAATCATCACAGGACTTGTTTAAGGTAGCCAGTCAAACATTTGCCCAAACTCTATTCCTCTCAGTGAACTCCTATACAGTTAGAATGGCCACTCAGAAGCCATTAAAGCTTCACTAAGGGCTTTATATGTTCAATTATATTTTTACTAGTTTATACGCAAGTAAAATTTTTAAAAAGCTATGATGGAACTGAAACTAGAATGAACAAGCTGTATATTCTCATTTTGTAACACAAGTCTTTTGCCTCTATATGGTCCCTTTTCATTGCCATTTCTTGGTCTCCTTTCAAATGTTATCCTATGCCCACACCTACCACATGCTTACCTTATAACACATGCACATGCCAATATTGTAGACTAAGATCTGCACATAAGGAATCCTATGTTTTGTTTGCTTGTTTTGTTTTCTTCTGAGTTTGTTGGAACCCAAACTTAGACAACCGTTTTTGAGAATAAACTTTTAGAAAGCAACCTAACAAAATTTTTAGCCAAGGTTCTGATTCATTTACATGAAAAATGCTACCACATTTCATTAGTACCTCTAACGTTTCACCTTTGAAAATATGCTGCTTCTCTTAGTGTCCTTATTTATGCTATTTGATTTCAGGATATAAAGTGAAGTCTAGCTTAGGCTGAGAAGGTTGCTAGAAGGAAAGATGTTTAAGAATGAGAACTACTGGACGACAGATACTTAGGAATAAGACTTCTCTAAATAAGGATTGAGGACAGGTGGATTTTTTTAAAGCATTATGACAAATAGATGACATAATGCTGTTTTGTGCCATTTCACTGAAAACAAGTATTTAAGAAGAATGGCATGATTGAGTAAGGTTGTATGACTTCTCACCCTTTGTCTTGAAATGATAAGTCTTGAATTTGACAGTCTCAATAGGGCAGGTTCCCCAAAAGGACAATCAAAGACTACCATCAGCAGAATACAGATGAATGACAGGCAGGTAAAATTGACAGATGTTGACTGTGTTGTCATTTTAAGAGCATATATTCTGTATTAGCAATTTTCCCGGACTTTTTGCTGTTCATACAATTAATCAAACGTACCAGATGAGTGAAAAATGACTTGTCTTGTTTAGACAAGGTGAACAAGGAGTGCTAGACTGTTCTGTAACAAATATCTCAAAGGATCTCTCCTGTGGTTCCTTTATGTTGATTAGTAACACTGGTGGCATTTGCCTAATGCCCAGAATCTTTTCTATCATATCAAGCTTTATCAAATATAGGCCTAAGCTCTTGATCGTGTCATTGTTTGAGCAAATCTAAACCCTAAAAACAGGCAGAACTGGGGATCACCTGGAGGGGTTTAGCTTTTCTGAGGTTGTGTGCTGAGGTAAACTGCTGTTTTTCTTAAGATGAAAGAATGCAGCAGGGGTTGAGAATATGGGATTCCACAAGATTCTCTGAGCAACACACTTATTTGGAAAGATAAAAAGATTGAGAGGTGGAAAGAAAAAAGAAGACTAGGAGATTATAGATAGTTACCATAAGCACTACATATAAGAGGCCATGCCTTACCCCTAGAGGTCATTAGTATGGACTTCAAGGTCACTTGACCATTGGAAAAGACTTCAGATCAGTATGGTAATTACCTATTATCCTTTTCCATCTTAATCCAGCTCAATTGTTCTGTTTGAAGTTGCTACCTTCCTCATTTTATGCATAATGAAGTCAAAGTCCAAAATATTAACTGGTTCTAAAATCTACAAACCTGTGCAATAATTGGACAGAGATTCATGCACAGGCATCTGGTCTCACAGTCTCCAGTTAATCACTCTACTGGCCAGCTCTTGTTTCCAGCCTTGACATTTCCCCCACTAGAAGTAGCTCCTCTAAAAAAAAAAAAAAAAAAAAAAAAAAAAAAAAAAAAAAAAAAGTTAGAGATTTTGGTGGAGTCCCATCACAGTGAAAGGAATAGGTAAAGAGCTCCCAGATTTTCTGCAAGCAGCTTGCTCCGTATCTACCTTCAGCTGTCTTTTTAGTTGCATTCTGTGCTGGTGCTATGTGGTTTTCCTCTTACATTCTTTTTCCTTATAATTCTAGAAGAAGAAGAAAAAAGAGGGGTAAAATAACCTGTATTTTATAGCCCAGGAAACAAGCTTGTGTGTATTGTTTAAGATCACACTCAATCCACAACAGGACTGAGACTAGAAACAATATCACATGAGATCACTGCCCTCTGGGGTTTGGTATCTGCCCATCACCATATGATCTACTTGAATTTCAACCTTCTGAAATAACCAAATACTGACCTCAGGATTCTCCAAGACAGGAATACAGATGCCTCCTATTGATTCTATTCTCTACTGTGTCTCCTTGAAGTCTTATAGATTCCCTCTTCCATCAAGCTTTCTGTATAAGCAGGTCTTGGGAGAGGCGGGAGAGATGTTTTGCTGTCAGGCAGATTTTTGTCTCCTAGAGAAATGTTAGCCTTTTCACAGACCACTGCCTCTTCTTCAAAATGTATAGTAAATCTGAAAATGTCTAGACCACAATAATAGATGTATAGGTTCCTACCTTCCCCAATGTATTCAAATGCCTTCTTCCATCAGATACAAGTTTGGGCTGTAGCTCCAGACCTTTCTTACAGTGCAAAGGAAGATGATTCATGATAAGTAGTTTTTTAACTGGCTGATTAAATTTCACAAACTTGATGCAATACATGCTGACAACACCTACTATTTAATATAGTTTAAACACAAATCCTAGTTATAAATATGAAGAGATTGCAACAATATTTTTGCTTTATTTCTTGTTTGTGACAATTCTCACACATCTTAATGATAGCTATGAGATAGCTCAGTGGGTAAAGTGCTTGCATATAAACATAAGGAGATGAGTTCAAATCTCTAGAATCTACATGCAAGTTGAGCAGGGTAACATGTGTTTGTAGTCCTATTGCTCCATGGCATGATGGGAAGTAGAAACTGGAGAGTTCTTGGAAGCTTGTGAGATAGCTAGCCTGGCATGCATCCTCGCAAACAGGTGGGAGAGACCTTGTTGCAAACAAGGTGAAGGCAAGTATAGATATCGAGTGACCATGATACCCAGATGAATTGAATGAACACACACACACACACAACACACACACACATACACACACACACACACACATACACACACACACACACACATACACACACACACACACACACACACACACACGTAGATTTCATTTTCTTATTCTGCACTGCACTCCTCACTCCCTGCCTCTTTGATTTCTCTCTCTGTTCTTCTCTTCCTCCTCCTTTCTCTTTGACTTCACAGGTGTAGAGCACTATAATTACCATTTTCTCACTGTCTCCTTTGGTACCCTTCTTCTGCTGTGCAAGAGCAATGCACTGAACCTATTATTTAATGTATTTTTTGTGAGCTGCCTCTTTTAAGTCCCATCTGAGAGATGCATTTTGTGTTTAGATTTTTGCGTAAAAGCTCTTCTGGAGATTAAAACCACCTTGGGAGGAAGGAACTGATAAAGGTAAGACAGTACACACATGTCATTGACCAAAATAAACAAGTTCCCTGTAAAATAGACACTGGACTTTATGTTATCAATCAAGGGAAAATAATCTTGAAAAAGTATAAATATTCTTTGTTAGTGAAAAAAATCTACGTAAATATCAACTGGAGCCCCACCAGAGCAAAGCTAGAGCTCACAGCTTTTGTCTGGCCTTCAAGGCCAGAATAAAATGAACACCACACTTGGGAAAAGTGGCAGAGCAGTTATGCTACTAAATGACAAGAGAGATAAAATGTTTTCAAGGAACAAAGCAATTATTGGGAATTTGAATATATACAATTCAACCTTAGTGAGTGGTATTAGCATTTCTTTTGAAGGAAAAAAAAAAGAGTTAGGGACTCAAAGATGTCTCCGAGGTTATGGATGGTTACTGCTCTTTCAGATGATCAGCGTTTATTTCCCAATACTCAGGTGGGTAGCCCACAACTGTTTGTAACTCAATATTCAGAAGATTTGACACCTTCTTGTAGCCTTCTTTCATATCTGTGAGCATGTGTACACATACACACTACAGTCGTGGGCGTGAATTAATATGCTTTAAAAAACTGTCAACTGACAGAGGAAGTTTAATATACACCAATAATAAAATATTCAGAAAGCAGAGAACATTCTATGCAAGAACACTAGTGCACAAACTTATAAACTCAGAGAGCTTTATGGGCCAAGGCTTGCACATTAGCAACTGAGCACATTAGAATATTGAAACCTGACCTGAGTAATGTTTTCTGATGTTAGATGTTCATCCAACACACATCAAATTTGATTTGACTCTTTATTTAGATTTGCCAAGAAGTCAATCTTTGTAACAAATTTAACAAAACAATCTAGAGAGTTAGGTAATACAGATATACAATTTTTGTGTGTTTCCTTAATAAAAGAATGATGATGATGATGCAGCAACCAGGGAATGACCAGTTCAGGAGGTCAAGGCACAATGAATACCATAGATATGCCAAACTAAGACAGTACATTAGGAATTTGAGAGCACACCAAGGGAATGAACCTCCCTAAAGTCATCTGAGAATATCTGACTACCTTTTGGTGTATTGTATGTGGTATTGTCTCTGTGGTCTTTGTTCTTTTCTTTAGTGGGCATAATGGTCACACTGTATATGGTGTAACTTCAAAATTAATAATACAAGAATAATTTTTCTACACTAAACTTTAGTCAAAGCCTTCTACAATGATAAAATTACTTCTTTCAAAACTCTTCATGGTTTTTTTTTTTTACTGCAATTGACTTTTTCACCTCCAGCATTTCTTTTAATTCTGCTTGGACAATTAGTTTGAATTTTATTTTTATTATACAATTATTCTTATAACAAATAGAAAATTTTGCAAAGCCTTTATTAAAGGAATGATGTACAAACATTTCTGACCAAAAGTACATCAAACTGAAGCTTTTGTTTCCTAAAGTGTGCAATTGTCAATAACTACAATTGGTGTTTGAAGTTCTGGTGTTATTTTTTATGTCTCTGGTCAATTTTTAAGATATTTCTTTCTGGGAGATTACTCTTTTGTTCCCATACTTGCTTTTCAAGATGCTTGGGGCTATAGATAAAACAATATAGTGGATAAAGCCTACAGCAAGATACTATTTGAGTGCCAAACCCATATTTTGAAATGGGAATCATAGGAGTGCATCCAATAACTGCCTAAGAGCTAGTGGTCACAGAGTTGAGCCAGCATTGGAGAAAACCAGAAAACAAAATTCTGGGTTCAACCTGTAGATTTCTTGATACAGTGCTTTTGAAGTAGATTTAGAAAACTTATGTTTCCTCTCTCTTCTTTTTCTAGTGCTAATGAAATTTAATGGTTTTTATCTGGAACCTAATAAATAGTTGTAAATATGAATGTGGTAGTAATGACATTTTGAAATTTAACTTTTTTTTGTAAATGTCATATGATTTTCGACACTTCAGTCTTTGTACAAGTACAAAAGTCTTTAAGACTTGTACTTCTCATTTCTGATGAAAAGAAATTTTGTAAAAGAACAGAAACTGAAAAGATCCTCATTTCATTCTAGTAAGTTTACAGATTCACTGGACTGTTATCAGGACCCTACTCCATGCCTCAGTGAATACAAGGTAGCCCATCATATTCTATGCCATCCCACCTGCCCAAATGCACACTATCTTATTCTATGGTTTCTCAGCCATACCACACAATCTCATGGTAACCATTCAAAATTATCCTATCTTTTCTAGTTTCCTTTCCATTGCTGTGGCAAAACACTTTTACCAAACCCAGTTTTGGGGAGGAAATAATTTTTCCATCTTATACTTCCAAGTCATAATCCACCCTCAACTAAAGTCATGTCAGGAACTCAAGACAGTGACCTGAAAGCAGAAGCCATGAAACAATGGCCTGCTGGCTCCAGCTCTGACTTACTCACGCTCACAGGCTCATCCTTAACAAGTTTTGTTCTATAGTTCAGAACCACCTGCGAATCACAGTGGGCTGAGCCCTTCTATACCAATTAACAACCAAAACAACCTCCCACAGAGATGCACTTAAGTTAATCTTATCTAGAAGATACTCCAATTGTACCATCAAATGATTCTAGGTTGTGTCAAGTTGACAAAGTAAGGCTAGCCAAGATAGCATACACTCCTACCCAATCTCGTCCATCATTTCTACCCATCCAATCCCATCCTATCTTATAAACCCTCCCCACTCGTTCTATTGTATACCATGGGGACTGCACAGGATCTACTTCATGTACAACAAAATCCACAGATGCCCACGATCTCTCATGTAAATAGTTTAAAATTGGCATATAACCTATGCCAATTAAATGACACATGGTAGCTAATACAACATAAGTGCTCTACATATGTTTTAGTTTATTGTTTGTGTGTTACTACAGGAAAATATGTGTGGATCTTTGGCCCAGATTTTTTCTCCAATTGTGTTTGTTTACAATTGTTGCATGCACTGAATCAAAAAGCTTGAACAGTGAATGTACACTAAGCCCCGAAAAGTGCTCAGAGGCTGCAGGACTGTCTTTTATCACATTAGTGTTTGTAATTTTTAACTATAAACTCCAGGCTGCTGCTTCCTACCTACAAAATGGCTTATTTTTTGCAGCTTTCCTTGGCTTCTCTGTCTATTCTATTCAGTAAGTGGTGCTGCCACCTTCTGACTCCAGATTGAAAATGTGTATTTAATCCTTCGCTTTTGGTAGAATGCATTATGTACTTATAAGTATTTATTTTAGCATTCTTTTATTCCTTGAGCCTCTCCTTTCATATGCTCCTTATTGCTTCCTGTTTGCACATTTCTATACAGAGCTCTTGTGCGCTAATCACAACCCTTGGCATTTTATATACTGTGTCCCAGTTAACCCGCCCTCTCTTCATGGGTCTAGAGTCATGAGCCAAAGAAAAATGCTTAAGATTGCAATGTTTTCTGGTGAGTGGGTTGGTTCTCAAAGACTAGTTCAAAGGGGGCTCCTAAAACCTAGTGCTCCAAGTCTTTGTGTAAAACTCATTTAGAAAGTTTCTTTGTTTTAGCTATCCCCTGTGCCTCCGAAACTCCTCCTGTGTCTGTTACTTTACAGAACCCAGTAATACTGAATGAAATAATTCATGTTCATTTCCCTTGGATAGAACAATGCAGTGTTAGAGTCAGATAGATGTAGCTAGAAGGTAATGAAATGCATTCCTACTGTTTTACCCCATGGAGGAGAGCTGAAAGCCTTTTCAAGATCTTACCTATTCAAGTGAAACAGCTGGAGCCCTCTTCAAGTTCAGGGCACTTCTCTGGACAGCTCTGGCCTGCACCAGTATAAACTCCCCCTCTGGATCACTTCTGTGGCCATTGGAATGGAACTCTGTGACTATTCAAGTCTGGTTTAAGTGCCAATCTCTGTGACTAGGGTCAAGATGACTGCCCAGGTCTGGCAATGTCAAGTCTTTAAAGTTAATGAAAGTATTTTAGCTACTTTTCTCCTTGATGTGACAAAGCACCTGTAGAGAAACAACTTAAAGAGAATGTGTGTATTTTCAAGGGAATGCAGTCCATCGTAGTGTGGAGAGTATGGTGGCAGGTGTGTGACACAGTCAGGAAACAGAGTGGGAGATTGATGTTTTATTCAGCTCTGGACCTCAGCCTATGCAAAGGTGCTATTCATATTTAGGGTGAGTCTTTCTGCTTCAATTGACCCATCTAGAAACACCCACATGTTCTCTTAGTAATTGTAATTATAATTAAAACTTATTACCATCTCTTTCACGTTACAAACTCTTAGCCAAGATGGCATTGAGGACCTTTTTTGAAATCAAAACACTTTCAGTGTTATCTCAGGCTTTCAAGAGGCAGGTGGAGAAGGAGGTAGAGACCAGACAGGAGAGACTAGTTCCTAGGATCACATTCACTACTTTGCTGGTAGATCAACTAGATCCTGCTCATGGGCAGGTTAAACTCTGTGTCTCAATTTTACCATATGAAATAGAAGATTGTGTTTTCCCTTTTATGATCAGTTAAATGAGTTTTAAGTGATACACTGATCACAATTACAAACAGATAATAGGCACTCAATCAATAGTTATTCTCATAGTGATTAATATATCATTGACATCATCACCTCCATGATGGTTCAGAGGCTTCCAGAGCCTATCAATATGACCCTCTTAACACAATCTCCAGTCTGTATTTGTATGACTTTTTCAAAAGTATACAAACCCTGAAGCCCTTGCACTATAAAATCTGGTTGAATTTCTGAAGCCATGAAGTAACTATATGTTGATTTTCTTAAAAGTAACTATCAGTTTTAAAGCATTCATTAGGAAAAAGTATCTTAGAAATTGCTCAGATACATCTGCAAAGCCAACAGTAGCCGATGGTTTGGATACCATGTTGGCACTGGAAGTGGACCTGCCACTCAGCTCATCCCAAGGCTCCTTTTATTTTTACCCATCTAAAAAAAGCCTTCTGGATCATATATGACATCCAATCCTGCCTTATTAACTAGAAACTAAATGAGCATTCCAGAAATTTAATTGAAAGTGATACTCTGAATGTTAATAAGGCCCTGGTCAGGAGGGAGATTGATGCTCCCAGCTGCAGACCCAGCCTTGAGGAAGACTCTCTCAAGGCCTCATCACCAGAGTCAGGCTAATGCTTCTGTTTATTGCTGCTACTTTCCTTGCAGGCTTGCTTCTAGAAGATCTCCCAGACACCCACCTGTTCCCCAGTCCCTGCTAAATCAATGCTCCCCTTAGAGGCCTCCATCCCCTGGCTCCATATCAAATCAGACACTAGGCCAATAGCATACTGTTGCTATACCAATGAAAACCAAAAACCTCTGAATGAGTTTTCAAAACCCTGAAAAGGATGATGGAAAATGGAATTCCTGGAATTCAGAATTTTTACGTGTTTGTATATAGAAAACAGACACATACATCTTTTGCTTTGAGAAATAGTATCATTGTCAAAATAAATAAAACACCAAACAAACAGGCAAAAGATGTGCAAAAGGCTCAAGGGTTAGCTCAGTCAGTGAACTTCCTGCCATGCATGTATGAGGAACTCACTTTGGATTCCCATTCACTTATGTAAAAACACCAAGCAAAGAGTGACCCTTGTCTGTAACACTAGATTTGCAGAAGAGATTCCTGGAACTCACTGGCCAACCTTGTCAAACGAAATGAGTATCATGTTCAATAATAGGCCTTATCAAAAAAAAAGTCGGGCCCAATTGAGGAAGACACTTGAATTTGGCCTCTGGCTTCCACATGAATGCACACACATATGTGCATCCACCTACATGAACATGCACATACACCACACACATCACACACAAAGAGTAAAAGCACATGCAAAGACAAATTAAGAAAGATGGTTTTATACAAACTGTATTTGAGTATATGAAAAGAAAATTTCCTTTACCAGAGCTTAGTATTGAAGAACACCCAGTCATATTTTGATTTTGAGTATAACTTTTCATAAAATACTTACAGGACTTGAAATATTCTTAAATTTTCTTTTGCATTACAACTAAAAATACTGAGGAATGAGTTAAATCAAATGGTACACACAGGAACTGGACAGATTACTCAGTGGTTAAAGCATTTTCCATAAAAGCATGAGGACCTGAGTTCAGATCCCCCATCATTCACATAAAATCAGCTCCAGCAGTTTGTACACCTTTAACCTCAATACTCTGTGACTAGATGGAAGTAGAGACAAGAGCCCTGGAGACTCATGGGCTAGCTATCCTGGACCTTGTAAAAGCAAAAAAACAGAGATATTATGTCTCAAATAAGATAGACCAAGAGGATCCACATCTGAGATGTCCTGCTATGCAGGACATACTCACACATATGAACAAGTATGCATGCATGCACACATATGCATACACACACACACCACACACACACACACACACACACACAGCCAGTGCTCACAAATGGCAGTGGCATGTCCATGACTTTATTTCTTGTTTGATTCCTTGGTTTTAAGACTTTGATTCTTCTATTTTTCCATAATTGAAATAAAAATACTATTTAAGTAGAAAAATGAAGTAAACATTTCCAAATGTCACAGAAACAAATGTGTCTACATAAAAACTGAAGTGCTGGAGCTGTTGGACGACCTACTGGGTTATGCTGAAAGTGTTCGACCCACCCTGGCTCAATGGAAAACGGATATATCTCTATGATAGTGGGTTAGAAGTGCCATCCGGCACAGAGGAAAGTGTGAGGTATGTGGAAAGTTGATGGAAGTGGTATTAAAAGCTTACCTTCTTCTCCAGTGTTGCTTGCTTTGGGGAACTGAACATCAGCCTGAGGTTACTGGTTCACCTTAGACCTTTGGCCTACTGGTTCAGCTTTGCCTAACTGCTCTGGAGACACATTTGCTCAAATCGGTTTTATTTAATTATTGTTGTACACTGGCTCTTTTAACAGGTTATTAGCAAAACATAAGAGAAAAAGAAAAGAGAAGAAAGAGAAAGAAAAACAGAACAACAAAAGAAAGAAAAAAAAGGGGGGAGCTGGAAAGATGACTCTGGTTAAGAGCATTTGCTGGTCTTATACATGGTCAAGGTTCAATTTCTAGCACTGGCATAGTAGCTCACAAATGTTTGTAACTGGATATGAACCCTCTGGTAACACCAGGAATAAACTTGGGGCACAAACATACATATAGTCAAAATATTAATATATAAATTAATTAATTTAATTAGCACATATTTTATATATTAACGTGTTTTGTTTATTATTTTATGTTTTGAGATTATAACACAACTACATCACTTCCTCCTTCCCATTGCCTCCCTTGCAACCCCCTCAATGAAATGAAAATAATGTCCTATGAACCTAAATACTTTTTAAAAGATAAGCAATTTTCTTTATGCTTGCCATGTTGGTTTTAAAAAAGGGTTGGAAATACTGGGTAAATTGCCAGCTGTGTACACATGAACATCCAACTCCCAATCCCAGCAGCAGCTGATTAAAACCCAACAAGAGGATGAACTGCTGTATCCTGATTATCAGAAGGCAGGAACAGGAGAAGTCTGCTGGCTCCCTGTGTAGCTAACCTAGGCAAAACAGTGAGTCCCAGGTTTGGTGAGAGATCCTGCCTCAAAAATTAAGATAAAGAAGGAATTGTAGAAGATTCCTAATGCCAACCTTTGGCCCCACATATGCCCATAAACACACACACACACACACACACACACACACACACACACAACACCAAACACACACACACAGGATGGAAAGTATAAAGCAGTTTAAAGAGCACACTCAGGAGAATGATTGAATCGTGTCTGTTCCCTAACACTTATTAACAACCAAGCAGAGATTAAGCTATTTTCTCATATAAAAGAATAATTAGAAATGTCCATTTTGTAATGCTATTGAAAGGGATTGTTTCAAGAAACTTAACGACTTATTGCAGTATATCTGATAAGTGAGAATGCTCAGGGAATATCAGCCATCCTCTTCATAATCTTATTTTCAAATGTTTTGGATCCAATAGAGAGAAAGTAAACATCCTGATTATATAAAATGTGGAGCCACTGAGGAGATGCTACATGATGACACGAGGGGAAAATGGAACTCAGGGTCTAAGAGCAAGTGGAGGAGGATCATGGGAGTGACTTCTACTCATTTGAACAGCAATGAGCTGGGTGGAAACCAGGAGTTTTAAGAGGACAGGGAGGTAAATACAAAAGGTACTTCAGAATAAAAATGAAAGGAAATTGATAAAAGACTGAACTTCAGTATGGTAGACATGTATAGCATGCCTTCCCACCAGAGATAGATGATGTAATAGAAGAGAGTACAGCCATTCATCCACATATGTAAAAATTCACCTTATTTCCACATGTATTATGCCAATATTCTGATATAGTGCCAAGAGTCACTATGTTGTTGGAGCTATGCTTTTATATACATATGTCTTGGAAAGAATCACCTGTATGTTAAAGTTAATTACAGTTAGAGTCATTTGCTACAATCTCACAGTCTCATTTGAAAGACTGACCTGATAAAATTGGCCTAAGCATCATTGCTAGGCAGGTAGACTTAGACTATATGAGAAAGCTAGCTACACGTGGGTCTGTGAATGAACCATTGAGCAACATTATCCTATAGATTCTGCTTCAAGTTGTTTCCCAAAATCAAACAAATCAGAATAGGATAAAACAAAGAAGAAAAGGAACCTAACAAAAAGTACTAGAAACTCATATAGATTCAGAGATATACACATTCTCTCTCTCTCTCTCTCTCTCTCTCTCTCTCTCTCTCTCTCTCTCACACACACACACACACACACACACACACACACGCAAACACACACACGCAAAGACACACACAGAGGAATCCCATAAAACACATATTTAATAAATATATATGTTATATAAAAATGTTCCAACAAATTAGAAGACAAGCTCAAGAGATAACATTGTGTGCATTTTGTAGTAGTTGTTGTTGTCCATCTGTTGCTAAGAATGGGGTCTGTCCTTAAGAGTAGTTTGTATCCCCTGTTAGACTTCATTGGAGAAAACTAATTTTACATTTGCTAATGCTTATCAATTGCAGATTAGTTCTGGTTTAGGGGTGGAGTCTTATATCCACTTCTCTTAGCACTGGGACTCTACCAGTTGCACATGCGTATGGGAGCTCTCCCTGCTTCCACAGCCTCTGTGAGTTTACATATGTGTTTGTCCTTGATCCTTTAGGGCCCTCCACACACTTTGGCTCTTACATGTTTTATGTGTCCTCTTCTGCAGAATTTTCTGAGTTTTGAGGGGAGGAATTTGATGGAGATAATTCATTTAAAACTATATAGTGTCAGATATTGGTGCTTGCTCTTGGGTTGGGTCTTAAGTTGGGTCGGCTATTGATTAGCCATTCTCTCAGTCTCTGTTCCATCCCCATGCCTGTATTTCTTGTAGACAAGATAAATTTTGAGTTGAAAGTTTTGGGCGTGAGTTAGTTTCTTTATGGCTCCATTGAGTTACTGCCTGGTTACAGAAGGTGGCCTTTTCAGGTACCAAAACTCCAAGTGTTGTGAGTCACAGCTAAGGTCATCCCATTGATTCTTAGGTGCCTCCCTTATCCCAGGTCTTTGTCTAGTCCTCCAGATGCCTCCTACCTCCCCACTCCTGGCAGTTACAGATTTCTACTCATTTTTATGACCATCTAGCCATCTGTCCTGTCCTTCCCCACACCTGATCCTGAATCCCACCATTCCCCTCCTGATCCCTCTCCTTCCCAGTTCCCTCCTTCCACCTGCCTCTTATGACTATTTTATTCTCCCTTCTAAGTGAGATTCAAGCATCCTCTCTTGTGCTTTCCTTCCTGTTTACCTTCTTTGGGTCTGTGGAGTATAACGTGTTACCTAGATTTTATGACAATATCTACTTATAAGAGAGTACATACCATGCATATACTTTTGGGACTGGGTTACCTCACTTAGGATGATATTTTCAAGTTCTATCCATTTGCCTGCAAAGTTCATGTCTTTAGTTTTAATAGTTCCAAGAGGTTTTACCTAGCCAATGACTCAAACAGATAGAGACATTCACACTCAGTGAATAGAGCTTGGGAATACTTATGGAAGAATAGGAGGAAGGATTATGGACCCTGAACAACTGGACCAGTGATGTTTTAAGAGCTGTTGCCTATATGTGGGTAATGTTCCAGCTGAGCTGGCCTGTCTGACCTCAGTGAGAAAGGATGCTCCGAGCCTCACAGACACTTGATGTACCTGGGTGGGAGGATACCCACAGGGCTCCTATCCACTAGAGAAGAAGAGGATGGGGAATGGGATTGAGGGATGAGGGAAAGATTATGGTAGGGGGTGACCAAGAGGAGACAGTGAGGCAGATGTAAAGTGAATTAGCAAACATATAGATTACATTTAAAGAAAAGCCTGAGTGTTCCAAGGTCTCTCACTCTCTGAGTAATGTCTAGCTGTTGTCTCTGTATTTGTTCTCTTATATTACAGGAGGAAGCTTCTCTGATGATGGCTGAACAAGGTACTGATCTCTTTGTATAGCAGAATGTTTTTAAGAGTCATTTACTGCTATGGTCCTTCAGAAGAATGGTAGTATTTGGATTTGTTCTAGATCCCTGCCTTATCTAGCCTCTGATTCTTGACTACCTGAACAGTGTCATATATGGGTTCCATGAGTAAATTTCTCTTTGCAATAGAGGTCATTACTGAAAATCACAACCAATCCAAATGCAGATTTGTGGAGGACAGTCCAAAGTCCAACACATTTACAGCACAATGCCTGAACATAAGTCTCCAAGGATCACTTTAGGAGAGCCGGGTAGAAAAATTGGAGGAGCTAGAGATACAGGAAATTGTCTATGAAAGTTTGTCTCCTAAAAATGTCAGAGAAACCACATCAATAAAGTCTCACCAACATGGCTGCATAAACATAAGCTGAGCAAAGAAAACAACAGTATAGATGCTAATGTGACAGGGAAAAGTAAACTTGCAAGGACTCAAATATAGACAAAGAACTATAGGCTACTAAGGAATGTTGACAGCAGGACAAATATCTTTCCCAGAGATGAGCACACCAATTAGCTATCAAATACTAAATGGAGAGCCCTGAAAATATTGTATAGATCAATCAGTTTACAATTATATATATATCTCATACACACAAACACATAACATTGTATGGATCAAGCGTATATATATATATATATATATATATATATATATATATATATATATGTGTGTGTGTGTGTGTGTGTGTTGTGTGTGTGGTGTGTGTTGTGTGTAATAGCAATTTTAAAAGGAGACCATAGCAAGAAGAGTGTACATTGGAGGTGTTAGAGAGAGGAAAGAGAAGGAGAAAATAATGTAATTATAGTATAATCTCAAAAAAGTCACCCACATCATTTAAAAACAAATTCCATGCATGCATGACCCCTTAAGCTTGCTTTGCAGGTCACAGCAGTGACTCTTAGGCTCTTTGGTGAAGGTTGGTTTATAGTATCAGACCCTTAGCCAAAGACATTAGAAGTGAGATTCACGATTGAATGACACAGAATAACAGGCCAAGAACAGCAATTGCATAGCTCAGAGATTTTTCTCAGTCAGCTATGGTTCTGTGCACTCTCAAAACTGTGCTTTCAAATACTGGCAGAACAAGGGAAAAGTCTATTCAAACATTCCCAATGAAAAGGATAAAAGCTTGAACAAAGCCAAATTAGAAATTAAAATCGACCTCATTCCAAATGCTTAATTCATAAATAGCAAGATCTCTTTCAGAAGTTGTCAGCATTGACAGCGACATCTTTTGTTTATGAGAATGCATTGGGAGGGCCCCTGTTGCATTTCAAAGTATCCTATCCTTATATCTGCCAGATAATTAGGGCAGCCATAGAGGAAACTGTAGAGTAAAACGCATCGTACTAAAATCATTGGAAGTAATGAAGTACAACTTCTTTGTTTATATGTGCAAGAATGTTGTGCATGAAAAAGCTTTAAAAATGAGGTTGCTGGGTAGGAACAGGTCATGTTCTATAACACATACTCTATGGCACTGCTTGGTTCAGGCACTTAGTATTTCTATTATAGTTGAAGAAGTTTCCAGGGCATATGACTTCTCCAGCAAGGCTTTGTAGACATTCATAATTTCCATCTTGTGATTTTAATATCTCAAATGTGCCTTTTAAGTCAATGCGATTGTATGGAAGTTTGTTGATAAGTTAGTAGGGTTCATCATGGCTGCTGCTGAAAAATGACATCTGGTAATTATTTTTATGACATAGCAAAAATAGTGGTATATTGTAGACAAGGATCTTAGTCAATTGGTGTTTCACATATTCGTGAAACAGAGAAAGATGTGAGTGAACAGCTGAACAGCAGTCGTCTGCCATAGAAGTGATGGTTGTGAATATGAAATGTCCTCCACATATATCTGAAAACTTGCTCTCCAGCTGGTAGTACTATTTTAGAATGGTTCTAGAATCACTAGGATCTAGAGCCTTACTAAATGGGGACACGCCTTGAAATTTTTAGTCAGACCCTACTTCTTGTCTGTTTGCTGTGTCATTTTCTGCAAAGATACGAATGAATAAAATGTCCAAGCAGGGTACTTATGACTCCACAGGGCCACCCACAATTATACTTTCCCTGCTATGATGGGCTATACCTCCTCAAACTGTAAGCTAAATAAACCCCACCTTCCTATGTTGATTTTAACTGTCAATTTGATGCAATCTAGAATCCCTTGGGAAGAGAGTCTTCATGAGGAAATATCTAGATAAGGTTGGCCAACAGACATCTCTTTGGGGAACTGCCTTGATTGCTAACTGATATTAGAACATCCAGCCCACTGTAAGTGGCACCATCCCTTAGACAGAGGCTCCTGAACAGTATAAGTGAAGAGAAAACTAGCTGAGAACAAACAAGCAAGCAAGGATCCATTTTCCTTGAGTGTGATTGTGATGTGACCAGCTGCTTGAGTTCCTGTCATGACTTTGCTGACGAGATAGGTTGTAACATTATTTCTGGTCAGACATTTGCTTTCAACAGTAAAAGGGACTAACATACTACTGTTGAGTCACCATGTTGTCCACTAGGTTGAGGCCTTGGGATACTGATGGGACTAAATGCTAGAAATTGGAGAAAAACCAGTCCACTCAGAAAAGTTAATGAAATGTGAGTGTTCACCTTACCATAAGCTTTCCTTTATATTAATTTTGAGAAAATAAGAAAAGTCATTCTTTTTCAGTATAATTGAATATAAGTTCTGTGATCACTCTAACTTCTCTGCTTGTCCTTTGAATCCTAACTTATTGAGATTGATACATTAATTCGTATTTCCATGGAAATTTTTAGATAGCAATTATTAAAAATAATGAATCATCTCAATTTTTTAATTAAATCGAAGGAATTATATTAAAGACACTTAAAACCCAAAGGAAATCAAGTAGAATTAATTAATAAATCCAATGTGCTGATGAATTAGGGTTGGTTCCATTCAGGATTCACAACTTCTCATTCAAGGTAGCTTGTCTCTTTTCAGCATCTACGTGCTTTTCAGATCCTCATAGCTAGATGATCACTGTCTATCCCTGCAATCTTTATGCTTTCACTTTCAAGGTTTTACAATTTTACATGTATATATGTGCATGTACATACATAGTAAAATTCATGTGTATGAGCATTCATGCATGTATGTGTGTGTGTATGAGAGAGAGAGACAGAGAGAGAGAGAGAGAGAGACAGAGAGACAGAGAGACAGAGAGACAGAGAGACAGAGAGAGAGAGACAGAGAGAGAGAAGAGAGAGACAGAGAGAGAGTTCATGTTCATGGTTGAATGTGTCTATTCAGATGCATGTAAACCTGTGTACATGTGACTCTGAAGTCAGAAATCTTACTTTGGGTGTCACCCTCAATCATTCTCCACTTGATGTTTTTGAGACGAGTTTTCTTATTGAATCTGGAGCTTACTAACTTGGCTAGACTTCCTGGCTAACAAAACCCAGGTGCTCCTCCCATCTTCATCCCCCCCAGTACATGAATTGCCACAGATAAGCCCTGCCAAGTGGCACTTTTCACATGAGTGCAAGTTATCCAAATTTAGGACCACATGTTTATGCAAAATACTGTACTGACTAAATCATCAGCCCAGCCTTATCCCATCAAATTTCTACTTTTTTATAACAACACCTTTCACCAGACCTATCTAAAGCAAGCCTCAATTAACTGCATATCTTGACGCATCCTAGTTATGAATTTCAAAGCACCCTTTACTTATAAGGCCAATTCTATGAACTAGTCCATATCATGGCCCACTAATGGATTAATTGACCCATATCTCTGAGAAAACCATGTTAGTCCATGTGGGACAATGCAAAAAACACACAGAGACACTAATTCTTCAACGGACATGAAAAACAGGATAGCTCTCTACAAAAGAGAAACAGACAGGCAGTAGAGTATATATTTCTAACCTCTCTCATCCAAGGTCATTATGTATTAGTGTCAAGAGGGGCATGAATGTGGAATTGCCTGATGCTTCAATACCAAGGATGATAAGGATAATTCCCAAAGAATACTTAGGCAGAAAATCTAGCTATGTCTTGTTGTACTGCCTTTGCCTCTGTAGACTCTCAGCCAACAGTCAGTCTGAAATCTACCCAACAGACACCTCAAGATATTAAAATATTTTCTTAAAGCTAGTTTCAGTTTTTAATGGACTCTTTAGAGAATATTCTTAATTGAATCAGCACCACAAAGGAACAGTAGTAAAGAGTAACTAAAGGAAAACACTACATCAGTGGCTCTCAGACTACAAATTTGAGTTGGGTCTTTGGGGAGACATAAGCCAGGTTGGATGTGTTCTAGTGGGAACTATGTCTGAGTTTAGTGTAATAATTAATTTTCTATCCTTTATTTCAAAATTTGTGAATGCACATTGCTAGCAATTTCTATGATAAAATTTTGTCATGAAATCCTTGGTGACAGTATGTAGAACATTTAGCCTTTCTATACCTCAGTTTCCACAGCAATAAAATAAGGAATGTTGAATTAAATTACCATGTAGGGTCTTTCCAGCTCTAAGATTCTATGACTAGCTCACATTTTAAATTTAGCATGCCAGCGTCTCCATCTCCTGATTACAACCTGAGGCAAAATCATTTTCTTCAATGTTCATTTTAAATAGCATCCAAGAATCCTTCACCAGATATTGTTTTGAACTAGACTGCTGCATTGCCCAGTAGAAATTTGTCGGATGATATAAAAAGTCTATATCTGTCTCAAGCAATAGCCTCTAGCCACCTATAACAATTGAACACTTAAACTGCATCTATTAGTATAACCAAGAAACTCAACTTTTACTTTTAGTAATACCATATAAATAGCCATATGTGGCTAGTGACTCAAATAAAGTAAGGTTGCAGAATTATACTATGTGAATGGAAAGGAGTGGATGATACAAGATGAAACAGGAATTAATATTTGGCAATCACTGGTCTCTATCTTCGTGTGGAACTGCATAGTTCCTTCTCACATTTTAGGTAACAATTCATTCTGGGACAACACAGAACACTTTAGGAAAAATAAAGAGGGAAAGAGATTTGTGTGCTGAATCTGTTTGTCAGAACAGTAATGAGCACAGCTAAACAAATATACAAATCTGTTGAAAAATAAGCATGATCTCTGTGAGTTTAACAGGGACTTCAATTTAACAGGGTCTAGACTCAACTAGAAGACAAACTTCTGGCAGAAACTCTGAGGGAGTTTCTATATTGCATTAAAGGAAGTAGGAAGGTCAATCCTAAATGGAATGTGCACCATTTTACAGGTTAGGGTCTAGAGATGAATAAAAAGAATAGAGTATTCTGATCACCAGCATTCACCTCTTTCTGCTTCTCCACAGCAGGTACAATGTGACCAGCTACCTCGGACTCCTTGTGCCATGCTTTCTCTATAATATCTCGAATGGTGAGCCAAAAAAACCAAACCAAAGCAAAGAAAACCAAAACCAAACAAAACAAAGCCACCTTTCCTCATGTTTAATTTGTCATGTTCCTTATGTTTAATTTTGTCACAGCAGGAAGTCAGTAACTAATACAGTCTTTTATTCTATACTTCATAAGGAGTACTCATCTAAGATTCTTTGCAAAAGTCAAGCAAGTCAAATAAGTAGATTTCTAAAATCTTAAGAAGTTTACTGAATTCAAAAATTGAACCTATTATTTCTAGTCCCTGCTTGTCATTGATGACATTTTCTATTCTGAATTCCCATTTTGTTTAAAATTCACCAGGCACTTAACAATAGCTGTAGGGGAGCAAAGTGTTTGGTGGTAGCAGCATGACTCCCTAGTTCACATATTGCCCATTGTCTAGAATTGGCTGGAATTTCACACAGTGTGACTTCTGGGCCAAAACAATGGAATTTTATTAAAAATTAGTCTCTGAATAAAATAATTGCAATGAAATTTTAACAAAAATTTGTATTTAGAAATATGTAACTTAAGCTAGAATTGTTTGTAGGGAACGTAAGATATTAATAACAGATGAACATTAAAATCTGTTTACTAAGATGAGAATGGTCCTCTGATGGCTGTCATAGTCATCCTCTGGTTTTCAACTATCAATGATTTGTTTTTAAATCTATGCATGTTTTACATGTGAATAAATACATAGTCGTGTTATTTTAGGCATTATCATTCAAATAGGAAAGATAAATTATACAAAATCAGTGTCATAGTTATTTTCTATTGCTGTTTTATGACATCATGACTAAGGCAACTCATAAAAGGAAGAGTTTACTTGGGGCTCACAGTTTTAGCAGTTTAGTGTCCATAGCAGGGAGCCTAGAAGCAGGCAGACAGGCATTTTGCTGGGGCAGGAGTTTAGAGTTCACCTCTTAAGATACAATTATGAGACAGAGAGAGAGGGAGACTCAAAATGGCCATCATCTATTTTTTTTTTAACTAATTATTTACTTACTTAGGTACAACCCAAGTTGTCCCCTGCCTGTCCCCTCTTGCATAGTTCCTCCCCCAGTCTCTCCTCCTCTTACCCTCTGAGAGGACAGTCTCCCCAAAGCCTTGGTATCACCCCACCCTGGTACATCAAGTCTCTGCAGAATTAGGTGCATCATCTCCCAGTGAGGCCAAATGTGGAAGCCCTCTGCTACATATGTATTGGGCGGTCTTGGATCCCATGTATGCTCTTTCATTGATTGACCTGAGTGTTTTGGCACCTCAAAGTTAGCCTTCCAGTGCTTCCTTCAACAAGGCCACACCTCCTAATTCTTTGCAAGGAGTTTCACCAACTTGGGATCTGGTATTCAAATATATGAATGTATGAAGGGCATTCTCATTCAATCCCCTGCAATTATGCTTATAGTTAGTTGAGATGATTATGAAAATGATGTCCCTGCCATGTTCTGATGCAACAGAAAGGTTCTCAGAAGATGCAGCTCTATGTTCTTTGACTTCTTATCCCCACAAATTTGAACTACATAAGTGACCATTCTTTATAAAGTATGAAAGCTCAGTTATTTTTTGTAGAAACAATAACACAATGATTATATATCAAGTCTTTCTGTTTGAAAGCCAATGATTTTCATTCATAATTGTGCTAATGGACTGGAAAGATTGCTTGGTGGATTGGAGTGTTTATTGCACTTGCAGAAGACCTGGCTTCAATTTCAAGTACCTACACGATGGCTCATAACTACCTCCAATGCTCTCTTCTAGTTTCCTTGAGTTCCTGAATGGATGTAATACCAAAAATTATGAAGGCACATGTATGTATACTACTAATAGTAAATAAATATGTCAAAAAGAATTTTTCAAATATTAACACAAAATTTTATTATGTTATCAACTCCAGTATGAAAATCAAACATTTACACTATTTCTTTGATAGCATCCTAGTACCTTGAGTTGTCTTCTCTGCTTTTATTCATATTTATCATCTCATTGAAGATGCTTTATAATACATCAGTAATTCAAATTCAACCAGTATTTGAACAATTAATAATATGCATGTGTCAGGTTCTTTTCTATTGCTCTGATATAATACCCTGGCAAAGTGCAAATTTTAAGAGAAAGGATTTATTTTGGCTTAGAGTTCCTGAAGGGATATAATCCATCATGCATGGAAAGTGTGACAACAAGACCATGAGGCTAGCCAAACAAATTTCACAAGTGCACAGGAAGCAGAGATGGAGAACAGAGCATGGGGTCAAGCTATCCAACATCAAAGCCCTTCCCAAGTAAAGGATTTCCTTCAGCACTACTCTACCTTCTTCAGGCTTCAAAACCTTCCTAAACAGCATTAGTTCCAGCTAGAGAGGATGAGTTCAAACTCATGCACATATATGGAGCATTTCATATTCAAACCACAACAAGGTATGAATATTTAGCTATGTTTAACTCACCATTTAATTAAAACAATACCCTGTTTCTGTGTGAGTGTAGGGAAAGGATGCTCTTGCTTCTAAGTGCTAGATTGAAGCAATTTACTAAACTAACTAAAAATCATTGTTAGGTATATCATAGTGATTTTAATTTTTTAATATTTTAATAAACTCTTTTAATAATCAACTTAAATTCATTCATAGCATGAATACGCTTGTTACTGAGACACTCAGTATAATACAATCATATACAGTTTTTCACATTTTTTTAGATTACTTGTAGTTCATGATTTTAAAAACTCTTGCTGACAGAATAAAATATTTACCTTTCATAATGCATTCTGTTATTTCAAAGAAAAATGAAAAGGAATCTTCAACACATCAATATTGAATATTTTTTTCATTTTCAACTTAGAAGGATGACCCTTGCCTATTGAGCATCTTCAATGAATAAAACATTAATTTTCTTTTTACTGACAACATGGCCATTATGTGATTATACATCATTCAAATCAAAGTTGGAGAGCATTATTTATATCAATATAAAGTGAATTACTGATAATTTTCCACAAGAGGACATTTTTATTTTAGCTGTTACCTTTATTTTATTCTTAAATTATGGTCTTAATTCAAGTGGTCTCAGTGTCTCTTGGCAAACAACCTATTTCATGCTCATGGATTACAGAGGATTTATCAGCATATAATTTTTCTTCAGTCAAATCTTCATGTATTTTTTTTCTGTAGCTAAGATAGGCAATGGTTGGAATAATTACTATATATTAACATTTATTATTATTAAATGTAAAAGGATATTTGAGGTTTATATTTCTGGAAGTTGGAGGGAAAACTTGTAAAAAAACAAAACAAAAACAACCATGATTTCTTTCTCTTTCTCCTTAACTTCTGGTTTTTTACCCTTCTCTTCTTCCCTCCTCTTCTTCCTTTTTTGTCCTTCCTTCCTCTTGTCTTCCTTCTTTCTTTCCCTTTTCATTCTTTTAATTTCTTCTTCCCCTTTGTAGTTCTCTTTTTCTCTCTCAGTGATTAATGATATCATAGGATATACTAAACTTTGATATTTCAGACCCTCAAATATTATTCCCTTGGAAAATTATCTTTGCAACAAAAGACACAGTTAAACTCAGGTTGCATCAAGTAACAGAGATTTTGCATAGTGTAAACATCAAAAAAATGTTATAAATCTAGGTAATATATCAAATCCCAAATATACATGAGCTTTTCAGAAAACACAGCACAGCTCAAGAACTGCCATAGGCCATCAAGGTGTTCAATCCTTTCTGTCTTAAGGATATTGAGACTTCTCTTAGCATCATCAGCCATGCCTGGGCAACTCTTGTCATCTCCGTTCTGTCTGTGCTTGTGACTACTCCAGCTATCACAGAAGCTACAGACCCATCTTGCATCTCACGATCTCTGACAAACAATTCCAGACTATGTGGTACAAAATTGGTTATATAATTCCTGGGTATGTATTAATCTTTTCAAGGGTAAAATTATGAAATGTTGCTTGCTATTTTACAAAGTAGAATTTTTTCTCCTCTAAAAATTTGTCATATTCATACATTTTATACTAAGAATCTTGTAGAAACACTCTATACCAACATCCCACTTTACACACATACATTTATGTTAACTTACACACACACTCTCACACATACAGAAACACATGTACTCAAAATATCATGGAGGATTCAAATTTATGAGGGATTTTGGGCTTATTTTAGTGTTATTGTGTGCATGTGAGTGCTTAAGTATATATGCAGTCAAAGGATGACACTGAGTGTCTTCAGTCATTCTTCACATTCTTTTTGAGGCAGGCTCTTCTCAATGTCCTGGAACTAAGTAATTCACTTAAACTAGATGGTAAGTGAGTCTCAGGGATGCGTTTATCTCTGCTTGCTCTATGCTAGTGTTACAGACATGAACCACTGTTCTTGGCTAGACTTTTAACTGATTACCAGGGATCTAAACCTAGGGCCTTACGCTTAAACAGAAAAGAGTTTCCAACTCAGTCATCTCACTACTTCCCAGTTCAACACACATACTTATCACCTTTATTTCTGTAAGTAGTAGCACTTCATATATTTGTTGAGTGAAAGAATGACAGGTTGAACGGCTCTATCTTGAATTATATATCAATAGAAGCTGTGAGGTTGGGAGCAAGCTGACCTAGATATTTTTGCATTGTTAAGTCTATGTCAAGTATAACAAAAAATTTTAATGAGCTATCTGATGATAAAGGTGCAAAAACTATATGAATGCTTCTACTTCTAAAAGAGACACTAGTAAAATTAATCTTTACATGTTTGTGTGCTATCTATAAGACAATTTGTCGACACATATCACTAGTATTGAAATAATTTTACCTTTGATATAGCCATTTAATTATAAGAATCTATTCTAAGGAAATAATCAGAAACTCCAGATATATGTAATTTCATTGCCAAATTACTTATAATTATAAAATATTCAAAGTCTTCAACAGATCAAATTAAATATTATTATACTATGGTCATACCAGTATACTGCACAGATTTTCAATAACATCATGTAAAATGAATTACATAATCCTTTCAATAATATTTTAAATCAAAAGTCTTAATTAATATATGACAAAATAGGATATTATGTAGAAGTGCATACATAAACAGAAAAGTAGATTTCAAATATGAGAGGTTACTGCTATAACCCTAGCCCCACCCCACCCCCCAGAAATAAAGATGGGAAAATTGTTACAAATCAGAGTGCAATTTGAGTTACATAATATGTTCCAGGTCATTTGACCTACTGAGTGAGATTCTGTATCAAAACTACAAAGTCTACTAATCAATCGTATTATGATAACATATAAACCATGTTATAAAATGTTTTTAGTATCAGGTTACACCTGACACATATCTGAAATATTTCAAAACTTGTACATTATTGTACACAAGTACACAAGGATTTCTACAACTGATAAGTTGATATAAACGTTACCTGTTTTTCAAACAGTCTGTTATTGTTATTGTAATGAGATATGGCTGATGTGCAGGTTTTACTCTTTCAGTCAACATGTCCTAAAAAAATATACTTCTTACTCTGGAGGAAAAATCACAAGCTTCAGAATCAAATCAATAATCCTAAACTGGTCCTGTATCTGTCTGCTCACACTTCATGAGAAACGTAGGAATATCAGCTTAGCTATTTGCCAGCAGGAGTGTTCTCATATGCGACATAGAAGTAAATATAAACCTTATAGACATGAACAATATAAAATAATCATGAAATGAATATTAAGAGATGATAAATAAAATTGTTTTGGTGGTTCTTCAAGTCTGAGTAGGAAGTTCATTTTTTAAACGAAAATACTATGGATCATTGAAGATCTTTCCACATGAAGCACAGAACAAATTCTTTATCAATTAAATATTCCCATTATGCTTCTGTATGTTCTGAGATTCGGTTTTAGAGCAAAGCAGGTGTTTCTTCTTATTTTTTCTCAAACTTATCCTATTAGAGACAACTACTTTAAAAATGTATTTATATCTAGGAAAATAGCAATTCATGCCACTCCCCCCTAATCTGGCTCTTATATTCTTCCTGCTTCATCTTCTAAGATGAACACTGTGCCATGGATAGTGATTATAGATATGGATGTTCCCATGGCCTGCACAAGATCAGCTAATTAAGATGTCAGCAAAATGGAGTAGGGATTCCATAAGCCTCTTCCCTAGCACAGGAGAGATTGGAAGGTGATGGATGCTAATGGAGTCACTTTTTTTCTGAGGTATAGCTACTGGTAGCTTTCTTATGCCCCAGTGGATGGCCTTACCCCTTTGTATGTGGTCAACATTAATTTGGGTCAGAAGGCTATCAGTAATAGTGATAAAAAATATAATGTCAAAGTTTGGAGGGAGAGGAATTGGGGATTCTTGAAATAAGTTGTGGTGCCGGGGCGGGGGTCAGTTGAGATAAATATGATAGAAATACATAGTACATGTGTGCATATACACATATATACATAATTTCCAAATAATAAATGAAATACTATTTTGAAATAATGTCTGTATCTCTGTGTTTATGAGCCAAAATATAAACAAATTTCACAGCAAAATGAATGTCAGTACTTTTTGAGATTTATTTTTAATTATGTGTATGAATAATGTCTCTGTGTGGGTTTGTACACACGATTTTAAGGTAGTTTCAAGACCATTAGAAATATTGCCTCAGAAAGATAATGTCAAGGCTAGATGAGCAGCCTGTGAAAACCAGAGGAGAATATTAGATCCTTTAAACTGAAAATACAGGTGATTGTAAGACACTCAGCCTGGGTGTTACAAACAGAAGTCAGGTCTTCTGCAAAAATGGTGTTTTAGTTACTTTTATATTGCTGCACAAAAAAGTTGCATGGCCAAGACATTTAATTTTGTTTGGGGGTTTCAAAATATTAAAGTTATTGATAGCAGAGAGAAGGAAGAGCTGAAAGCTGAGAGCTCACATCTTGATCTACAATCACTAGTACAAAGGGAGCCTTGTGAATCTTTAAAGTCCACTTTCAGTGAAATGCCTCCTCCAAAAGGACCACGCCCCCTTAGCCTTTCTAAATAATTCTATCAACTTGGAACAAAGAAGGCAAATGAGCCTATGGGAGGCCTTCTCAGTCAATTCACCACAAGCAGCAAGCACTCTTAATAATGAACTATCTCTCCAGATAAACAATGCATAGTTCTTGCTTCTTACAAAAGACATACAATCCTGAGCAATTATGAATTCGGTGGAATTTAGTCCTCAACAATAGAAATAGGTGACAGGCTCTATTATGATCTGCCGCAAGGAGAAGAACTTGAGATGCAGAAGTATTCATCAACTTTCTCAAGGCCAATGCTTGATAAAAGAAAAACATGAAGCAACGAGTTAGGTGAATCTTGAAACTCTATTCTCAATTCTCAGCTATCCTGAATCTTAAGTAGTATTTTGCATCTTTGGGGGTCTTGAATTAAAGTCATTGTTGAAGCCTATAGCTGATTGATAAGGAAATATTTGCAAGGAGCTGGGGAAAGGCTCCATTGATAAAGTGCTTACCTAGAACGCATGAGGACCTGAGTACTAGGAAAAAAAAACTTAAGCCTAAAAATATGCACTTTGTACTACCAGCACTGGGAATCTAGAGAAAGAAAAACTATGCAGGTCACTGAACAGCCAGCCTAGCCTACATGGTGAGTTCCAGGACCATGAGAGACCCTGCATCACAAAGATAAGGTCAAGGATCAATGAACAGCCCAGTGGTTAGGTACCATGCAAATTGAAGATCAGAATTCATATCATAAGAACTCAAATAAATGCCCAATGTATATGTATGGCAGCCCACATGAAGTATACCATCTTCAGAGATAGGAGATCCCAGAGTAGGCTAGCTAGTGAGATTAGGCATGTGAATAATCTTTGGGGTTGATTGAGAGACACTGACTCAATGAGTAAGATAGCAGAAGAATTGGTGGTGATTCCCTCATTAACCTCTAGGTTCTTTACATGTGGGTATACACTTATGAATGTGCACCCATATATCTGCAAACATGCATGGGAATGCATATAAAACACACACAGAGAGAGAAAGAGAGAGAGAAAGAGAGAGAGAGAGAGAGAGAGAGAGAGAGAGAGAGAGAGAGAGAGAGAGAAGAAATTGGAAAAACATAAATTAAAACCAACTTGACAGTACCTGAAAAACTACAGTGGATGTTGAAGTCAGGATTAAAAACTTGCAGATCCACATTCAGTATACCTTCACACACATACATACACAGAGAGAGACAGAGACAGACAGACAGAGACAGAGAGACAGAGAAAGAGAAACAGAGAGAGTTAGGGCAGGAACTCAAGGCAAGAAACTGGGACAAAAAGCATGGAGAATTGCTACTCACTGGTTTTCTCCCCATGGCTTACTAAGCCTACATTCTTGCATTACTCAAAACCAACTGCCTAGGAGTGGCACTGTCTATAGTGATCTGAGTCTTCCCACCCAAATCATTAATCAAGAAAAAGCCACACAAACTTTCTTACAGATGAATCTGGTAGAGCTATTTCACAGCTGAAGTTCCCTCTAGAATGCATGAAGTTGAGAAAATTAATCAGGATAAGAAATAAGTTAGATCTGATTGACCTATGAACATGGCTGTAGGGAAATGTTTTGATTATTAAGCGATATAGAAGAACAAGCCTACATGGACTGTACCCTTCCATGTACAATTGGACTTCAGCTGCATAACTAATTAGAATACTAGCTAACTAGCAAACAGAATTTCTGCATGGCTTCTGCTTCAAGTTCTTGCTTAAGTTCCTGCCTCTACCTCTCTCAGTGATAGACTTGAGATGGAAGCACAAGCCAAATAAATCCTTTCCACCTCTAAGTTACTTTTGGTCATAGTGCCTCATTATAGCAACAGAATGTAAATAGAAGAAACATACACCGTCACTGCTATGACTAGTATAATTTTGTAATAAGTATGTGGTTGGTGATAGGGAATAAATCGAAGAGTGAACATAGCTACATGCCAATAAAACTCTATTTTCAAAGAGCAGTATAGTATACTGTATTTGTTTCCCACACTAGTTGCTTGCCAACTTTTTCATATGTTTTGTCTTATGATGCCCTGATAATTCTAAGTATAAAACAAAGGAAAAGGGGAGAGAAAGAGGGAGAAGGAGTGAGACAGACAAAAAGAAAGACAGACAGACAATCAGAGAGAAGAGTGGAGGGAGGTAAGAAGAGGGAGAAGAAGAGGGAGAGGGAAAAGGAGAGGGAAACAGAGAGGGAGAGGGGGAAGGAGAAGGAGAGGAAGAGAGAACAGAATTATGAAGAAAACCTTCTCTATCACTTGCAAAACCAAGGTAGCCTCCTGGGAGCAGGTCAAGAGTTTTATTTGCATATGCAAATTTGATATTATAGTTTGTTTTGCATTTCATTCTGGCTTCATAAAATCCTTTCCTACTACACAGAATCACAATTTTCCCTTAAAGCTTTCATCCTCCAAACCTTAAAAGATAATAATAAGCAAGATTTCCTGATTAAAGGTAATGGGATTCTAGGGATCCATTTGCAGAGATAAAACAAGACAAAATAATCTTATTAGGACCTCTCCCCTCATCTGGATTGATCTGCAATTCACCAATTATGAAATTTGAATGTTTTGCTTTATCAATCAACCGTATCTCATTTCTTATAACGTCCTCTTAGACTAGAAATGAAATTAGTTCCAGGCACTTTCTTAAGGCAAAAAGTGAACAAGTATCTAGAAAATATCTTGGCTAAAAAAAAAAAATAATAATAATAGCTTCAGCAGCTGCAGAATTCCAAGAAATTAATGTGTGGTATGTATTTAAGTGAACATCACCACTTACTTCTGCATTTAGGGGTATTTATGTTGAATCAGAAAAACAAAAATCAGTACTTGAATTTAAACAGAGAAAATTTAAGGTTCAAACACTTTTGCATAGGTTATTGGAATGCCCAAAATGAGTCAGGTATGTTCACTACATATCATTTGTGTGTTATTAATATTAACTTTATTTTTGTATGACATCTATTTGGGCACCAAGTATACATGTGGAGGTTAGAAGGTAACGTATAGAAGTCAGTTCTCTTCTTCCCCAGTGTGAGGCTCTAGGGACAGAACTCAGGTTGTATGCCTTAGGAGAAAGGAACCTTACCTACTGAGCCATTTTGCTAACCTAGTGCTAATTTCTATTAGAAGTAACATTTGCCACCATCTGCTCATGTTCTCAGTAAATGCTACATGATATTGACAATGTCACTCAGTGGGATTCAAGAGAACAACAACAGAGATTAAAACATATAGAAAGCAAGTGATCCCAGGAAGACTGACTCTCAGCCCATTGTCTGTTGTGTAAGCCTGTTTTCCATGCAGAATAACCCCTCAAACTCATAGACCCATGAGAGCCATCCCATCTATCTAAATCTCTAGTGTAAGAAAATATCACTGCTTTCTCATTTGCATTTATAAAAGAAGCTCCAACATATTCTCACAGCTCACAATTTGGGGAATCACTGCCTTAAAATACAGCCCCTCCTGACCAGAATTAAGCTGTGTCTATAGATGCAGTTCTTATATTTTCTGAACATTCATACTAGTAGTCATTTGTAGGCCTACACTGAGGAGGTAGATGCAACTCACTAAATCCTGCTAATTGCAACAGGAGTTGGCTCAGAAGTAGGATATTTCCAGGCATAATTATTAATTTTAGGATAACACTATTATGAACAACAAGGGATCTTGGAATCCAGAGCATAATGTCCATGTGTCAGGAAGAAAGCCATGACATGAACAGGCAGAAAGGAGGCTGTGTGACGATGAGATAGGGGTTTGACTCAGGAGGCTGTACACAAAGCATTCTAAAAATTCCACTAACCAGATGCCACCAGATAAGTGGCATGGTACACTGTCTCCTTCTGAATCTCCAGAGAATGAAACCTACCAATGACATGGCTATTTGTTTTAATTCTAGTTCTGGAACAGGAAGAGCATGCATTTATATTATTGTAAACAACCAATCTAATGGTGATTTGCTTCAGTAGCATTCAGAGCTCATATAAAGTCTGACTCTCTCTTCCTCCTTCCAGTACAGATATTGTAGTAAACAAGCTTCTGTAACTATAAATCAAATAGATCCTTTCCATACTATACTGGGATCAAAGCGCACATCCAAATATGTCAGTGATTTCAATTGTCCTAGGACCTCAAGATCCTCCCAGAACATTTGAGTTTCTTTAGGAAGCTGAAGAATATTCAATAACAACCTATGGATGTGATGTGAAAAACTATGTAAGCCTCTAGTGGAAAGATTCTCCCCCTCTCACACATATAGCTTAGGGTGGAATTCTCACACAAAGCCTTAATGATGATACAGGCTCTGTGATACTTTAAGTGGAACAAAAACCTCTCGATAGAGTTGACCCCTGAACTGATAAAAAGCTGTTCTAGTAAAGAATGAAATCTACACTTAGGTGGAGGCAAACCTTTCTATCTTAAGAATTAATTTAGTTGTGCAAGCAAAGGACCTGGCTAAGATACCACCTCTAGAAAGATGGGTCCACCATAAGAGAAGCTGTTTTTTCTTCCTAGAGTTAATCCATGTCCCTGTGCAATCTCTGTGAGCCACCATGTAGTTTATGAGATACAGCACTGTTTGCCCACCTTAGTCCTGACTCTCAAGGATGAGTCATTTCCTGTTTCTTCTCTTTTGTCTTGTTCTTTCAAGTATCTGGCCAGAGCCTAAACATGCTTTCCCTGGCCTTCAGACTTCTTTACCTTTCCTCTTAAGTTCCCTTCAGTACCATGTGGCTGATCTCAGATAGCACAGCCTTTTATCCTTCTCCACTCTTCCATAGGACACTTGCAAGATTCACAGCTTGCTTGCCTTGAGGTTTTTCTCATAACTCTAATACAATCCCCTTGAGCTTCCATTTGAGTCATTTTTAAAGGTTGCTTTTTTAATTATAAGATTAAGAACCCCGAAAGTGGGAACTAATTCACCCCAGTACCATATGGGCATCCTGCTAGGTCCCCCCAATATTCCTAGTAACACTTATAATTGTCTAACAGGAAGAGAAAAAAGACCCATTCCTGTACACTTAGACCAAATCAAAACCATTTAAATAAAGATGGCAGACTGATAGACTTTACCTGAAGTGTACGGGAACCTTCATAATCACACAAAAATATCATATGGTATTTTGATCACATGCCACTGGAAGCATTCTAGCTGAGGAACTCTGTTTTCTGCCATTTATCCTTACTATTTTCATCTTCTCACTTATAAATCTAAGCATTGTGAATAAGAAACCTTAAAACTTGATGTACTCTACTACGTTTGCTTTCTTTTTACTCTATACTTAACAAAAGTTTCTCAGTATAAACAAGTATAGCAAGATTTCTTAGCAAATTTTACCTCCTATTGCCAGCTAATGATTTTATTGTAATTGAGACAAAGCTAGGATCTGTTTGTGAGTTACACACTGTTTTGAAGAGGCTGCCATAAGCTGAAGTTACTTCCATACATTTGTTACCTATTCTTTCTGGTACTCTCACAAAAATATGAAAGAACAAGATAGTAAATATCTTACTTTTGCCCAAAATGGTTAATTTAATATATACTTAACATTATTTGAGTTTAACAGGAGTGTTTGAAATGTCCTGGTAAATACAATTATAGCAGTTGAAAGAATGAACTTCTTTGACTGAGCAAATATGATTCTATAGGTAAGTCTGTGAAAGAATCTCTGTTAACTACTTTTTTTATTTCTGTGACTTGATACCTGACAGGAAGCAACTTAAGGAAGAAAGGACTATTCTAGATAATGGATTAGAAGGAATACAGTCCACCTAGCAGAATAGGCATGGGGCAGAAAGATGATGAAGCTGGTCACATTGTGTCTGCAGTCAGGATGTGGAGATCAGACAGAAAGTGTGGCTAGGCTATCAAGTTAGAAGTCCCAGGTCTAGTAACTCACTTCCTCCAGGGAGGCTCCACTTCCTACAGGTTCTGCATCTTTCCAAACAGCACTACAATCTGGGCATCAAATGTTGAAACACATGAGCCTCTGGGGACACTTAACATTGTACTAACAGGATACAACTCCACTTGCCCTTCGATTTTCTCCCAGGAGAGAACTGCTATTTGACCATAACCCTTTGCATGAGACCACTTAAACTTCTGTAAGAAAATACCACTGATTGGATAGCATAAACAACAGAACTTCCTTTTACAAGTTGATGGTGAGTTGGAATTCTGGGAGACACTCCAATTTTATCAGAGTATCACCATTATGATCTTATCTAACCTTAGTTAACTTAGTAGTAACCCTATCTCCAAATGAAGCAATGCTGGAGACTAGAGATAGAGGACACAAATCCTAATTGGTTTATGATGCCCTTAGTGAGCTTTCTCTGTTTACTTTGTACATATTGTGCATTTGAAATCCACGACATTCACACGTAGACCATCCTAACATGGAAGTGGAGCTCATTAAAATATATTTGCAAATGTGTACCATTTGCATTGACAGAGTGATATCCATACTAATTCCCTATTGTCTGGGTTGTTGTGATCTGGCAGATCATTAAAATCCATCAAGATCTAATTTTGGCATAGCCAGCCATTAACTGGTTTATGTATTCTGGTGCACTTCACCTTTGCTAATGAAATATCTGGACATGCATGCTGACCACAGCAACATAAGCTACTGCCTGCACAGTTCCATCCCAGTACCCTACACCCACTGCTATAGTCAGAATCGTGTTCTCCAAGGCCCAAAATGACCGGTCATGTTCTACCTGTTCAGGTCAATTTCTCCATTTCCAGCTCAGGGAAAGACTTGAATCCACCCATAGTCTTGTCCTACCCCAGGCCACACAAACTCTCTCCTTTTGGATTATCTTGACCAACACTACCCCAGTCACCGGCATATCCATCACCACTGCTGTAACAGCTCCCACTGAACCCAGTCTTTATCTGCTTTGTGATAATGGGCATGGATTCCTTTTTCAAATACTCCATTCTGACTGCCAAAGTCGTCTTCATTCCAATTACATCATCAGAAAGGCTAGCTGTGCCCTGTTCATGGGCCCCAGAACAATGTAGAGACATAAATTAGGGGGAAAGATATGGTTTATCTCTTCTCTGTGAATAGCTTCAGAAAAACAAACAAAACAAACAACAAAAACAAACAAAATCCCCCAGACAAAAAGATAGCTCCTTTGGCATGTGTATGGCCCCACCTGGATTGTTTACTGCAAGGGTTTTCCTCAGTACCTGATCTCCAGACATCATGCCACTACTCGGTTCCACAGAACAGACTGTGTGTTTAAGTCAGTCTTGCCTCTTGACATTCAGAAAAATGAAGATTGAGAATTGAAAATGCTTTTATTAACCCAGCATCTAAGCAAGCAGCTTTTCTCATTTAAACATTTCTAACTTATGGAAGCAGACAAATATGTTTTATTAACCCTATTGTCTGGAGGACTTTAGATTCAGGTATATTTATTGTGCCTGTAACACAAGTCAACATTTCCATCTCTCATGGATATCAGGCTCAACTTCGGGTGAACCTTAACAATGAATGGAAATTGATTAAAGTCACACATGCTAAATTATTTTCCTTCCCAAAGATAGCTAACAATTTTCTGAATAAACTTGACCTTTTCACTTCCGTTCAGTTTTAATATAAAGGTAAAACGGAAATCACATTCAAACAAGTCCGTCAATTCACTTGGGAGAGTCCACAAAACCAATTTATGTTGGTGAAAATAAGAAGTAATTTACCACCTTTATTAAGATGCTTTGTCAAATCTCAGCAGGCTTAGCATCACTGATAGTCTATTTACTGTTTTCTAGGGTTTTAAAATCTTTGAAATCTTTTTTTTTTTTTTTGACAGAATGCAGATCATAGTTCTTAAGGAGAATAGATTGAGATATGTCTGTGTAGGGGGAGGGCAAGCACACATCTCTGTAAAGAGGAATTTGAACTGATGAAGTTGAGTTGCAATTATGACTGTTGTTTATTTTATCATCATTGTTATTGTTGTTGTTTTACTTTTGAGATAGTGTCTTAGGTACTCTAGTGTGGTCTTGAACTATCCTTATGTAGAAGACAATGGCCTTGAATTTTTATTCTCTTGTGTTCATCTTCCAACTGATAGAACCCAGTATGAGTTGTGCTAGGAGTGGAACTCAGAGCTCTAGGCTGGCTAGGCAAGCATTCCACTAGCTGAGCTACATCACCTGCCTCATTATTTCATATCATTAAAATTTTCACAGTTATATTAATTATGATTTAACAAAGGGGCCCTGCCGCTTAATTCTCTCTGCAGGTCAACAATTTACAATTTACAATGTGCATTGATATTTACACCAAAAATTCTCCCTATTAAGTTTAGCATGGAGTACAGATATCCCTGTCTAGAAAGGTTATATCTCTTATAAATCTTTGAAATACAGCAGAACATAAAATATACACTGCACGGAATCAGTTACTTAAGTAGCAAATCCAAAGACAGCAAAACCCTAAACCTAGAAGGCAGAAACACAACTGGTCACATGGCATCCATGGTCTGAAAGCATAGAGAAATGATGAATATTGATGTTCAGCTTGATTCCTCATTTTTATTTAGTTCAGAATCCTGGCCTATGGGATAGTACGGCTGCCACAGTTAGGATGGTTGTAATCACCTGGACTAACCCAACCTAATTCTGCTCCCCTCACATGTTCAGAGGTATGTTTCCATGGTGATTCAAAATATCCCATCAATTTGACAGTCTAACAATCAAATGTAACAATCTAAAGATGAACAAACAGTGAAATGCCATAATTCAAATCCACTTGTGACACCCCCACATTCATCCCCCTCCTTGACGCTATGGTATTTTTTTTTCATTTATTTATTTTTATTTGATATTTTATTTACATTTCAAATGTTCTCCCCTTACACCATTTCCCCCCTCCCTCCCTCCCAGGAACCCCCTATCCTATCCCCCCTCCTCCTGCTTCTATGAGGGTATGCCCCCACCTTCCCCCCACACCTCACCTCTCCACCCTCAAATTCCCCCTACACGATGTCCAGCCTTCATGGGACCAAGGATCTTTTCTCCCACCTATACCTGACAGAGCATCCTCCCTTGCATATATAGCTGGAGTCGTGGGTCCCTCCCGAAGCGCTCCCAGGCTTTTGCACGGATTTTACCTCTTCCTCTGCACACATGTATTGCTGACCTCTTCCACTTGAATTGTGTCATACACATACACATAGTTTAAGTTACCTGGACATTATTTCCTTTTAGTACCTTTTATTTCATTCTTAGCCAAGCATTCACCAAAGAAGTTGACTGAATGTTTTGATATTACATCTACTTTTCTAAATGATAAGGAATAGGTAGCAATAAAATAATGTCCCAGGGGACAGTTTCACGTCTTACTTGCTGTTTCTTCTTTAAAATTTCCATCATTAAAACCTCCAAATGACCACAGGCTGTGGATATAATAGCTTTAGCAGCAAATAAAAGAACTATCTTTTAGATGGAAGGTGTGAAAAGAAATAGTACATCAGTCTTTTAGCTAACCTCCCCTAGAACACTGTAGTGTGTTCAGACAAGTGAGACCAGAGTGAATAAATTGGTCCTTGAAACTTGTGTTAGAATTTTTCATACAGGAATTTGAGATATTTTTGAAGGTAAATCTTATGAGTCTGTCTTTTGTCCTAATTTTTCATTTGGATACATTTAGCCAGAGAGGAGATAATGAACTTGGCAGAGAGTCAGAATAAGACATTGATGAAGATGAACATGCGCTGTAAGATGCCCACTCAAGAGCTTCTCGCTTGTATTTTCTCAGATGAAAACATAGCTATACCATTCCACTTGTGTTTCACGGTTCACTGAGCAGTTGCAATAACACATTTTAAATACCTACCAAATGTCATAAAATGTCATTTAGTATTGTCCTCGATATGTAAATGGAAATGAAAACTGATAAAGTTCATGTATATTGTGTGCCGGTTCAATACTCTAAATACAGCACTTTAAGTCATTCAACACACATATAATCAATTGTAGTAATGTGGTCATATTAAATAAGATCGTGCTATATTGTGTCAAGAGAAAGTGGTCATATTAAAAGGGGGTTCTTTTAATGAGGCTCTAAACAATCTCTCTGGCTGCATCACAGCTTAGGTGGATAATAAAAATTGCCTTTGAACAGAGTACTCTAAATTTTTACAAGACTCCAATTCTCCTGTGCAATTATGGAATTTGAAATGTAATTCTCCCCGGAACCATAAAAGAATTAGACCAGAGAAATGCTGTTAAGAATAAAGCAAGATAAAAAGTAACTGCTTCAAAGACCCTTTTTATTTTTCTATTTCGTGGTGTCATGTTGTATTCCCAGTTATCAAGTTGTTATGGAAAAGACAATGAGAAAATCCACTCAGACACTGGAATGCTGCTGGAATGTTGACTCAGGGATATTTGTGTTCTCTTGATAATAATGTATTGATGCACCGTCATCCATTATCCATGAAATGTACAAATTATACAGAATGTTTGATTCCCAGATAAATGGGGAACCAGCCAAGAATGAATGGTCAGCAGAGTATTTGCTGTGATTCGTCACAGTACTTTTTCGAGAGAAATAAAGAAACTGTGTGGAAACCACCTATCCACTCGAGGGCTGACTCTCAAGCGAACAGTGTATGTTACTTACAATGTAAAATGCTGCCTCTGTTTGGCATCCTTCAATTCAAGTGGTCCTAGGGTCCACCCATTTCTTAAACCCAGTCATCCTATCACATCCATAAACATCTGCTGCTACATTTATAAAGATGATGATCACATTTTACACATCATTTAGATCTTGGTACAACAAAGGATCTGGCATGGGATAGTCTGGTATCACAATGAAATATCTGATGCGAAACGCATGAACAAATTCTAATGGTGAGCATATGCATTAATCCTGTACTAACTTGAGTCAATGTTTTCCCTGCTACAGAATACTTCCACTGAGAAACCTGGTATCTGTTTCTGGTTTTGTCTTGATTTTTGTAATGTTTCTAAGATTATTTTTAAATCCTACATTTCAATTTTAAGATTTATTTTTAATTATCTGTATATGTGTGTGTGTGTGTGTGTGTGTGTGTGTGTGTGAGTATATGCAGCATTGAAACTTCTGGAGCTGGAATTACCTTGGGTTTTAAGGCACCGAACACAAGTATTGGAAGCAGACTCTAGTCCTCTGGAAGAGCAAAAGAGACTCCACAATTGAGCCACTCTCTAGTCCTCTATGTTTCAGTTATTAATCATATATGTAAATAAAAATGCTTTACTTCAGTAACTCTAAGACAAATTTAAGTTCCCAAGATCTATAATACATAGCTTCTGCATAAAACTGTTAAAATACAAGGATATGTGAGTTCTACAAGTAACAAAATGAAATTCTTTAAGGACTTAGATTATGCTTGGCCTTAAGCCGTATTTTATATTCACTAATTCTGTTAATCCTCACTAAAGTCCTGTGGTGGGGGTACTTCCGTTATTCTCATTTTAAAAATTAATAAATCAAATTCATAGAAAGCAAATAACTTTGTCAAAGTTAGGTCAGACTGTGGTAGGCGATGCTAGATTCAGAACTTTGTCTTACTCCACTGTCTGAAATATTCATGGTATTTCTCACTGTGTTCAGCACTGAGAGAAAATCAGAAAAGAAATATGCTTTATTCCCCATTTCAGAATACAATTCTTGGCTCCATCACACACAGATATGTATACAAACAAACATGGCATTTTAAAATTGTTCTGTGGATGATTTTAAAGGTATTGACTAAGCATTTTAATAAATATTGCTCATGTAAATCATAAAATACCTTCTAGAAAAAAAAGATAGTGACACTTCAAGGACGTCAATAAAAGTGAAGGGTGAGTTCAATTGAGGATCATGCACAAACTGGAACTGGTAAAGACTCTTTGGAAGGAGGCATGCTGGCCTTACTTAAGAGAGAGCAAATGCCTGCCACATGCAGGCCCTCCCATGCCAAATATATTATATAAACATTTTACATTTTAGATGCAAGAAGAAAATAAGCCTACCCAAGTACTGAGATATAAATAATATAAACATTCCAGATTTCAAGATGTTGTGAGGAAATCGAATGAAGGAAAATGTTGAAATCAACACACCAAGTGGGATAGAAAACTAATTTTAGTTTCCCTATTTAATCGCATTAGGTGGCAATATGATCTGACCTCTGATATGTGGTAAAAGCATATTATTTTTATCCTTGTAAATGGATGAATGTACTTCATTCCTTTGTAAACACACATATGCTTACATGTATATAAGCATATGCACATATACAGAAATGTATACACATACAAAAATATACAGATATGTACACATGTATACAAGCATACACATATAAATATGTATATGTTCACATATACACAGATATACAAATGCATATATAAATTCATATATAAATTTATGGACTTACAAATATATGCATATATATTTATACATACAAGTGCTCACATATATTGTATATACATATGTGCATATATATTGTTACAAAAACCCCTTCCCAGGGGAGATATATGCCTATCAAGCCTTTTTCCTAAACATCCAATGATAATCTTGGGCGCCATTCCATTAAAGTTCACTCTGGGGAATCAATGAACTTATTGGGCTTCTTTGTAAAGTATAGATCAAAAATTACTTATAGCATTGTGGGCACTCCCCCAAGAGGCAACCTTGAAAAGCCTTTGGCCTGCAAGGATGAGGGCTTCCCTGTAGCCACATAGATGAAGACTTCCACCCTGACCAATGTATTCCAGCCTCACTCTAAGGCCATGAAGATAGAGTTTCATACAGCAGATGCTAGGTGATGATCCAATGATTCTCTCCATCCTTCCATGAAGGTGTCTAAATAGCCAACAGTCCCAAATGTAATGATATTTTTACAAGTATTTATAGCTGAACAGCACAAGCTGATGTTTACTTGCCTCAGTTCCTCACAATACATAGAATCAAATGCATACATGCATACAAACATATACAATTATATACATATGTACACAAAAATGCATGCACTCAAATGTAAACATACACATATGCAGGAACATCACACACACACACACACACACACACACACACATACACACACACTTACCAATTCAAATGACCCGTTATCCATGCCTTATTGCCCATCCTCTGGAAAAACAGATTAGGTGAAGTTCATTTCCTATCCCTCATATTCTCCGTGTTACTAAACCATACTGAGATGAGGGATTCCTTGACCCTGACTATCCTCCAAGGCTGACCTTGTTCCCATCACTGTGACACACTTGATTTCCTCAAAGTCCATTCTTTCACAAGGGGACTAGATATAGTTAAATTACATAAATAAAAAAAAAGCACTTAAGGATGACAACAAATGGATAAAATATTCCTTTAAGTTATTTTGACCAAGGATAATAATAAGAAAACATTGCTTTGCATATTTCAACATTTTCACTCTTGCTCATAATAGAAAATATTAAGCATCCTGAGATGGCTAATATTGATTGTTAACTCAATAGCTTCTAGAATTGCCTGGAAAATGAAGCTCTAGGTCTTTCTATGAGGGACTTTTGAGACAGAGTTAACTGATGTGGGGAGATGCACACCAATTGTGAGTGGAACCACGCCATGAGCTGGCCCTGGACTGAAGAAACTGGGGCATTAGATGAGCACCCCCATCCATTTTTCTGCTTCCTAACTGAATGCAGTGTGACCTGTGACTCACACTTGTGTTGTTGGGTCTTTACACCTTCCTTAAATTGCTTGAGTATTTGGTCATTGTAGTGAGAACAATAGCTAATCCACACAATTTATTAAATTCACCCCATATACAACCTGCTTTACACAGATCAGCTAATTCCTCTTCCTAATAGACAACATTCGTTATCCACTTCTACCTGGGTTTTACCACCCATGGAACATTGTTTATCACATGAGCTGTGTGGGTCCCTCTCCTGTAGATTCTAGACCTTACTTATTTTATACTACTAGAACACAGATTACTAGCCCTCTGGATCTCCACACCAATCCAGTCATTTAAATTAGTTGTTCTCAAACAGAAGGGCAAGGTACTGTTTCCTGTAATCAGCTGGTATCAGCATCCCCAGGGCGCTATGTCAGCATGCACAGAACTGGTAACCACACAGGATTGGTTGTATTCTCTGCAACATAATTTAGTTTTCTCTTGCATTAATTCCTTGCTACCAAAGCCATTGTACAAGGCAAGAAAACGGAACTTACTGTGGTCCTAAGGCCTAACTTGGTAGAAAATTGTTGTATATAATCATAGAACTAAGTCTGTAGAAACACATGTGGATCTCTTAAAGCAGCCTGCCTGCCTAACTGCCTGAGCACTGACCCTACTCTCCTTGTCACTGGGCCAATCCCTATTAGATTTCACTTCCTAATTTAAATGCCATTTTTCTCTTCAGGAATTCCCAGATCCCTTTCCTAAGTTTCTTGGGATTTTCTGAGTTACCTGACACACAACAAGATACCCCAGCATACTGTTCAGTTTGTCTAATCTAATACTTACTTAGTTGTAAGACCATTGAATCCAAAATATTCTGTTCTTAATGTGTGTGTAATATATGTGTGTGTCTCTTGTGTGTGTGTGTGTGTGTGTGTTATATATATATATATATATATATATATATATATATATATATTATACTTAAGCTTGAAAGTAGTATGAAAAACAGGAACAGAGTAGCTTCAGATACTGTATAAGTGCTACATAGAGTGCTAGAGAAAAACTCTGAGAATTAGAAAATAAACTTTAGATTATTGAAACAATAAAGGATCATGTAGATTATCTTCATGACAGATTGGAATGAAAGAGAGCAGAGCATTCCATGAGGCTGAGAAATTGTGCATCCCATGTGAGGCTATAGGGATGCTCTCTGAGGACCACAGGGAGAATATAGTAGAATACTGATACATGGAAGCATCCGGAAAAATGAGGAAAAGCGCTACCGTAGGCTCCCTGTTATCACTGCCTGGCACATGCCTTATCTGAAAGAGATTAGAGTTCTTTCAACTGTAAAGTTTCTCAAGGATCCAAGCTGGGTCCAGGCCAGTTGTTAATCCTTTCTTAGTATCACATTTAGGACTCTGAGGCACAGGTTTGTTTGAAATTTTTAAGCGATCTATGAGGAATGGATCAAACCTACAGACTGTTATTAAATATCAAATTCCAAGATGGAAAATATGGCTCAGCAGTTAAAAAGTCCTCCCTGCTCATTCATGGGGATATGAGTTTGGTTCTCAGCATTCACAAAGTTTGACTCAAAGCCACATGACAGCTCCATGAGATCAGATGCCCTCTTTCACTTGTCACAGGTAACTTCACTTAAATGTACTTGTCCACTAATTGAAACACATACATGAAAGAAAACTTACTGGAGTCAGGTCCAGATATATAGATTACAGTTGAATATAATAGTGAAATTTTATTTTTAAGGAAAGAAGGCCAGCCCAAACTGAACATTGTCAAACTTGGCTGTCCGCTTGACTCTGAGGTCATCATAGTGTGAACAAAATTTAACATATTTCAAAGATACAACTGTTAAAATTAGTTGAATAAAATACAAATTCAGCCAAACATCTCCTTGTCTCTCTGTTTCTCTGTGTCTGTCTCTCTGCCTCTGTCTCTCTCTGTCTTTGTCTCTCTCTGTGTGTGTGTGTGTGTGTGTGTGTGTGTGTGTGTGTGTGCATGTGTGTGTGTGCATGTGTGTGCACATGTATCCACATGGGGAGACCAAAGTTCACCCTCAGCTGCTGTTCTTCAAGTTCTTTATACTTTGTTGGCTTGGGGCTTTTTTATTATTTATGTTACATTGTAGGTCTTTCATTGCTTTTTGTACAGTTACTAAGCCATGAATTCACAGGCAAGGGCTCCAGCAGCTCAGCCTCCCTCCAGTTAGTTTTCACAATGTGAGTTTCTCTGAGTGAGGCAGGCTGGCATGTCCATTGATCCTGGTGCCTTTCTCTTTGGCTTCCTTTGCTTCTGATAATTTTCCCTTCACCTATTTCAGGAATCTGTCTTGGCTCTTAGAGTGCACGATTCACTCAGTATGCACATTCATTCTCTTGGGAGAAGCTTGCTCTGAACTCACTTATTTACAATAATGTCAATTGCATGCTGAGTGACACTGTGGAGGTTTTACATTCTGCTATGATAACATTTACAGGGGATGCTTTTTATAGTAATGTCCATCCCTTTGATGATGGCATCAACCATCTTAGAGATCCACATATATTTGGTCAAAGAGCCAACTCCATTGCCTAAAAGGCCTAGAGAACATATGGCAGTTGCCTCTCCTCTTTCCCTTTGTGTTTGTTATTTTGGTGAGTTACTGGTAGATGCCTAAGAAATGGGGACCTTTACTAACTTAAATCTCACCAAGTATGGTAGGCTGGCTGGTCACAGAAACCAGAAACATACCTGCTTTGCTTCCTCCATGCAAGAACTACAAGCATGTGCCATAATGCCTATCCTTGTCTGTTTTTGTCCTTGTCTGTTTGTTAATGTAATTTCTGACAATCAATCAAGTTTCTTGCCCTCTTGTGGACTTCAACAGCACTATGTTACTTAGGAAATGCTTATTTAATAGTGAAGAATTTAGTAACAGCCACAACCACTTTAGTAGATCTCCATGGGATCCCTTAAGGAGAGAACTCTGAGTTATTCAAGCACTGGATCAACTACTGTAAGGATGTAATGGGGTTTAGTCAAAACTAGACTGACATTCATGAATCAAATATGCCTGTATGGACATCTCATTATGGGTGAGAGGACAAGCCCTGTGACTTCACCAGCTAAAATGGATGACCACTTTCAGTGTACAAACCTTGTTCTCTTGTGAAAAGAGTGACTAAGTGTCTGAGGCAAGCTAGACTTCTTCGGCAAAATGTGGTAAAAAGAACAGAAGCACAGTTGGAGCCTGAGTTAGACCAAAGGCTTGCTGGGTGTTTGATGTCTCCCGGTACTGTCAGGATCCTTGGCATTCATAGACCCTTAACAAAGTATTAAAGACCTCAGCTGCCCTGGAGCTTCCATTGTGGAAAAGGCACAGTGGAGCGAGGAAAACACTTTCATGCTAAACTCATCTTGGTTTTCCCCTTTTGTCTTTCCCTTTGACTCTTCTTTTTTTGCATTTCTCTCTTTACTGAAAGGCTCACTCTTTGAATCCTGTGAACACCCTGTGAGCATGGTACAAGGAGAGCTGTATGATGTGACAGTGGGGGTAACCGAGTCCTCTAACTGCTCTTGGCCAGAAAATGGTCAAATAGCACAGCAGAAAGTTTCTCAGAGATATTTCTACATAAAGATCAGACAGGTGGTCCTGAATTCTGGCTCCCAGGGACCTGACTCAGGATTACAATAAGAATAAAACACACAAAATCCAGTCCAACCTGAAACAACTCCTCCCCTCAAAATAGGGGGAATGGTTTCATAGAGGCAGAACCTTTACAAAATAATGAAAAATATGTGTTGATATTTTTTAAGTTTCTTTTTGTTTTTGTTTTTTAATTACATGTGCATTTGAGTAGCTATGTGTATGCATAAAGGTGTAGTTGACTATAGAGGCCAGAAGAGGGCATCAGATCTCCTTGAACTTGCACATAGGCTCTGCCTGTTATGAATGTTAGCCATCAAACCCAGATCATCTGGAAAAGCAATGTGCACTCTTAACTACTCAGACACCTTTCCAGCACTCTTATTAATATTTTAATATTAAGACATTTATTAAAATTTCATATTCTTCTGTCTCTTGAGAAGAAGATTTACAATGAAAGGAAGATTGGATATGTTGAGAAGTTTAACATCTACTAACACTTTTATTTTTAAAAACGGGAACATACTAGAAAGGCAGCTCAGTGGATAGGCAGCTAGAAGGACTTAAGTTTGAATCTCCAAAACTCACATAGAAGAAGGATGTAGCAGAAAAGAAGAAATTCCATCACTCCAATAGGAACTTGGAAACAGACAAGAGACTGTCCAAAAGCTTGTGGGATAGTGTCAGATACACAGCCAATAAACAAGGAGGAAGGTGAGGACTCATGAAGGTTGTCTTCTGATCTCCACACATACACCATAATACACTCCTGTCTACAAACATATGTACACATGCACATGCACACAAACATATACACAAATAGAAGAATACAAAGACAATAACACAAATACATACACATACACACATACACACACATACACACACACACACACACACACACACACACACCACTAATAAAAAAGAGAATTTTTTTCTGATATGGAGGATACATCCAGTGCTACCCAGATTCTTATAACTGTGGCATGAATATAATCAAGTCACATTCCATGGAAATCTCTGGAAGAACATCTCTATTTGTAGGCTTCTGTCTGCACTTTAAAATTAAATCACTGTGCTTATTGTAAAGCAAAAATGTTGCTGAATTTAAAATTAAAGGTTAAAATATATTGTAAGCTAGAATAGTATGAAACCACAGAATCTCATTTGAATGAGAGTCTCTAAAATGACTCAGTTTTAGCTGGAATTTGAAATGTTTCTTGGTCTTCATTCTCATGCTTGTACAAGTTTGTGTACATGCAGGTATGTGCATATGTGTGTAGGCCAGTGGTTCACCCTCCTTAGCTGTCATTCTTTAGTGATATCTGCTTTTATTTTTGATAAAGGGTCTTCAATTAACCTAGACCTTGCTTAGGAGGATAGACTGGATGACCAGAAAACCCTTTCTGTTTCCACATCCCTAGGGCTGGGATTACCACAAGTGAATGCCATCCTGCCCAGCTTTTTGAACCCCAGAGTCAGAGAGCCTTGGATACACAGCAGTAGGTAGATATACCACCTAGAGCTAGTCTTCCCAACACTCAGTCTATGGTCTTTAAGAATAACTTGGATTTGACTAGTCAGAGCAGCTGCTAAGGAGTCTTAGCTCTTAGGAGATTACAAAAGCAAAATAAGAGAAGGCTACAGGATGACTCGGCTGCTCCAGGGCTTTTCTTCCAATCCTAACAGCATAAGTTTAATCACTTAGGCCTGAGAACATTTGGAAGGAGGGAACTGAGCCCACATATTTGTTGCTTGACTTTACAGATAGACCTCAAATAAAAATAAAGTTTTATTTTATTTTTTTTCTATAATTTAAAGACAACAACAACAATAAAAAAAAAAAAAAAGCCAAAGAAAAAACTAGGGGCACCTAGCCTAGATCTGAAAATCATGTCAAGTGGTAAAGGATAAGACAACACAGGTCCTGAACACCTTCAGCTACTCCCCCAAGGCCTGGAACAATTCAAGTCACACAGCTTTCCATCTCTTTAAGTCTATCCTGCCTTCCAACACCTAGGCTAGCCAGTTGTCACCTTCACAGACTGTCCATACATGAAGAGAAGGGACTCCCCTCACGACCTGGTGTTTCCTTCCTCTTATCATTGCAACCAAATGCTATAGGTGTGATCCATAGCCAGAGGTTACTGAAGACATAAGATACAACAAACAGTGAGGCTGGAGAGATGGCAAAGAGGTCAAGAGAACTTGCTGTTCTTTCAAAGGACCTGAGTGAAGTAAGTCCTTAGCATCTATATAGGATAGCTCACAACTGTCTGTAGGTCCAGCTGCAGGTGATCTGTCCACCTTTTCTGGTCAGAGTGCAGAACCTATATCTCTACCCACAACATGTACATAAGTAGAAATAAAAAATAAAATATGTGGAACATTAACTTTCTGGTAAGAGTAATGTTCGATACAAAGAAATAAGGACAGGCTTTCCCCCACCTAAAGCAATCTTAAAACAAGTATAGAGCCATGCTCAGTCTATTCTGGTCCACTCTGTGATCTGTAAAATGTATCTGAAGTTTTTGCTCTAATGCACAGCTATTCCCTACTCTTGAATAATGGAGTCACCCTACATGAAGTATCCATATGTTACAATGGCATTTCTTTTAAGAGAACTTTTGCTGATCAGAAGTACAATTATAACACATATCTATAAATGCTCTTCAACTTGGAAATATAGGCACATAAACTTATTTTACTCTAACACTTATGAGTCTGTCTGGTCCCTATAATAAAATTAATATTGCTTTTCAATGAGATAATCAAGCCTGGACATATAGCTTATGGTGTGGTACATGACTATTATGTGTGATTTTCTGAGTTTCATCCCAGAACTATCCCTCAACTTAAAATCCAAGTACAACAACCCCCCCTTAAAGACTTCAATATATCCACAAACCAAAACAAATGGAGTTAGAGTATTAGATATGGATAGAGAGCTGCATAGTTCCTACTGCTTACCAGATATGCGGTTGTAGAAAAATAAAACATAACCACACAAAAAGTCAATGTAATCCTAGGTAAAACAGGACAGATCTGATTTCAAATTTGATCCCAGAATCCATATCAAAAACCAGGTGTAGTGGGGCACACTTGTAAAGCCAGCATTGAGGAGGTAGAAATAGTAGGCTCCTTGGAGCTTACTGGCCATTCAGCTAAGCCTAACAACCTAGCATTAATGCCAATCTGGAAAAGGAAATAAGGAAAGGAAAGGAAAGGAAAGGAAAGGAAAGGAAAGGAAAGAGGAAAGGAAAGGAAAGGAAAGGAAAGGAAAGGAAAGGAAAGGAAAGGAAAGGAAAGGAAAGGAAAGGGAAAAAAGGAATGAAGAAGAGCAAGTAGTGTCACAAGGAGCAACGCTTAGAACTGATGGCTTGCCTCTACATGCACTTACATATACTCTAAAATTACACACAGGTGCATGTGTGCATACACATAGGTTTAATCTGAACTGCTAAGTAGGTCAGATTGGACTAACTTTAAAGGCAACTATGATGACATAAATACAGAGATACAGAAGATAATTTATGGTCAAAACATTGCAGGAGAAAAAACAAGTCATAAAATCAGAAAACAAGAAGTAGTTATCCCTTATGGAAAATCTCACTGCAGGAGACAAAATTCGCCTCTTCATCATAGAACTTTATTTAAATCTGGGATCATGCCTTGGGGGTATGTTTTCTTAAAGCATAATCCATATTTGTAGTTCAATGTCATTTTAGTGGTTGAATGATTCTTGAATAGGTTATGAGAAAAAATCTGTTAAGAGGCTAAATCAATTAGTTAAAAAGTGAAAACTTACATTTTTCTGAAAGACTGTTTACTGGGCCATTTGTCGTTCATACTCATTGGCAATTAGTGTACTTCATAGCACCTAAATAAACATGCAACATGTGTTTTTATTCAAATTGCCATGCCATAGTGATTAAAGAGATGTAAAATTAGGTTTCTACAAAGGGAAAAAAAAGGACCTTTAGTTGTTGTATGTATCTTTTATTTAGTTTCATTATAGCATTTTTAGATTCCATTTATTAGACTTTGGTAATATTACCCTTTATTGTCTTCATTTCTTTTCTCATTCCCCATTTCTTAAAAATGAAAGAAAGGCTTGGGATGTATTTCAGTTTGGGACAATTGACCTGGAGCCTTGGTTTTCCATTGCCACCACATAAACTAGTAAATGGCGCATGCCTGTCTTCTCACCACACAGTGGGTAGAGATAGGATGATCTGGAATTCATGGCTATCCTTAGCTACACAGTGAGTTTGGTGCCAACCTGGACTACATAAGACCCTGTCTTAAATACAGAAAGAAATGCAAAAGAAAGGAACAGAAAAGAAAACAAAAGAAAAATGTAAAAAAAAAAAAAAAAAAAAAAAAAAAAAAAAAAAAAGGAACCTAACATAAAACTACAGTCTAAGACAGAACATGTGATATAGAAATAGAATGTAGTGTCAATTGACAGGCTAAAATGGGAGAAGGGAAACGGGTCCAGGCATAAACAAAGAACTATAGGCAACTAACAAATGTTGAGATTTTAGGTAATACTCCTCCCAAGGGATAAGCCTCCTATCTTGTTATATATACCAATTGGTCGACCCTTAAGTCATATACACACAGTAACTAAATAGATTGATAAAGCTTTATTTACAAATGTATACATATGTATACATGTGCACACACATATGCACCTTAAGTTAAGAAGGAGTAAAGGGGGTTGTAGGGGAGTTAGAGAGAGGAAAGGGAGAGGGAAGTGGTGCAATTATATATTAACTTAAAAAAATAAAAGAATGAAATTTAAAAAAAGTGTTAGAACACATTATTATAATCTATTCTGGAAGTTCTTAGAAGACAGGGCCCACACTTGTCAAAACTGGGCTAATGCGGTTTTGACAATAAACACATAGATGATCAGGAAAGTGAGAAAATAAGTCTGAGGGTGGTAAAGACGTTAGCAATGACAGCAGGCTCCAGCAGTTTCCCAGAGGGGACATTAGCTGTGGAAACATCCATTTTTATTAAAACCTGTGCATTAGCAATCTCCCTCATTTGAAATTGAGATTCAGTCCATAACATTTTCAGGCTGAACACTATTACAGAACATAGACGTTTTCTTCTAATAGATAAATCCCAAGAGACAAGTTCCGTGTGAATATCAAAGACTCACATGCCCACAGGTGTGTTCTAGATATGTTTTTGCAAACTAACTCCTGTCAACTACATCCTATTATAAATTCTCTGCAGGACATACCTAGTTTTAAAAAGTCTTTGGGGACCATGTCATGAATGGCAGTTTATGTTTTTTTTCCTGCGTCTTGAACTTATCAACATATTTGAATACATTGATTTATTTTGCTAGAGGTTGCCTAACAGAGTCTACTATCCATAAGAAATACTATAATAGAAAAGATTATTTGCTATATCAGTTCTTAAGAATCATAGGATGGGAATGGAGAAATGACAATTAAATAGCACTTACTTTGAGGGGACCCTCATTCTCTTCCTAGTACACATATTGAGCTGCTCACAACCGCTTATACCTCCAACTCCAAGGAAACCCACACCTTCGTTTGCCACCCATCGGTTCCTGCATGCATGGGGCCACATCATTCACACGTAGACACATGAGTAATATAGACAAATAAGAATCAAATATTTAAATACTTACTATCAGGATCGTTGTAGATGAATTTTACTGGTCACCGATCTAAAGTCTAGGTGCTATGAGGCACCTGGTATTCCTGCTGTCTTATTTCCTATAGGGCTAAACTTAGTGTCTGTTAGTTACAAAGAGGATCAAGTTAGAATTTTAATTTTAAGCTAATTTTGGCAGCAAATTTTGTTACATACCCTTAATCTATCACCACTCATTACATTTGGCTATAGTAGAGAAAGTCCTGTTTATTAGGATTCTTCAATGTGCCGGGCAGAATAGACTATTTGGGAGGATATGGTTTATTTTAATCTTCACACTTAGTGAACTATTCTCATTTCCAACTTAAAGATTAGAAAACAAAACCCCAAACAGTTTGTAAAAAAATCACCTAAGGATGTACCGCAAGTAGTCAGCTAGGTATTTGATTCTAACTCCTTGTTCTTCCATGCTCGATTTCTTTCTAAAATACAGTAGAAGTTTCTTTTTAGCTTCTAAACAGTGTAGCAAGGTGAAACCTGCAAGACTGCTTTTACTCTGGGTTGCTTCCTTAGCAGTATTTTCTAATATTTAAGTCTAAATAAATGCACCAATATTAGTGGGAGAAGTCCAACAAAGACAATTTCAAAGAGTCATAATGGAAACAAAGCTATTTAGAAAACAATTACTCTCCTATCATACATGGGACCAAAGAATAATTATACAGAGTATCCTGATTCTCCCTGGAAGTGGTTTCTGCATTCTAAGCCAAGACTCACTTTAGCATTACAACAGTCTCTCTCTCTCTCTCTCTCTCTCTCTCTCTCTCTCTCTCTCTCTCTCTCTTCTCTCTTGTGTGTGTGTGTGTGTGTGTTGTCTCACTCTCTTCACCATGCAAATAAAATCTCAAAATCTCATTTAAGTCATTTTCTAATGAAATACTTTGAGGCAACCACCATGCATTGAGATTTCAGGGACAATATGGGCATCATCAGACCTTGTCTGAGATGCTTGTTCCAAGCTCTGAGTCCATGGCCACTGCTATTTAGAAACTCTATATTTTAGAGCAATGAAGATTTCTGGTTGATCAAGGACACAAATGAATTCTTTCTAGTAAGAAACAGAATACTGACAAAGGGAGACTATACTAAGAGAGATGCATCCAGTGACTATTACAAATGAAGATGGGAAAATAAAGTGACTGCTTTATCAAGTGAGGACAATTTCCTTAGAAACCATGTCACCATGATGTCAAATCTAAGAGCAACAAGAGTGGAAATGGCTGGAGGGAATGGAAACCTTCTGCTTGACAGTTTGGGGAGGACAAGGATTTGAATCCTGTCCTGGATCATTCTATGTCAATTTGACACAAGCTAGAGTCATTAGAGAGGAAGAAGCCTCAACTAAGAAAATGTCACCAAAAAACCAGTTGCAAGACATTTTCTTAGTGGTTAATGAAGGAGGGTCCAGCATATTGTGGGTGGTGCTATCCCTGGCCTGGTGGTCCTGGATTCTATAAGGAAGCAGGCTAAGCAAGCCATAGAAAGCAGACCAGTAAGCAGCATTACTCCACAACCTCTGCATCAGCTGCTGCCTACAGGATCCTGCCCTGCTTCAGTTCCTGTCCTGACTTCCTCTGTTGATGAACAGTGTGGTGCAAGTATAAGCTGCATAGACCCTTTCATTCCCTACTTGCTTTTTGTTCATGGTGTGTTGTTGCAGCCATAGAATCATAACTAAGACAGATCCTGAAGAGCCATGTAAAGACATGGGTGTGATGGTACATGCTCACAGTACCAGCACTGGCCAAATGAAAGGCAGAGGTAGGTGGATCCCTGAAGGTACACTTACTATCCACATAGCCTACTTCATGAGTTACAATGCTTGATTCAAACAAAAGTAAAATACATGGGTAGTATGTTAAGGTTGTCCTCTCACATCCAAACAAATTCAACACACACACACGCACACACACACACACACACACACCCATACACCCCACTAAAGAGGAATGAAGATGGGACTGGAATGAATGCTCAATAGTTAAGACAATGTACTATTCTTGCAGAGGATCTTGGTTCTATTACAGAATCCAGACTTACAACCACCTATCACTACAGCTTCAAAGGACAAAAGAGCCTTTTATAGCCTTTGAATGTACCTTCACTTACACACCACACACACACACACACACACACACACACACAATGCAAAATGCACACAAAAAATAAAATTAATAAAATGTTCATTAAAGTAGAAATTTGAAATTTTTCTATTATCTAGAGAAAAGTATAAAATGTTTATTAGTGATCTTCAGTCAAATATTATTCTGTACCTACATTTCACAGTTATTTATTCCGATAGGTATGGTGCTTATTAAGTACTGAACATTGTTATAACTGGAATGTCAGTGTTTATTTTGATTCTAAAAGGTGTTGCTCCGAAAGCATGCAACTAGTAGAAAAATCTATAAGAAGTAAGAATGATACAAAATCAGAATTAAAATACAGGATAGGAGAACAATAAGAAAGGCCATTTACAAGAATATATGTTAGAGATTATTATGGCTTCACTTCTATTGCCATGGTAAAATATTCTAAGGAAAAGAAACAGGGAATGTGGTAGTTTGGATAAGAATGTCCCCTCCATAGGTTCATATATTTGAATGCTTGGTCATCAGATAGTGGCACTACTTGAGAGGGATTAGGAAGTATGGACTTATTAGTATAGGTATGGCCTTGTTGAGGCAGGTATGGCATTGTTGGAGGCATTCTGTCACTGGGGGTGGGCTTTGGGGTTTAAAAAGCCTAAGTCAATCCCAGAGAGCTTCTCTCTCTATTCCTGCTGCTAGTGGTTCTGCACATAGAACTCTTAAGATTCTTCTCCAGCACCATGTCCACCAGTAGCTGCCATGCTTCCCACTACCATAAAAAGGAACTAAATCTCTTTCTTTAGGTTAGGAAAGTTTTCTTCTATAATTTTGTTGAATATGTTTACTGGCCCTTTGAGATGGGAATCTTTGCTCTCTTCTATACCTATTATTCTTAGGTTTGGTCTTTTCATTGTGTCTTGGATTTCCTGGCTTGTTTTGGGTTAGGAGCTTTTTGTATTTTGCATTTTCCTTGACTGTTATGTCAATGTTTTCTATGGTATCTTCTACACTTGGGATTCTCTCTTCTGTCTCTTGTATTCTGCTGATAATGCTTACATCTATGACTTCTGATCTCTTTCCTAGGCTTTCTATCTCCAGGGTTTTCTCCCTTTGTAATTTCTGTATTGTTTCTATTTCCATTTTTAGATCCTGGGCTCCAGCTGCATATGTAGCAGAGGATTGCCTTAGCTGGCATCAATGAGAGGGGAGGCCCTTGGCCCCAGTGTAGAGGGATGATAGGGTGGTAAGATGGTTGTGGGTGGGTGGGTGGGTGAGGGACTACCTTCACAGCAGCAGGGGAGGGGTTGCATAGGGGAATCTAAGAAGGGGGCAACATTAGAAAAGTAAATAAATAAAATAACCAGTTTAAAAACAACAAGAAAGAAAATTTACTAAATCTCTGAAACTATAAGCCATCCCAAAGAGTTTCTGTGATAATAGTGACTTTCACAGCAAAAGAACAGTGAGTAAGACAGGAATGTCAGGGGGTTGTTTCAGCTCAAAGTTCCAGATTACAGTGTATCATAGCAGGAGTCACACAGTCCTGAGTCTGAAGTCACATCATACCCTTACTTAAGAACAAATAGAAATAAATGTATACATGCTGCCATCTGTAGTAGGCTTGGTCTTCCCACATTGATTAATATAATTAAGACCATTCCTTATGAACAGGACACAACCATAGGCCAACATAACAGGATCCCTTTGTACTGTCTTTTTTTTGGAATTTCTACACCTTCTAGTTAACAATCAGTGATAATCACTAGCTTATCTCAATCATCTTTCATGAGTGATCAAAAGAATTAGGATAACTTTTCCTACAGTTATCAGAACCCCTTTTAAAATATATTAAAAATATATTAAAATATTGAGAATGTCACTTAATGCATCCTGTACTGGCTGGTTTTGTGTCAACTTGACATAAACTGGAGTTATCATTAAAAAAGGAGCTTCAGTAGAAAAAAATGTCTCCATGAGATCCAGCTGTAAGGCATTTTCTCAATTAGTGATCAATGGGGGAGGGCCCATTGTGGGTGGTACCATCCGTTGGATTCTATAAGAAAGCAAGCTGAGAAGCCAGAGGAAACAGGCCAGTAAGTACCATCTGCATCAGCTCCTGCTTCCTGACCTGCTTGAGTTTCAGTCCTGACTTCCTTTGGTGATCAACAGCAGTGTGGAAAGTGTAAGCTGAATAAACCCTTTCCTCCCAAATTTACTTCTTAGTCATGATGTTTGTGCAGGAATAAAAGTCTTGACTAAGACACATCCTCATATTCACCCTATACCTAACCCTTACTCTACCCAGCTCAGTCCCTCACCCCTACCATCCAATATTGTGGTTTATGTTTTTACAACACACCAGATACAATTGACACTGCCTACATATTCCTGTGTATGGAGCCATGCATTGGAAATTGTGTAATGTAACAGGGCCACACATTTAAAAGATAACTGATTCATCATTATCTAGAAGCCAACAACTCCATAGCTCCTTAGTTAGGTGGGCTCATTGACAAATGAGAAATCTATATCATGCCACCACCACCCTACCCAAGTCTCAGGTACCACTGAAAAAGAAGCAGTTTGATGATTGTAAGAGCCAGAAACTGGTGAAGACCTGAGCAAACCTATATTTTCTGGATATACTGGGACTGTTGCACTCAGGAATTTACAATTGCTCAAAGTTGACTACACAATATTTGTATTAAAAAAACAGGCCAGCACAAAAAAGGAAGAGGCTTGTGATCCCCTATCCTTAAAAAAAGAATAAACTTTTATATAAATGTAAGAATAGAAGAAATGATGTTAATGAAATCAAAGCAAGAGTAATAACTAAAGAAGTGTCTACTGAAGTTTTTGCAGAAGTGACCACATCCAGAAACAGCAAGACAAACGCAAGCTCTCCATGCATACATGGCTTTATCATCAATTAGAAGTGAGACACCAGTGAAATATGTCTGCTTTTATCTTCATAGCTACTACTTGAAACTAAAAAAGACATTTCCTCTCATTGTAATTAAGCCATTTGTTTAATGCCTGCTCCCAGGCACAAGTGATTAGAAACCAAAATGATTACTGAGTGCAGCAAAAACCTAATCAATATAACCTGATTCATTTATCATGCTGTGCTATATTACAAATGTTAAAACACAAGTAATGAAACACTCCACATCTTTTCCTTCACGAAGCATTCACTTTATAAATCACATGTGAAAAATATCGGTGGTTGGATGGACCTTTTCTAAAATGCTTCTTTATCTTCCTCGCATAAATAACTGTGTCCTCATGAATCTCAATCAGGAAAGAGTTATGGCAGCGATCATCAGATTAAATGTGCTTTCATTTGTTCTAAAATAAAAACAGATCCATGTCCACAGGATAGATCACAAATGCATCAAGTGCATTCCAAACTGCTCTCTGTGCTTGACACAGGAATAAGCTTTAACTATATTGATTCTCTAAGGAGACATCATTGCCTTCATCACTTAGCAGCTATTAATGGCAGGTAAGTTTTAACTTGACTGTCAGCTTCTTCATTTGCAAAAAAAAAAAAAAAATAATGCATGACAATAATTCAGAAGGGGGATGGGGAGATGGCCAGTAGGTAAGAGCACTTGCAGTAAAACCAAGAGGACTGGAAGTTTAAAACACAGATAAGTGGGGTTACTCACATTCCTGTAACTCCAGTGCTAAAAGGAGCAGATACCGAAAAATAGCAGACAATCTAGTTTCAGATAGAGTAAGTGACCCTGCCTCAAAGGAGTAGGTGGAGAGTGATGGGTCAGAATACCTGATAACCTCCTCATGTCTACATGCATACCAAACATACAAAGAATCCAGCAATTCTTTTCAGTAATTCAGTATTTTCAGAGTGCCATAATCTATGAGTAATCAACCCACCCTAAACCCAACACGAAGTAGGGAATCAATAAGTTAGTGATTTTTTTTTTCCTTTAAAGGAGATATGTGACATCCATTTCAACCTCAGTTAATTGGTCTTCTGCTTTCTCTATTTTCACGCAAAAATGTAGGTTTCGATCCCCATTTTCCTCTTAGAAAATTCAGACATGGGCTACAGAGATGGATAGATCAGCAAGTTATTGTTATAGAAGCAGGAAGTCCTGAGTTTTCTCCCTAACACCCATGCAACATAGCAGGTGTGGTCACAGATTTGTAATTCCAACAGTCTGGGGCAAAGGGAGGAGGATCATTGAGACTTGCTGGCTGCCAGCCTAGCTCCAGGTTCAAACAGAGACTCCGTGCCAAGGGGCCAAGATGGATCGTAACAGAACTGATACCCAACAGCTTCCTATAGTATACACATGCACACATACAGATGTTCACCCATACCCACGTACACACACACAAACATACATGCATATATATGTATATATCACACACACAAAACACACACACTAAATTCTTTCATCATAAAGACCTAAGTATTTAGAGCAAGTATTACTACGGTTCAGAAAACATCAAAGAAAAGGAGGTGAAAAGATTATGGGAGCCAGAGAAGCAGAAAGTCTGTGATGAGATTGTGTCTCCTAAAACTGACAGGAAATCTTCATTTAAGATACCTCATCAGTATGGGTCAGCTTAAAGGAGGCTTGAAGAAGGAAAATAGACATGCTAATGTGGAAGGGGAAATCTCAAGGAGCCTCATTCCTAGTTAAACAAGTAGGGAGAAATTAATGACTGTGAGAGAGAGAGAGGACAGGGAAAGAGAAAGAGAGAGAGAGAGAAAGAGGAGGAGAGAGGAAAGAGAGAGAAGAGAGAGAGAGAGAGAGAGAGAGAGAGAGAGAGAGAGAGAAGAGAGAGAGAGAGAGAGAGAGAAATTCCCCAGGGACTTGCACCTGTAGCCAATATCAAGTGGCCAGCCCTGAAATCATATACATACAAACAGCAGCAAACAGACAAAGCTGATTGTATACGCGCGTGTGCGTGCTTGTGCATGTGTGTGTGTGTAGCAACAATTAAGGTAAAAGAGGCTAGGAGTTAGATAAGAAGTAAGGAATTAGAGGGAATAAAGGTAAGGAAGAATAATATGTAATCATATTTCAACATTTAAAAAAATCCTGTGTTTGAATCCCCAGGATCCACATACAAATCTGGATATGGTGAGCTAGCTTATAAGTCTTGCGAAGGAGGGAGAAGAAGGAGGATTCCTGAAGCAACCTGGTTAGTCAGCCTAGATGAACTGGTGTGCTCCAGAATCTGTGATCTCTTTGTCAAAATGTAAGACAAAGTGTGATAGAGGAAGACATTTTGTCTCTAATATTTGGTCTCCAGGCACACAGATTGCACATTCAAACACATAGAAAGCTTTAAGATTAAAAAATGTAATTATGTGTATGTGTGTGGGGGGGTATGCATACCTGTGTATATGCAAGGTATCAGATCTCCTTGAAGTAGAATTATGAGTGTTTGTAAACCACTTGCCATGGGTGTTGGAACCTGAACTTTAGTCCTCTGCAAGATTCACAATCACTCTTAACTACTGAGCCATCTCTTCCTCTCCCCACCCCAATATATAAACCGAGACACAGCAACTTACAAGATGTCATATGTCAAGAAAATTAAGGAGCACACTGAGAACAAGGATGTTGAACATCTATCTATTACCCCTGCACTCATGAGATACAACGCTTGAATTTCAGTACCATGCTAGAAGCAGATGGCTAAGAATCCACTAAACAGCAGGTAGTAAAACTAGAAGATGTGATGGGTGCCAAAGGACTGAGAAACCTGGAGGAGGCCACACACCACCCTTTTGACATAACTATTAGGAGCAGCCTAGTTTCTGAATTAAATGTCATCAGGACAGAATTGCATGTGGAGAAAGGTACTCAATATTCTTCAAGGAGCATAACTGGTATTTCTTTTATAGGACATTAAACAACAGCACTGATAAATTATTTGCAGAAAGCTGCTATAAATTGCACTGTGTAACATATGCAGTTCCAAGAATCAGACAGTCTCCCACGAACTTTCATGATAATTTCTTCACCAGTAGAAAAAAAAAATACAGAAAATGTAACAAGAAAGGTCATCTGGGAAAGATATGGGTTCCCTCTAGCTTACAAATTGAGTCTTCCAGAAAGCAATCAGTACCACATCCTCCCCATTCCTCGCTTCATATTTCATCTGTTATCTCCTGGAGCTGGGATTGAGTTTGTGATTTCAAATTTCACAGATGGAACATAATCAGAAAATTTTGACATAAATATGTAACCATTGATTACCAGTGTACACAATTCACTCATACAGAGAAGCCTCACTAATTTATTGACCAAATATTTTTATGTAGGGAGAGTTGGAAGAAAACGGGAGAGAGGAAATAAGAGGGGGGGGAGGACTTACAAAATTCATGATAATTAGATTTTGTGAGAGCCTCAGCAAACTTCTTTCTCCACAAACATGAGGACATGAGTTTAAATTCTCTGGACCCAGGTAAAAGTTGAACACGGCTGTACAAGTGTAACACCAGTGCTGCAAGTGAGGAGAAAGAAGTAAGCAGATCTTTCGAGCTAATGGCTAGCCACTTCAGCTTGAGCAAGAGTCCCACGTTCAGTGAAATAACCGGTATTGGTATTTAACAAACAAGGTAGAGAAAGCTAACAAGCAAGACACCAAACATTGACCTCTAGCTTCTGCATGAATACACAAGTGATTGTTCCCATACATACACACTAATGAATACACGTGTATTCAACAACACACACACACACACACACACACACCAGTGTGATAATTAGACTTTCACTGCATTTCTTTTTCTTACAAGGGTTCTGCTTTGTTCTATCTTACTTAACAAGGTAACAAAGAAAAAACTGTGAGACTGTATGAAGTCAAATTGAAAGTACCCTGCACTCATACAATTGATCTCATATAGGACTTAAGCATTAACCATTATTATAAGTTCCTAGTTTTAAATTTTTGATGTGTAGCCAGGGTTCAGACTATAAAATAATTCTTCCCAATACTGTTTATTACATATTTTTTTCTATTTACTGTTTGAGGATTTCAGACATGCATACAATGTATTCTGATTATATCCATTTCTCCTCTAACTCTTCATTCTAACTTCCCCAGCACACCCCTCCTAACTTCCCCATCACTTCTTTTTAGTACTCTATAGCATTCAGTTAGTGTTGTCTATGCATGTATTGGTATGAGTCAGGTCTGTGGAGCATGGATAACCTGCCAGAGGCAGTACTCTCTGTAAAAAATGACTCTCCCTTCCCAAGTGACCTTCAACTGTCAATAACTTCTGAGCTAGAGGTGGAGCCTCAAAAGCCCCTTTCTCCATGCTGGAATTATAACTGGCTTGATCTTGTGTGGCTCTTATGCAGGTAACTGAAGGTACTGAGTGTTTAACAGTATAATAGTCATGTCATATCCTAAAGACAGATATGTTTGGGGAATTTTATAGCACCCTCTCCTTTCCCTGGCTCTTACACTCTTTCATCCTAAATCTCAGGAGTTATTGCTAATTCTTTGTAACAAAATGATAATAGTATCATTAGAAAAATTAGATTGTAAGGCTGTGGAAGAAACTTACAAATATGCTCTACTTATAGTTATCTGTGTAAATACTCAAAATACATCATTATCATATCGATTCTATTAGCAGATTCGAACAGTAGTACAATGCTAGAAACTTTGGTAATTTCTGCTGTACTAGAAAATGGTGTTTCTGTGGAGGGAGGAAGTACATGAAAAATCTTAATAGTTGCTTAGTATCTCCTCTTATAATAAGAGCAGTAAACAAGCAGTGGATCAGTTCCATACCAGCAGCAGATTATGCATAACCAAGAGAACATAGAGCATAAAAGACAACAGATTAACAGTTTAGTAGTGAAATGGTACTGTGTAGCTATTCCCTCTAAGTGGAAACATTCCTTCATGAAGGGTGGTTTCTTAAGAATGGGGAAGTACACAACTCACAATTTCTTAGAGGGTTCTGAAGTTTACAAGACTCACAAAAATCTTCCCAAAGATTATATAAATAGTAACAATTGTCAAAGACAGTTGTAGGATAATCTCCAACAACTGAGCTTTCCGTAAGTCATGCAGTTTGACAGAGCTTGGTACCCATCCTGGTTGTGGTTTTGATGATGGAGCTAACTTCAAGTTAAGCATATTCTTACAAGTATCTTCTATGCACTTATAGTCTCACTAGGCTTGCCATTAATGCCCTAGATGGAATGAAGAAATATTTTGTTCAAATTTCTATAGAATAAATGACATAACAACTCCTGAAAGTCTTGACAGCAAAAGAAAAATCATGACACAGATGCCTACTTCTCCATCTAAGATTGTTAAATTGTTTGCCAACATAATGCCAGTGGACTGGAGAGAGACAGGAAATAGTTAATGCAGAATAAGAAGAAAACAATAAGCAAAAATGAAAAATAATCCTACCATAAGCCCACTAAGAAAGACACTATAAGTGTTAAAGAATTTCAAAATACTGATAGAGTTTAAAATAAATATACACAGTGTTTTCCATTATGGAAATAATACCAAAGTAGAAAATTGTAATTCAAAAAAACATACAATAGCAAGACCAATAGGTACCTTGAAAATAACTTTACTAAAATATGCAGGACCCTTATGTATGAAGCTATAAAACTCTATTGAAGGAAAATCTTTAAATAAATAAGAATATCTAAACAGCGGTAGCATACACTTTAAAGTTGGGCAGTGGGGTGGGACAAAAGCAGGTAGATATGAGTTTGAGGCTTGTCTGGTCTATGCAGTGATTCTAGTACAATCGAGTCTACACAGAAAGACCTTGCTTGGAAAAAAACAAAACTAACTAAATAGGTAGGAATTTTAAAAAACTTTAAAATAAATAAAAAGGCACTTTGATTTTCCATTGAATAAATGTAATTTTGCATCTTGTTAGTTCCCTCAACCACATCAAATAAATGTAGTGTATGCCTAATAATTCTGATTAATGTTTCTTTCTGGTACTGTTTTTGTATTTTTTTTTTATTTTATGAGTGTAGGAGTTTTGCCTGCATGTATATACTTGCACGTTGTGTGCAGTTCCTGCATAGACTACCAGGGCATACCATATCCACTAGTTCTTTACATCTAGAGCATTGGGAACCAACAGTTGCTGGTGGGAACCAAATCCTCATTCTCTGAAAGAGAAGGAAGTGCTCTTATACACTGAGTCATCTCTCTAGCCGCTTTGTATTTAACTGAATAAAATAGAAAAAAATCAAAATTATTTGAAAGAAAATTTGAACTATTCAAATAAATTGTACAAAAGAATAATAGCACAGAATTCACCCCGAATATGTTTAAAAATATAAAAAGACAAATCTTAGGATATGTTCCATAGGTTTGCACTTGCAATTGATAACTGGAAATATTTTTTAAAGAATAAAATAAATGTATGATATAAGTACCTAAAAGACACACTGGTAATTAGAATGTCGAAAGCAAGTAGTTTGAATGTAAGGGGAATGTGATAGGGCTACTTAGTAGCTAGTACACTGAGTATATATATGACTGGGATCACATATGTAAATGCAAGTGATGTATACATTTACACATGCAGACACTGGAAATGTGAAAAATGTGCAAATTCTTGAAAATTATTTTCAAGAATCTTGTAAAGAAAAATTACAGATTTCATTGTATAGAAAAATCACTGCAGCTGAAAAACAAAAAGCACCATACAGAAAGTGTAAGGACCAGTAAAGAATATGAGCAATGTCAGGAATATGCTGGCAGGACACTTATAAACCAAGGGATGATGAGCAACACTATGAAAAATTAATTTAGAGAAATATGTTAAAAGTAAATGGAAGGAGATGATCAGTATCATTAATAGTCAATGCAAAATGTTAAAGGATCATTTGCATATATCCAGGCAAATATTTCCGAGATGATTTGTGAACTGTTTTTGAAAATATGGATCAATGATACTCTTAAACTTTTGAAGAATGTTTTTGGAGAACAATTTCATCATACCTGTTCAGATTTTAAGTTGAAAAAAATCTCATTTGTCTGATAATTCAAAGTCTACGATTTTATTATATAAAATTATTAATTTATCCCTGTTTTTAATAACAATCTTTGTCTTTACATGTAATTTTATAACTATAAAAATTTTCTCAACTCTAATCACTTATGTACATAAATATAATATGTACAGATATATGTTTATTACAAATCATTTATGGCTGCCAAAATAAAAATATACATATTTGTGTTTGTGTGTGCGCGCGTGCGTGTTGGTTGGTTGTATATGTGCTTCTTGGCCATATGGGTGCACATGGAAACCAAATATTGATATTAGAAGTCTCACTCAATCATCTCTCCACCTTATTTATATGTATTTTGTTGACATATGATCTTTTGTAAAACCTGAGACTCCACTTCAGCTGAACTGGATGCCCTGGAGCCTAGCCTATCCCTATATTTCCAGTCTTTGGTATATAGGCATGCTCTTCCCAGACTGAACTTTTACATGGATACAAAGCTACTCAGATATTCATGCTTTTGCAAAGAGCTCCCTGGCCCCTGTGTTGAGCCATCTATACAATAAGACAGAGTACATCTACCCAGAAAAATATTGGTAGCATTTTGGATCACTTGAAGAGCAGACTACTAAACAAAATGGGTCAGATGGTCTATTATGTGTTCTAACTGATAACGATATGTACTCTCCTCAACATACATATATATTAAACTTCACTATTTCTTACTTTCTCTCTCTCTTTTTTATAAAAGACATTAACCACTTTTTAAAAATCTCAACTAGCTAGATATCTAAACAAAAAAAATAACGTGTTTAATTAGCTTGGCCTCAAATATGCAACCAAAATGAGTTAGTATTTTCAGAAGAATAGTATTTTCAGAAGGATATTAGCTCACTAGTTAAGTGCTTATACACAAAAGACTCTGAGTTCAATGCCTAGCTCTGAAAATGTGGTAACCATCAACTAAATGATCAAGACATCTATGAAAATAGAATATCTCAATAGTCTGCCCTAAAGGACTCCAGATCAACACATCACATGGTTATTTTCATATCAACATCTACTGCAGCAGCCTTCACAATTTCTATGTTGTAGAACTAAGCTAGGTCACATCAAGAGAGGAATGGATAAAGAGGATGTGGTATACATACACCAGAGATTTTTTTTTCTCATTCACAAAAAAAGAATCTAGCTGTGTCATTTGTAGAAAAATGATTGTCACTAGTGATACTCATAATAGGCAACTTGTCTCAGACAGACAGGTATCATGTTGAATCTTATGTGTGGTTCCTAGGATTTTATACAGACACATAAAAATCATGTCTATACATATGGCATGAGAGTAGAAATAAAACTGTCAAGGGGACAAAGGAGATGAATGGAAGGAGCCAGGAAAAGAGATAATATAGAACACAGTGGGGTATGCTCATATGCCAGGAGAAAAAATTAAAGTTGTCCTTTATATTTCATATTTTATGAGATCATCTATAATCCCCTTTCAAACTCAAAATCTGCAGTTATAATTTGCCCCCCAGGTTCAGCCAGAATAGAATTGTCAATCAAATCTGTTTTGAAGCCCCTCCTTCTGCCCATGTCCAGTGGAAAACAGGTCTCCTGGGTTGTTCACCTTGGATCTTCTCCACCATGCAACTTGGTGATGGCTCAGAACAGAATTCAATGATAGGACCTCTCTGGGCTCCCACTGATAATTACTGTAATCACGCTGTCGTGTGTCTCCAAGCTGATGTGTTTTTCTACAACACATCAAGAAAATTATTTACTGCTGGCATGATGAATGACTCCCAAGCACAATTGCGACAGATATTACGATGGCAGTTCATGGCAGACACATAATTTTCCACTGGAACGTAAACACAACCTGTTCCTTGTATTCTGTATGTTGGCATGTGCAGATTTTATGCTTTAAAGAAAGACAGTTTTCAAGCTCTGCTAGACATCAAGTGGGAGGGGAGGTTCTGATTTGGAAAATCCCAGTGTTAATGAAGAAGATGACTAAAGCATATTTTCTTCTCAAGACATACTACATTTAAAGTTGTATAAAGGAGTCATTTTAACAGAGAAAACCAATGCTGGCAGTTTGAAGGGAACCTAAGTGATTAATTAATAAATAGATTTAAATATGTCACTTTAAGTACTAGAAATGACATGTTATCTTGTCACATGAGAGGCAAAAACGGAGAAAGCAGTGTAGAAAGTTGTTTTATGTGAAAATCACTGTTCTTGACTAGATTGTCTTCTCCCAGTCATTCTGAGATAAAGAAGAAAGCTTCTAAAGAACTGTGGGACTCGTCACTGCACAGAGCCATCTCATTCACTGGGTATCCAAGCCCCTTGGAGGAGCCATCACTTTACCACTAGTCCTCTAGGAAAACATATTTATGCTATTGTGGTGGACTGGCCAGTCTCACTCATGCATGCCATAGTTTATTATGAAAATTAGGCAAACACAGTTTATGGGGCTGGTGAGGTGGCTCAAGGGAGGATCTATTTTCTGCTGAGTCCGAGGACCTACGTTTAGTCCTCAGAAACCACAGGATAAAAGGAGAGAACTGAGTCCCGTTAAGTTGTCATCTGACCAATACACTTACAAGTGATTACAGCAGATCTGATACCTGGCCTCAGTGGGCACCTGCACTCACATGGGCATATCTATACACAGCTCCACATAGTTACATATAATTTAAAGTAGTTCTCTTTTAAATGAAACAAATGGCAGAATACTAGGGAGAAGAGGAAATTATATAGGGCTTGGGAGATGATGACTCAGTTACTTTGCAAGCATGCAAAAAAGCTGATAATAGGAGTGTGCACACCACCTGTAATTCCAGCAACGATGAGATGGTAAGTGGAGATGGACAGATCCCTATAAGCTTATTGGCTCCCTGGCTTAGCCCTCTTGACAACATTACAGGCCAATGAGAAACCCTATCTCAAACAAAAGGTGAGGTTCCTGAGGAACAAACAAAACAGGAGATTGTCTTCTGACTTCACACATTTACATAAACATACACCAGTGTAACTATCATGATCATTCACATATCTACACCAAGAAAGAAAGAAAGAGAGACAGAGAGAGAGAGAAGAGAGAGAGAGAGAGAGAGGAGAGAGAGAGAGAGAGAGAGAGAGAGAGAGAGAGACAGAGACAGAGAGAGAGAGAGAGAGAGAGAGAGAGAGAGAGAGAGAGAGAGAGAAGAAAGAAAGAAAGAAAGAAAGAAAGAAAGAAAGAAAGAAAGAAAGAAAGAAAGAAAGAAAGAATAGTGCACATCATCACCTCTGCTATCAGAAAACAGAGGAAGGAGGATCTCTATGAGTTCCAGTCCAGGACTACAGAATGTGATCTTCCCTAAACCCCTACTAAGGGAGCGAGGAAGAAGGAGAGAGAGAGAAAGAAAGAAGACACCACATAAGGTAGACTACAGAGAATACTATGGATTTTGAAATGACATAGGAGTATTCATCAACCAGAAGAGAGAGGAAGGTTTGCTTAGTGTAGATGGAAATGCTTAGCACTGGTCCTTCTGCCTGCGATGGACTCTGCCACTAGGACTCTGTGGAGGCAGATCCAGAATAGAACTCCATGATGCTACTTATTTCTCCCTTGGCTTTATGTGGCTTTGTGTGGGCTGGGTTTTCAGCAGAGCCTATTCAACATTATTCAGATAAATTTTTCTTTTGATGCATTAAATATTTATTGGCCTTAATGCATGTAAACAAAGCTGTGCTGGGAGGTTTGGGGTGTTGGCTCAGTTAGCTACTAATAGGCAAACATGAATACCTCAGTATGGATGCCTAGCACTCAAATAAAAGCTATGTGCTAGGCAGTATCTGTAATCTTAGTGCACAGATAAGACACAGGAGGATACATAGCACTTGTAGATTAACCAGAAAAGCCAAAGTAGTGACCTTTAAGTTCAGTGAGAGACCTCAGTGAGAAAATAAGATAGACAGTGAAAAAGATAACTGGCAATGACTTCTGGGCTCAGTATGCACATAAACACATATATGTATGCATGCCTACACACACATACTCACATACACACAGACACACACACTCACACACACAGACACACATAGACACACACACACACACACACACACACACACACACACATACACACACACACATACACTGTTGTTCTCTATTCCAAAAATACTTAGTTCTTATAGTATCAGAAATATTTAGCAAGAACATTCATTAAGGACCCAGTTTAACCTTAGTCTGCTCCTTGTGTTTACTGAGTTTGGACAGTTCTTGCCTAGCAAAGGAACAAAGTCTCAGTGTAAACTTAAGAGCTGTAAATAAAAAGTAAAACCCATAGGTTTATATTATATGCTGGTTAAATTTATACATCAATTTGAATAGCCTAAAGAATGCTGGGATTGCTAGCCAAGCATCATTCATGGTTGTGCCTGAGAGGGGTTATTCAGAAGAGAAATTAGCATTGGAGTCAGTTCATAGAGAAAAAAAAAAAGTCACTAGCAATGAGAGTGATAATCACCCAACCTTCTGATCTTCTAAGGGACCAAAAAAGCAAAAGGGTGGGGTGGGGGTAAATTCTCCCTCTCTTTCTATGGCAGATACCCAGCTTTCCTTGACCATAGTTGTTAGAACTTGGTTCCTGAGACTTACATCATAACCTCTGCTATCAGAAAACTGAGAAAGGAGGATCACTTACTTAAAAGGAGGATAGCTTACTTACTACATCTGTGACTGTGATGGAACACCATGACTAAGGCAACTTGTGGAAGGAAGAGTATATTTGGGTTCCAAAGTCCAGAGGAATAGAAGCTCACACTGGCAAGGTAGTGTGACAGCAAACAGCAGACATGAGCCTGAAGCAGGAAGCTGAGAGCTCACTACCTTGGTCATAAGCAGAGAGGCTTGGAAGTGGCTCAGACTCTTTACATCCACAAAGCCTCCTTCTAGTGACATGTTTCAGTCACCTCCTCAACCTTCCCAAACAGCACCTCTATTTAGGAACCAAATGTTCAAATATATGAACTCAAGAGGGGATATTCTCATTTAAACCACTGCATACCAGTCCTCTTATGTGTCTTCCATAATGGTTGGCATTAATTGGTATGCTGAAAGAACGTAGAGTTACTTGGAACAGGGGCATCTGGGCATCCCTGTGAGGAATTACCCTGACAATATTAATTAGAGTGGGAAGACCCAACTTGATTAAGTGTGGGGCCATTCTCTGGGCATACCTGGACTGTTTAAAATGGAAAAAAATTAAGATGAGAATTCATTAATCAATACCTGTTTTCTATTTCTAATAGATGCTATGGGACCAGCTGCTTCAATCCCTTACTGCTTTGACTTCTTTGCTGACATGAACTATACCATTCCCTTTTAATTTCTTTTTATAAGACTAGTTTATCATAGCAATAGGAAAAGGCACTAAGATATCCTCCAAACTTTACTCTTACCTTTTTGACTTCACCTTGGCTCCCCTGTTTTTCCATCTATTCATAACAGACCATGTGACTTCTCAGCATCCATTATCATGAGATTCAATTCTTATAACAACTCTCCTTTTATATTTACATGTAAATTACTGGTTCCTTTTTCCTAAAAAGCTCATAGATAGTACTCTAAGAGCCAGAATACTAATTTCTCATGCTGTCATAATCTCAAGCACAATGTATGTTTTCTGTCTCATGAGAATATTGACTTAAAGACACAAAAACATGGTAGGGGTTAGGAATGTAGTTCAATTGGTACAGTGTTTGCATAGCATGCATGAAGCCCTTGGTTCAATATCCAGAACCATATAAGTCAGGCATAGTGGTGTAAGTCTCTATCTCCATCACAAATGAAGGGGAGGAAGGTGTATCTGATGTTCAAGTTCACCCTTGGCTACACATCAAGTTAGAGGCCAGCTTGTGACACATGTATGTCCATGTCTTAACAACAAAAGGGTACCAGGTGTATACTACCTGAACATGTTTAAAGTTTCATATTACTGTCTGAGTTCATAAGAATTCTGCTTGAGTTCTGCCATGTTGAACATCCTTTCTATGAGCCAGGAGACTGCTTCAGGCTTGGGCTCACCCTGCACTTCAAGGCACTCCTGATTAAACTTAGATTGCATTCTTAACAGCATTGCTGAGATTTAGTTCTTTGTCAAAGCATATATTTCTGTTTGTGCTCTTCCTTTCTGAGATCTTATCTCCTCTGTAGCAGCATTTTCTCAGTATTCCCTGGGCTCCATTCAGTACAGAATTAGGATTAGCCAAGCATGAATGTTCCATAAATGGCCCTGAGCATTCTGCAGTTCACTGAATGCATTGTCTTTGAAGGGAAGTTCCAATATCCACACTAACTTTTCTCCTTCCTTTGAAGAACTAAGCCCCATGCACCGAGGGTGAGTTAGTCACAAGTTTAACGTTTGCTTTCTTTATCACATCTCCTACCTCCATTCAATCCCAGGACAACCTAAAGAAGTAGTTTATCAGCCAGTAGAAAGGTGTCAACAATAAAAAAGGAAAATGATTCACAGATAACGTACACAAGGCTGTGTTCTAATGTCCTTTCTGTTGATCTAATAAAACATTACAACCATAACCAATGTAGGGAGCAAATGGTTTATTCTGCTTACAGTTCTCAGTTACAGTCCATTATACCGGGGAAGGCAAGGCAGAAACTCAAGCAGCTAGACATGTCACGTACATACTCAGGAGGAGAGAAAAACAGACACCTGTGCTAACTACTTGTTTGCGCCTCATCTACCCTTCTATAGTGTTATGTAGGGTCTAGCCCATGAAATGGTACCATTACATTTCAAGGTAGTTCTTACATCCTATGCAACCAATAATCAAGACAGCTTCCCACATACTTTCCTACAGCCTCATGTTGTCTAGATAATTTTTCATTAAGACTCTTTTCCCATGTGCTTGTAAGTTATGTCAATCAAACTAACCATGACAGATAGTAACTATATTTTTGAAAATGACCTGACTGAACATAAAGAGTAGACTTTGGGGGATTTTTTTAAAGACTGTGTGGAGATCAAATCTATGTCCTAATGTATGTTAGGCAAATACTTTTCTACTTAGCTACACCCTCAGCCCCTTCCACATTTTCCTGAGATGCTGAGCAGAGCTGTTGTCTTGCTTTCCCTTGCTAGTATGTGTGGTTACTTTGGGGCCTTAGAGTTATGGTATATAGTCACCTAGCATGCAAAAGTTTAAGCAATAAGTAGATACCCCTTAAGGAAAATGCTTCCTGGGAGAAAAAAAAAAAATATATATATATATATATATATATATATACACACATACACACACACATACACACACACAACACACACACACACACACACACACACACACAATTCTGTTGTAGAATCTTATTAACATCCCTTATAACTATAATCCTCTATACTGTTGGAGAAATTTATCAGTGCTTCTTGATTCCTGGAACCTTAAGTCAAACAACCCTTCCTTCCTTAAGTTGACTTTTATCAGGGTGTTTTCTCACAATACAGTAAATCAAATTAGATGTACTCCTGTCACATAAGTGCATCTCTAAGCTATCTCCTTTTAGCTCTCATAATAATAACTGCTATGGCTTATCAGGAGCCTCTTTAGTTAAGGACTTTATTCTCTGCTTTGCAAGCATTAGCTCAGCCCACTGAAAAGTTAAAAAGTGTGAGACCTGAGAGTTAAATCCAAGTGGGAAGCCAAGTTCTTTGTGATTAAGCCTCTTTTCTTACTCTTGGGTTCATTAGGCATCAGTTCTCTTTAACTCTCATTTATTATTTTGTTGAGTTAAAAAATGTTTACTTAATGTTAACAGAGAAGCAAAATCTTTTCATGGTATACCTTCATTTAAAGGACCAAGAGTCCTCTCTGCCTCCCTAGTTGGTCAAGACTGATTTGTACCTGCCCTTGTAATTCTCTCCTACTTAAAAAACAAAAAGATTTAGCTTATTATTTTTAGTTATGTGAAGGGCAGAATATGTGTATATGTGTTCAGGTGCCTGTGGAGGCCAAAAGAGGGTATTAGATGCCTTAGAGCTGGAGTTACAGTCAGTGTAAGTTACTCAGTATGGGTTCTGGGAAACAAATGTAGGTTTTCTGCAAGCGCAGTATGTACTCGATCACTGAGCTGTCTTTCCAGCCTCTATCTCCTACGTTCATGATATCATCAAAGATTGATTGACACCACTTCGGGGCAGAAGGAAGGAATGAGAGAGCAATGAGTGAATTCACAACCTCTGTTTTGACTTCTGTTGTCTGAGCCCTCACTCACATCCTTCCCCCCCTTTTTGTTTCTATCTTCTATAAATTATATGATGATTATGCCATGGCAATCTATCTATCATACTACAAAGTTTCATGTTTTTACATAAATGTTGCTATGACATTGACACATACATCAATGTGGAACAACTGCTGTGTATATTATGTACCTACAAATAAGGCATCTCCAGCAAAATAAAATTTGCTAAAAGAAGAACAGTCTGTATTTCTCTTCCTTTTGCACATAGTGCCCAACAAAGCTTGAGACCTGAAGAAAGCAAAACTAAGCAGCCCAGAGTCTTTCCAGAGTCCCAAGTAGTTAATCATATTCTGGGTGGATAAATTTCAAATGCCAAGCCAAGCATTGCTGACGGTCAGAGATTACACACCTTTGGGGGAATCGACATGGATAGGAAAGAACCACCCACACCATGAAATCACTGCAGAGCAGTTATCTGACTTACAGATTTAGCTGCTGGTTTTCAAAGGAATGAAGAATGGGTATATATCATTTGGGCTGAAATTTCCAGAAACCATAATGTACAACCACAAGCTTATCTGGAACTCTTGTCTTTTATTTTAAAGGTCAACTCTCTATGTTTCTGATTCTAATAAGCAGAAGTAGTTTTCAAAAGTGTAACTTCATCTTATTGTTCATCTTTAAATATTCATTACCTATGTGACAGGGATAGAAATTTAAAATTCAAATGACTTCCTTCCCTTAATTCTTAGACTATCATCTAGTAGTAAAAGTTACAGGTCATTTATCACAAAATATAAATAGAATAAACTTCATAATTAAAGTTATTTGCAACTTGGTACTTGCAAGTGAATAAAGTACAAAAGCCAGTTACATAACTCAGAGTCCTTACAATCTATTTTAAGGAAATTACTCATCTGCTGAGTCACTGGCTCACAGCACTAAAAGGAGCAGCAAAGTTCACGCTTTACAAACCCTTTTACAAAACCTTTGTTACCTACCAGATACACAGAAGTTCCCCTGTAAATGCAGGTAATATTTTAGGAAGGCACAGTGTTAGGAATCAAGTTCAAGTCTAACACTTCTAAACCCCTACAATAGTATACTTGGGCAATCCATGCCATATATTGAGCAAACTTTCCATGTCTGTGATCCAGGTAGGTTCCTTGTCTAAAGTCTCAAACCAAGATTGTAGGGGATATTAGACCACCACTGCCAGTATTTTAGATTTTTCCACATATTTCTTTCCATGTGATATAAGAAAGCATAGATCAATGGCAGACCATAATATTTCTAGAAAATAAGTCATACCTGTCCCCAATTGGAATATGGAACTTTTAAATATTAAACAATTTGAGAAGAATGCTCTTAATACAAATACTACACATTTATTAGTGATACATGCACAAAGCTTCATCCATTTCCTTCCCTACACCTTAGTTCCTTTAGCTGTCTCCTTAGACTGATCTACTAAAGGAAATAGACTTAGAATAGCATAGAATTCCAGTAGCTCATTCATAGTTCCAAAGGCTGAAAGTCAGAACACATGGTGGTTACTGAGACATGCTCTAATGAAGGTTCTATTCTAGATCATATCTACTATTCTGACATTTTTTGGAGGCATAGCTCAGTTGATATTTGACACTATTTGGCTTCACAGGTCAATGTCTTCATTTTTTGTCTTCATATGTGCTCTCTCTCTCTCTCTCTCTCTCTCTCTCTCTCTCTCTCTCTCTCTCCTCTCTTCAATTTTCCTTTTCTTTAGAAAGAAACCAGTCATTGGTTTAAAGGGACACTCACATTCAACCTATCATCCTGTTGGCTTTATAAAAATTGTACAGTGCCGACAATGAATATTTGGCCAACTCAGATTTAGTAAATATACAATATTCAGTCCAATTCCACACCCTATTATTTGGTCTTAGTTATGAAGGATATTTTTAAATGCTGGTGACAGACTCTGTCTTCGATATGCTACACAACAGTTAGTCCACACAAGGATCAACCAGCTGCCCCAATCAATTGTTCCTTATTGAATTTGAATTTTATAGTTTTAATTCTTATTCCCATGTGAATCTTTAAAAATTTTATGTGGCCTCTTCTCTAAGTAGTTTGTAAGAAGTATTTTGAAACTTTCAGACATACGTTCCCTGTGTAGGGGCATTCTAATTCCTGACATTCATTAGAAGGTTGACAAATTCTAAAAGGTATGGTAATTCTACTCAATAGTTCATTTATGGTACAACCTATGAGATATATAGGGGAAATGATGCTTGATTTATCTATTTTCTGGTATGAAATTCTGTATTTCATCTTCATTTTTTGTAACTACCTATGTTCAGGGCTCATTACTTTTTTATACAGTAAAGAAAATACTGAATAAATTTTTAAAAATCAGCATGTATTACAGTCCTTATATATCCAACTTGATCATTCCCTAAGCTAAGTTGTGTAGGCTAACATAGTCCTTTCTTCCTCTTCATTCTCAAACTCCTCTGCCTGTGAAATGTAGTTCCAAATACTATGAAAAATTCTTGTTTTCCAGTTCCTTTCCTCATAGACCTTATTGTCTACCTAAACATGTTTTTATGCCAATAGGCTGTTAGTTTGCTAGATTGAAGGAGGAAGTCAGGACCAGATATACAAAAGACACATTGTATACACACATGAAAATTTCTAACTAACAAACTTTTGGGTTTTTTTTCTGTTTTTGTTTGTTTGCTTGTTTTGGTTTGGTTTTTTGGTTTGGTTTTTCGAGACAGGATTTCTCTGTGTAGCCCTGGCTGTCCTGGAACTCACTCTGTAGACCAGGCTGGCCTCAAACTCAGAAATCCACCTGCCTCTGCTTCCCAAGTGCTGAGATTAAAGGCATGGGCCACCACCACCCGGCTACTAACAAACTTTTGTAAATGACAAACAATTGAAATACTGTATATAGTTATAAACCTTATATGAGTGAGTGTATTGTTTTGAAAATACCAGAGACTTAAAGAATATTCACAGAGCAAATTAATGGGTGAGTTCTTTAGCCAAAATTCATTCCACATGAATAAAACTGTGCTTGGATGTCATAAAGCCTCGAGAAGCTTAGTCACTTGGTACATGTTGACATGTTTGATCTAGGCATTGTTCAATGTGTTGATCTCACATACAACACACAAAGAAGCTTTATCAGATTTAGAAACATGTTATTTGGCAAAAGCAGTAAGTGCTAATTACACCTTGCCTTGTAACATTTGGTTACTCTCAAACTATGCATAAAGAACTACATTATTTTTACTTTATGACTTTAAATTATAGAGAAGAGGAAAAACACTGAAAATAATTAGTATATAGAGTTGACAGCTTGGATTTATTTAAGCAATTTAAAAAGTTGAAATAATACCAACTAATGACCAACATATTAATATTTTAAACAGCAAAGCTGAATTATGGCTCATTAGATACAGTGAAATGGAAAGTACTGATTTAACATATAACTAAGAAAAATGTCCATTTTGTGCTATTTGAGTTTAAATTTTTAAAAGCTGATAAAAATTCAAATATATTTAAATATCTGTTAATGGCCATAGGGCAAAATGGAAATATAAATTACATAAACTGCAATTATTTTCTAAGAAACTTTGTATCATCATCTTCACCTTAAGAGATGCAGTTCCAGGGCTGAAGAACTGCTTAGAACATAAGAGTGTTTACTGCTCTTGCAGAGTGATGGGCTTTATTTCCAAGCACTCATTTCTGGAGGCTCACAGCATCTGTACCTCCAACTCTACTGGATTTGGCTTCCCTTTCTTCCTCCATGGATCCCTACATTCAAGAAAACATACCCTCTTACATAAACATGCCATACATATGTAAGGAAAAACAAAATAGATTTTCAAAAATATGCAAATTTATATACATAAAGAATCACCACTAATCTTCTATCTATTAATCTTATACCTATTAATTTGTTGTATCTATTACTCTGTACCTATCTTCTACCCATTAGTCTGTTCTGCACTTCTGATCTTTAGAAGGCCTTGATGTATTACCTGCCTACATGAAAACATCCTGTTTTCCAACATTTTCCACAAAATTTTAAGACAAAAATTATGCTCATCAGATGTCCTGTGCATTCATGCAACCCTAGGGAGCAGAGAGAAGATGACATCTAGGACTTGCTGACTTCCAGCATAGCTAAGGAAATGTGAACTCTAGGTTCAGGGAGAGAAGCCTTTCCTTAAAGTAAAAACACAAAGGTGGAGAGTGATAGAAGAAAGTACTTTCCTCTGGCCTCTGTGTGCAAGCACACATTCACATAATCACACACAAACACCTATGTGTGTGCACGGGCACACAGACACACATACACAGACCCCACACAATTTAATAGATAGATAGATAGATAGATAGATAGATAGATAGATAGATAGATAGATAGATAGATAGATAGACTAGTTCATCTATCTTTGAAAAAATAGTGCTTAAGTATTCTTGTCTCCAGATTCTATATGTTTTTTGTTTCTATTTTCTTCAAAATGGATTTGACACCTTAAACTGAATGATTTTTTTTGTTCCTTTTGAGCATATTATTCTCTAGGAGGAAACACTATCAAATTACACTGTACTAAGGTGATTTCTCTTACAATTGTCAAATTTCTCCTTTCCTAATTCTCCATCTTTCTGCTATATACAGAGTTCCCAGCCACCACTCAATTAACATGGTGCTGGGGTCCCATCCATGCTTTCACTCAAGCTTTACAGACAACCCTAGAAGGATGCTGGCAAGATGGCTCAATGGGCAAAAGGACTTTCTGTTAATGCTAACAAGCTAAGTTTCATCTCCAGGGTCCAATGCTGAAAGAAGAGAACAGATCCCTGAAAGCTGTCTTCTGATCTCTACATGCCTGAACACATAAAAATACACGATAAATGAGTGTAAAGGCATTCTTTTAAAATTATAGGGGAAGGTACCATAATTATTCCAATTTTGTTACGAAACACTATAGTAATAGAAATATGAAGCAATCTGAGGTTTAAGAATCAATACACTCCAAACATACACAACACACAGACACACTATTATTTAAAACAGAGTATCATATCAATCAGGCTTGCCTTAAACTTGTTATGTTGTGGTGGATGGCTTTGAACTCATCACCTTTCCTCTAGCTTTGGAGTTTTGGGACTAGAGCTTTGTACTACCACACCTGGTTTTGCGATCAACTCCATGACAATCTCAGCAAGCACTCTACCAACTGAGCTACAGCCCATGTTCTATCATTGTAAGCACATTTTTTCCTTATTCTTTACCAATCCTTACCAATAAACACATTATGCATAGCAACTGCTCTATAAATAAAGCAACTATATGTGAAAATGTGATATAGGGGAAGGTTGTATAAGTGCTTAATTTCTTGCTTTATTTTATATGGTACATCTTTCACTCCTGGAAGTCTATATGGTTACCATTGGAGAGACAGCCACAGTTGCTTTAAACCTATGATCTAGTGCTAGGAGACACCTATCTCCTTTTCTCTTTATCTCTCTCCTTTGGTATCCTCTGTAAGCCAGTTTCTCTCTTTGCTACAAATAGACAGGTAGCACCCTTGCGTTCTTTCTATTCTCTTAATCTTATTCTCATGACATTTTAGACAAACTGTCTAAATGTCAATGATAGATGTGTCACAGAGTTCATAGAGAAAATAGGATTGAAAGTCTCCCCGATGTTCTAGCACTGGTTTTGGATTTCACTAACAGTTTTATCAGTTGAAACTCTTTCACTAGTTCATTGGTCTTCAAAATGAGAATAGTTAGTAAAATACACTCATATTCAAAGAAGTTTCAGAGGCACAAGTATGCAAATAACAGTGGATTATCACACACCTAATTATTCTTTGGCTAAAAGTATGCGTCTTACATCAGGCACCCTTGTGAAGCCCTCATAAACCTGGGAGATTGTGTCATTAAACTTAATAAGCAGTGCTGCTAAATTTGACTGAAAGTCGTGTTTCTGGCCACCAAAGTTTAACAAGCTTTTTCTCTTTGACAGAATTATGTCCTACTCTCAGTAGAACCAGAAATAATGGAATTACTCATTAAAAATAATGAGATGGCTTTGTAATGAGTCTTGATCTATAGATTCTGTGAAACATCTTGTTTGCAGTGAGAAAAAAATTAGATCCTATGGAGGGCTTCACCTTGAAATGTAAAAAGTAACTGCAGAACATACTTAATTGTGTAAACGGAATATTCAAGGAATGGCTTTGTCAAAAGGTGGACGAGCTGGAGAAATAAGTTACATCTTATGAGGAAATGGAAATGGGGGCAAATAGCAAAGAACACAAAGAAGGCAGCGTACTGTCTTTACTTCCATACGCCATCTTTTCAAATTTTATTTTCAATTATGGTTAAATGTATGTGTATGTATTTGCATGCATGTTACAAGTGGGTGAGAACTGCCCCACATGGTTGCTAATTATTGAAATTCTGTGTTCTGCAAGAGCAGAATGTGCTCTTAATCGTGGAGCCATCTTCCCAGCCCCCTATAAGCCATTGTAGCTTTCCTTAAAGAAAAAACTCAGATCCAGGGGCAAACAGGAGCATCCACCGAAGGGTTAACCTTACTTCTGGGCCGATCAAACAAGTGTACTATTTAAACTCCCCAGCACTCTTTATTCTCCTTAACTGCCACTTCTCTACTGGAAAATAGAACATATTTTTTTTTCCTGAAGCCATAGAGAAGTTTAGCAAGCAATTTCGTTAAACGCTTTCCATTTTTTCCCCAAATGTTACTGTGGTATAGCAGTAAGAAACTTTTCCATTGTTTCTAGTCATTGTGATCACCCAGTTACTTGTTGTTTGATGAAACCTTGCAATAGGTAACATCTCATGGGTAACAAGCCAGAGAGCCTTTCAAAGAAACAATAACCATAGTAATAAGTGAATATTTAAGAGATCATCATATCCCAGGCATTGTGCTATGTATCCTCAATTGTCTTTAAATACCTAGGAGCAAGTGTTACATTTATCCCCTACTTTATACACACCAAAAGTTGCTTCTTGTCACATGCTCTGTTGCTATAACAAGGAAACTAATACAAAGAGCTGGAGTGTGAGTCAGAATTGGTGCTATGTTAACAAGCTAACAGTGCAGGGTCTAACAGGAAGTTAGTAAGTTGAGTAAGGTACAAAATGGGAGAACATAATAGAACCAAAACTAACATTAATTTTTAGAACTTTGTATCCATTTCTGAGGACACAGAACTTCCAGCATTCCCTTCTTTTCATCCATGAAGTGGTAACTCACCTAAGTACAAATGCTCCTTGAAGAGAAGCCTCCCACCTTCCTCCCCCACGGCCCTCACCCCCTGAAACTCCCACTGCTAGACAGCTCTCCTCCAAGAAGTTGAGGAAGCCACAGCTCAGATTCTAGAAATATGTGAATGCAGGATGAATTCTATTAGAACTTTCAAATCTATTCACAATAAAAACAAAAATAATCATGGTCTCACTGAAATAGCCTGATTTTTAAAGACTGGTGCAACACTTTTAGTGTGTCCTGACATTGGAGCTGGCCCCAAGATTGTCAGGTTTAACTTTTAAAGTGTGCCTGGGACATTGATTTCTCAGGTGTGTCCTCTGTATTCTGGGCTCCAGAACTTCTCAGGCTAAGTTTCCTTCTCTTTGTACGATTTTACACTGTTTTTTGTTTGTTTGTTTGTTTGTTTGTTTCTCTAATTCAAGTAGTTTTAGATGTTTCCCAGTAGCTAGGGGTTCTCCCTCTTTGCAACTCTTAGTTCTGAATATTTCTTCATGTGTGAGACTACAGTAGGAGTTAAATACTATATAACCTGGTTGAGTCCCTCAGGGGACCCACCTGTCTGTCATCTGGTTAGGCTGCTCACCTGTCTGCAACCTAAGTAAGTGCAATAATGGAATCTCACTTTGAGCTTAGCTCTTTTGTGTGTACAGAAGAGACAGGCCTGTATCTGAATAGCACTATGTATTAGGTATGGAAAAACAAACCAATCTATGCTGTTTCTCGATTTTTTTTTTTTACTTAATGATATTAAAAAAGGGGAAAAAAGTATCCCACAGTGCATGCCATAGTTAATATTGACATTAATGTAAAAGGGTCTAGAATCACTTGATGCACCTCTGGGGATATTTGTGGGCAACTTTCCAGACTGAGTAATTGAGTTGGGAAAATAAGCCTCTAAATGTGGGCAGCACAACTCTACAGGTGGGAGTCCTGGGAAAAAAACAAAGGAGAAAGTGAGCTGAGCACAGGCGTTCATGTATTTTGCTTCCAGATTGTGGACACACTGTGACCAGCTGCCTCATACTCTTGATATCTTAGCTTCCTGGAGGATGGACTGTGCCTTGTCACTGTGCTCAATTCTTCCTTCCTTAAGTTCCTTCTTGTCAGGTATTTTCGTCACTAAAATATAGAACCTAGCTAATACAGGGAGTGTTAGCAGGCAGACGTGGTACTATGTTAACTACCATAACATCAACCAGAATGCTGGAAATGGAGCTAGAGGCCTTGGGATTCCTCCCCAGGAGACCTAATCTTTCCTGGTACCTGTTTTAAGAGATAAGAAATTGACATTATTCGCTACACAGAAAGGCTGGTGTACAGTGATTCCCAGTTCAAATGTCCTTTGTAATGTCTAACATTTCATGAATCCACAGGGGCTTGTTTTAATTTAAAGACATGACTGCGGACCCGCACATTGACAAAACTCCTCATCAATTTGACCAGGGAGAAATCCCCTGGCTCCAAGTTCTACTGACTCATTTATACTCATGGTTCAGAGTGGGGTGATAAAGGGTCCTGATATATGAAAGGGTGGTTCAGAACCTGTTTACATAAGTCTCCTTGACAAAACAGAAGGAATATATGTATGTGTGTGTGTGTGTGTGTACACACGAGGGCCTTTAGAAGAATTTTAAGACATGCCATTCTCCCCTGTCTTCTGTCTTCTCCCAGGGCTTGTTCATTGGAAAAGTGGGGACTACTAAAAAAAAAAAAAATTCCACAAACTCAATGCTTCAGAAACAAAGCTTATTTATTCTTAATCTTGAAGGACTCAAGTCAGTATATAAGTTAAGCCAGTCTGCCATGAAAGTGCACTGTGGAATATTGTCCTCTGGGTATGACATGGACTTGGCACTTTTCAATTCCCATAAGATGTGATTACCTGCACCAGACTCCTTCCCCTACCAGGGACGCATAAGCAGTTAAGGATGACAAGATAGAAGGGCTTACAAAGTCCACCACTCGCCAAGGTCAGTGGGGAACACTTCATTCAAAACACCACAAGACTTAACACAGGTCCCAATGCAGGTGGCCATACTTCTTTGAAGTCACTATTTTGTCTAGTTACTTTTTCATTGCTGTGACAAAATATCTTACAACTTTACGGTGAAAAGGTGTATTGTGGCTCACAGTCTATCATAGTGGGAAAGACATGGCAAGAGGCAGCTGGTCGCAATACAAACACTTTCAGGAAGCAGCAGGAGATTAATGCTGGCTTCAGTTTCTCCTTTTTATTCAGCTCGAGATCCTACATTATGAAATAAGGTCTTCCCACCTCAGTAAATCCCATATAGAAACTCTCACAGACATACCTAGAGATTTGTATATAAGATGCTTCTAGACCTATCAAGTTAACAATCAACTTTAAGTTTAACAGATATACTATTCAAATCATAAATGGTAATGTGCCCCTCAGCCCATGTTATCAGGACAACACAAGAAGCAGTGGTTTGAGCAGTGAAACAAAGAGGAGGATCTAACTCAATCAGCTCTTCTAGGCAACATTCCCCAGGAAGAGGTCATTTATCCTGAGTCTAGGGAACTAGTTTGCCATAGTGCCTGGGGACTACGCCATGAACCGGAGCTACAAAACTAACCACCAGAAGGTGGTCCCTGCCTGTCTGAAACTCCTAAAGACTGAAAATCCTGTCACGTTCTCACTTTGGAGGAACAGACTTAGGAGAGCATATGTGGGGAAAATGCACTTGGTATTTATAGAGCAAAGAATGTGATGGACACCATCACCTAAACACACACCTGCACATCGGTACTTTGCAAGTAAAAGTCAGCCCAACTATGATAGCTGGCATATGTGTAGAACATATGGTTAGGTGATTAAGTGAAGCTGGTGCCTCTCCTGATGTAAGCATCACTGACGACCAACATGCTCACAAAACATGCCCTACAGGACAAATTCGATTCTGAATCCTGAGAATGAAGCAAACCTTATTCTTCTAATTTTATAAAAATGTAGAACTGATTCATTCTTCAAGAATTTTGTATATGTATACAATGTATTTGGATCATATTTACTCCCTGCCTCCTCCATCCCCTCCCAGTCCCATGTCCAACTTTCCAGGTTCGTGTCTTCTCTTGGAGTGTTGAGGAGATGTTTTCTATATGCTCATGGACATGAGCAATATCCTCACACTACATGGACAGTCTACCAATGGTCACACCTCCAATGAAACCTGATTCTCTCCAAAGGGCCACTGATTGTCCATGGATCCTCAGCTGGGGATGAGTTCTCTTGTACTCCCTCTATTTTGGAGCATCTAATTAGTCTGCTTTTGTGTACATCTTGTGCAGGCAACCAAAGCTGTGGCAGATAACTAAGTGCAGCAGCCCTATTACATTCAGAAGACACTATTTCACTCTGGCTTTTCCCACCTTTCCTTTCAAAATCTTTCTCCCCTTCTGCCATCCAATCTCCAGTCCTTGGAGAAGAAGATGTGACACAGATGCCCCATTTATAGCTAAACACTACCAGGTGCTTATTCTCTGTACGTTGACAAGTTGTGAGTTTCTGAGTTCATAGCTGTCCATTAGACATTTCTTTCATGAAGGCTGAAGACTGTATTAATGATGTTCTCAATTAAGACAATGGAGAAAATGGTGAAAGCCTATAGGCTTTTATGGAATCTCTCAGGGGTTCCATTAGGATATATCTAGAAAATGTATTTTCCTTTCTTCTCGCAAGCTTGCCTTTTCAATCATGTGGAAATGACATACTCCATTTAGGCCAGTCTTTGCAAGACAGCATGCTTTCGCTAAAATTTCAGAAAATGTCTTAAACTTATTGACTGTAAGGAAATTTCCCTACATGGACGTTATATATCTTGCATACATTTGAATTCCTAAGGAATTTTTGGATATGAGCCCATGAGCCATAGTTCTCTCAGTTGACTTCATGGATCTGCTAATGGTTGTAGGGAGACATAAACCAACACTAATTGCCAGTAACCTGGAGTTTTCCACATAGAAGCCTCAACACAGTTAAAGTCACATCCTTGATGACACAGCAGAAAAGAACTCTAAAAGGAGTCAAGATGAAGCAGTATTAATGAATTTCTTAAATAGAGATGAGCAATAACACACGTGTGAGATTAAACATTTAGTGAGAAGATCACACAGCTAAAGGACAGACTCATGGAATGTGGCTCAGTCAGTAACATGATTGTCATACAAGCATCAGTACCTAAATTCAGACCCATAGAAACCATTTAAGATGTTGGGTGCCACAAAGATCACCTGGAATCTCAACTTGAGGAAGCAAAGAAGAGCCCTTAGACTTTGTTATCCAGCTCCTCTAACCAAATGAGTGAACCCTTGAGTCCACGCACATGCACACACATGCCTATATGCACATGCATGAATGTTCACATGCACACACACAGATAGACAAAAGAAATAAAATAAAAATTGAGGAATTAAGAGAAAAGTCATACCTATAGTATTTGAACAATGAGTGCGCGCGCGCACACACACACACACACATACACACAGGCACTCTCTAAGTTGCGTTGTTCAAGCAATGTACTGTACAACAAGGTTTAACGTTTAAGCAAAGTTTTAAATTCAAGTTTAAAAGAGTAAAAATGTGTTCTCTATTTTATTTGTTTATCTTGAAGAATTCTCCTTTAAAATGTGAATTGTAAGGAGGTATTTATGAGATGTAGTGTCTGGATTTAAGGATAAGAGAAGAAAGAAAAGCGGTTAGAGTAAAGGTCACAATATCAGTCATTGAGCAAGTAGAATTCATTGCGGTTTTAAACATTTGTTGGCGATGTTTTCAGGAACATAAGCCCTCTTTAGGCAACCTTCATTTTATCTTTTATGTTGAAGTTTCTGAACTCTCAGCCAATATGAAACTTCAAATAGTCTCTGAGGTAGAGGGCATCTTTCTCTTCCCATGTCCCTTCTTCTATCCTGCTCCACATCCTCTTACCGTTTGCGTTTGCCTGCTTCACTTAGCTCAAGCCTATGTTTTCATGTATATTCCAGCATTTTGGGGATCAGAGTGTGACCCATGGCCTAAAGCAGCTGGGAGCTTGTTCGTGTAGCAGCATCTCTGATTCTGTCACTAACTTGGTACCCAAACAGGTTAACTGAAAAACTCAGAAATTTGTGAGATTCATTCCCTAACTCAGACTTGATCCTGAGGTTACTGCATGGGCTTTGACCTTCTGTCCCTACCATCCTCATTCACTCTCTGGTCAGGACTCTGCCTCTCTGTCTCCTGTTTACATAGAATGAGATTTCCATCCTCACCTGTGCATTCTAATCACCTTATGAGTTGTGGCTGCTGATTATTTCTGTTTTATCAGAAACACTCCACAAGTCAAAAGATCAATCTATCTGAGGACCTAACTGTGATCTTTCAAACAACCAAGGCTAGGAAGATGGCGCAGTCAAAATTACCTGTCACACAAGCATGAAAACCTGAGTTGGATCTTCAGAATCCATGAAAGAAAGAAAGAAAGAAAGAAAGAAAGAAAGAAGGAGGGAAGGAGGAGAAAAGGAAAGAGAGGAAAAAGAGAGGGAAGGGAGGGAGGGAAGTGGAGGAGGGAACAGTGGAACAGTCTGTACATGCCTTAATTCCTAGGACTAGGGAAGCAAAGAATCAATGAGCCCCAGGTACAATGAGGGACCCTATCTTACAAAATAGTTGGAGAAGTATTTGAGAAAAGTACCTGACATTGACCTATGGCCTCCACATGGAAGTATATAAAGATGCACTTCTCCTATACACATACACATGATTGCATACACATAAAATAAAAACTTCAGGAGAGTCTCTTGAAACAGTGTTTAAGAAAGTTATTGCAGAAGTGTTTCTGAAGTGTGGTACCTGATCCAACAATATAAACACCTGAACTTTGTAGAAATGCAAATTCTCCATCTGAGGTCTTCTGAACCAGGAATGTGGGGCCTGCAGGAGGCCACATCTGCATTTTAGTGACTGTTCCTGGTGACCTTTGGGACTTAAGTTTGACAAGCATAGTCCTCAAGGCCTCACTCAGGTTCTACAGAAAGTACATAGAGTAGAACCTGAGTGTAACAAGCATTCATAGGAGGACATGCCTTCAGTGGACAGACTCAAACAAAAGCCATAGCTTCAGATCCCTGTCATTCTAGTTCGAATATAGCTAAGTACAAGCAAAGTGCAGCTAAGGAAAACCCTATCTTTCCTCAGGGAAAAGATCTAGATACAGAGGACACACACACACACACACACACACACACACAAACAAACAAAAAAAAACTGGGAGGAAGGCAATACGTCTTCATGAGCAAAAGAGTGTGCAGCCAAGTATAATGAACTAAATTTTATCCCTGGGGATAAAATTTTTCCACAGAGTGGAAAGTGAGAATCCATACATTCCCATACACATTATGTGCCAATATGCACCTCGGTTAATTAATTTAATTAATTAATGGTGGAAAGGGTGTTTAGGTAACTAAGGTGTGGTCTGTAAGGAAATTCTATCATACAAGGCAATCATGGAGGGACTTATAGCAAAGCAATGTTAAGTGTGACATGTGAAGAAGTTTATTTGTAACTACAATTTCCTCCTTGAATATTTCCATTTTAAAAGATTTAATTTTAATTATGTATGTGTGTGTATGTGCATGTGTTCATATGTACATGTATATATGTGAGTTTAGGTCTCCAGGGACTCCATAAGAGCACACTTGATGACTTGGAGCTTAATTTGCAGACAATTGTTGAGCTTCCCTTTGGGGACAGGAATAGAACTCATGTCCTCTGCAAGTGTAGTGAAGTCTTTTAACCACTAATCTATCTCTTCAGTTCCTAGAGGCTACAATTTAGAAATACCTCCCAGATTCTGAGTGTGGTAAACTCCATAGACAGCCACCGTTGTTTTTGAATTAAAAATAATCCTAGTTTCTTCCTACCCTATATCTGGCTACACTCTACCCTTCAAATATGCTTCCTATACCTCTAATTAAATCATGTGAACTGCAATTGAGGATCAGAAGGCGGGGCTCAAATCAGAAGAGTAAGAACACTGTATTTATCTATACCCCGAATGGCAGACTCTGTATGGCCTAGCACACCAGATAACAGAAACTGAAGAACAATTCTAGAACATTTCTGGAGGGAAAACAAAACATGATGAGGAAAGGATTTCAAACAGGCCTGGTCCTCAGTAATACCTATATACCCATTGAAACTCAAGTAGTGTGACAACAGGGGGAGCCTGAGACACAGCTAGACATATGACATTGATTATTTGGAATGACAACATTTAAATATTGGGGAGAAAGCAAAATGAGGTAAAGAAAGAGAAGATTCTCTAAGTGGTGTTAGAAAAACTTTCTATGCTCTTGGGAAAGTTTAGATTTGTTGTATACTAGTCCAAAATTGAATTCTACATGTTTGAAATATTAACTCTATAAATCTTATAAAAAGTAGTTTGTGAGTTATTGCTTGTGTTATAATGAAATGGTGAGCTTTAAAAAATACTAGTAAACATTAGAACTCAACTAAATGTAGAAAACTAAGAATCATAAGTTTTAAAAATACTCTCTAGCAGCATAAAGGTTTCATGAACAATTTCCAATTCATACCAAAACTTGATTCTGGATTCTAAGCAACAGTAGCATAGGACATATTGGCCAGAGATGATGATACTATTATGTAAAAGTGAAAACTGGATAAATGATATGAACTAAAAACTTCAGGGATGGACAATATGGCTCAGGAAGTGAAGGAGTTTGCTGACAAATGCTCATGACCTGAAAGTGATTCCCAGGACCCACATGGTGAAAGAAGAAGACTGACTCTTACAAATTGTTTTCTGAGCTCCACATGTGTGCTATGGCTCATGCACAAAATCAGAAATGGTTGTACATGATACACACAAGATTTACATGTACACACACTATACAATGTCCAAGTAAATGTATGTTTTCTAAACTTCATCAAATAGCTACATATTCTATAAATTTGCTAAAATGTCAGTGGCTTTACAATGAATACATATGCCTGAAAGTCCAAACTTACTTGGCCTTGAAAAAACAGGGAAGAGATTAAGGAGAACTCTATTTATTCTTCTGCATATAGGCAGAATAGTTTGGTGCCCAGTTGAATGATTATTAGCTTCACTGACATAAAAATGCCTCAACCTGGCTCCATCAGTGCAGTGTCTGCTTTGCAAATGTGAGGACTGAGTTCCACCCTCTGAACTCACATAAAAAATGCTCAGTGTGGAATACATGTACCCACTGCAGGGAGACAGGGACAGGGAAAAACACCAGGCTTCACTGGTCGCAAGGCGGAAGTTTCCTGAATAATACCTGAAGATTTTCTGGCCTCCACAGGTATAGAATACACACACACACACACAACACACACCAATACATATGTATTTATAAAATATATATACATATATATGTAAACATACACACACACACACACACACACACAACCTCTCTACCTCTACTTCTGTAAATGAGCTGTTCTATCATCCAACTAAGTATTGAGTATGCCTGATCTCGGTGCCATGGAAGTAGATGTTTTAGATTTCTAATATCTATACCTTTCTTCTACATACTTACAGGTAGTTCAAACTGTTAACCCTGAGTTTAGATAAATTTTTTCATCTTTTCACTATAAGATCTGATTATCGCTCACCATCAAATAATGAAAACCATCATGTAAGTTGGAAACACATCCCTCTGGCTTGCCCCACACACCTGAGAGAATTCTTCATTTCTCTGTGATCACAGAAAGAGAGCCAGCTTAGTACTCATCTCTTAGGAAGAGAAATGAGGGCTGAGCCCATGAAATGGAATGTGGCTAGATGTAGAGGATGTGGTAGGAATAAATAATTCAGATAAAGGCTGAAACTCCAGAAATAAGAAAATAGGCATCAAGAATTGTGAAGGGGGACATCTCTAGGTCTGCCAGATACCTGAGCTAGGTCTATGTGTCTATGTCTCTAGCTGAGACTCCTATCAGTGAGGTATATGGATCCTGAAATGGCTACTTTCTGTAGTCAGATAGGACTCCCAGTGGAGAGATAAGGACAGCAATCCACCCACAAATCCTTTGACCCAAGTGTTCTGCCTAAAAATATGCAGGGACAAAGACAGAGCAGAGACAGATGGAATGGCCAATCTTAACTTGACTGCCTCAAGTTGAAACCCATACCATGGGCAAGAACCAATACCTGACACTATTAATGAAACTCTGTTATTTATTAACTTTACATCTCAATATCAGTACCCATCTCCTCCAATACTCTCTCACACAGACCCTCCTCACCCCATTTTCATTCACCTCCTTTCCCTTTTCCTCTGAGAAAAGGGCACCACCTGGGTATTAACACCCCCTCATAGCAAACAAGTAACTGTAGGACTAGGACCATCCTCTTCCACTGAGGCCAGACATGGCAGCCCAGTCAAGGGAACAGGATACATAGACAGTGACAGACAGGAGCCTACCATAACTGTCTTCCAAGATGTTTCACACAACAACCAATGGAAGCAGATGCAGAGATCCACAGTTGAACACTAAATGAAGCTCAGAAGTCTTGTGGAAGAGTTGAATTAGGTGTCTGAAGAGGACAGTGACTCCACAGAAAGATCAACAACGTCAACTAACCTGGGCCCTTGGGGGCTCGAAGAAACTTAGCCACCAACCAAAAAGCAAGCATGGCTTAGGTCTCGAAACAACCGGAGTGGAAGCTGTCCCTGAGTCTTTTGCCTGCCTGTGGAACTGTTCCCCTAACTGGGCCACCCTGTCTGGCCTCAGTGGCTGGGATTCTGGAATGTAAATGGAAAGAGGGAGCTGGGCAGCAGCATTCACTCATATTTCTCTGTTCTTACAGTGAATGGCTTAAGATCAGCTGCTGTAAGCTGCTGCAGTACAGCATTTCAGGTCTGCTCTAAGATGCACTATACTCCTGAACTATGAGCCAGAGTAAATGTTTGCTCCCTTAAGTTACTTTCATTAAGCTATTTTATCACAGCAATGAAAAAAGGAAACTAAGACAGCCAATAACAGACCAGAAACTGGTTTCTCCTAGGAAATCTTCACTAGCATGTACTATGATCTGCATGGCATAGGAATTGACTGGGGTGGTAGGGAATGAATAAATAACAGACACACATACAGTAGAGCTGAGGATAGGTGAGTCACTCACTCTGGTGGAGACACACCAAGAAGGAACAGAGAAGCTCAGTGCATTAGTTATATACAACAGGAAGGGCCAGTTAATTTCATTAGGATGTCTCTATAGGAGAGTAGTCTTAGTTTGCAGGGAGGAAGAAGCTACACCTTATTGTTTCAACATACACTGTTAACTTCTTGATGAAGAAGATGCAATTGATACTTTATACTCACAGTGCTTTTACCTTAAGTTCAACTGTTGCCAGCATCTGTGCTCTTGAACTTTTCCGGTTCTACCAATCAGAGGCACTAGGGTCATTGACATGGCCATTATCATGTGTGTAATACACACTCACTCAGAAGTTCATCTGCACCTTACAAGTACGGCCTGAGAATCCCTGCTTCCAGCTTTGGATGCTATAACCCAGTAAAAAGCTGCAGCTGGCCAACATGTGATCTCAGTCTTTGACCTGGATTGACCTTTAATTAATCAAGACTGCCATGTTTTGTATAAACCTGGTTTATACTGTCCTGACTTACAAGACAGAGCTTGCACAATTGCAAATTACATTCACAGCCAGCATCTCATGCTAACATCACAGAATCCCTATCCTCCTTTACTTAGAACAAATTATATGTGAGGGGATTGTATATAAAGCAACTTGGCTTAACATGAGTGAACGGGTAGCTTTCATATGAAGAAATTCTTCCCAAGGTCATGGCCTTGCTCAGCAAGTGGCACTCCAGGTATAGCTCTCTCTGTGGCTCTCTGGAGCTGTATTCCATTGAATAATTATTCTATTTTGGTATGATGGGTGAATGCATTGCTTGGCCACCAATTCTTTTCCCATTATGATGGTGGACAATTGCCAAGTCTATTACACATAGTAGGGTTATACACACTGTAGGCTTACACCAGAACAGAGGAACCCCACAGTGTTAAGTCACTCAATCTGAAAAATGGAAGTAAGGCAGGACGTTGAAGCAAACTTGTCTAATCTCTACACTGGATGGAAACAGTATTATGTTGCCCTCTGCTGTGGAAGAAGGAACCTTCTCCTCTTTACATCCCTTCCTTCACTTCCTGATCTTATTCTATATATATGATGTCTGTAAGTGTGTGTCCATGAACGTAGGTACATGCATGCAAAGGTCAGAGACAAGCCAAGGTATCTGTCTTTATTTTTGACCCCATTTGGGACAGGGTCTTTTGTTATTCACTGCTGGTAGGCTGTTTGTCCTGTGAATTTCAGCACATCTTTCTGTCCTTACCTTCAATCTCATCATAGGAGCAGTAGAATCACAGGTGCTACCACATCTGACTTTGTATGGATTCTGGAGATCTAAAGTTAGGTCTTCTTTCTTGTATGGCAAACATTTTACCTACTAATCCATCTCTATAGCCCCCAAAGACAAATTTCTGTCTTTGAAACATGTTTGCTACATTCATACTTGAATGATGCAATCTAAAGGCCTATAGAACTGTCATGGCTTATAATCCCAAACAGGAACAACAGGAAATGGCAGACAAGATACCAGAACAAAGTCTGAATAAGGACAAAGATAGAGAATTAAATCAAACTTCAGCCAGCATTAGAATTCTTATTTTCCAAGACAGGTGGCTAATAAACTGGATACTGTATAAACATAGGATGCCGAGGGAGTCTGGCCTCTCCCTCATAATCTAACTTCCATACCCATCATTCAGACTCATTAGAAATGTTCAAAGGTGAATTTCAGGACTATCATCCTCCAGGAAAAACTGCCACCACCTGTAGGAGTTGTGCTTACCCTGCTCACGAAATATCATTGCTGGGCTTGTTGACTTCTTACCTCCCCTCATAGAAGGAGAGGCTTGGAAGGGACATAGGGCCATTACCTGAGTATTCATCTACTCTTGACACCAGTTGGGTACCATTCCACACTATGGTTTTGGTGGGGTGGTACATGATTTATCTGGGAAAGGATGAGGGGAGAGTTTTTCCTGACACAGCCATGCTGAAGTCACCATCCCTTTGGGGTAGAGACCTTCCAGTATGGGTGCTTTAATGGCCTCTCTGTTCCTGACTTTTACCCCTCACCACTGCTTTGTAAATAAGCCAAATAGACTCTTAGGCTCCTGGTGAACTTGTGAATTCACAACTCAGTTTGTCATTGGGACTTTAGAAGGAGGAGTAGACATTGTTTATGTAGCACCCTGGGAAGGAATTTTAGCACTACAGGGTAAAATTAAAGTAAAGCGTTCCAAAATGGTGTGTTGGTGTTGTGTGTGTGTGTGTGTGTTGTGTGCTTGGTGGGTGTGTGAGTGGTGTTGCTTGTGTTGTGGTGTGTGTGTTGTTGTGTGTGTGTGTGTGTGTGTGTGTGTGTGTAGGCATAAAAGGCAAAGGACAACTTGGTTGTCAGTTCTTGCCTCTTATTTTATTTAAGGCAGGCTCATTTTCTTCTGACTAGCTGGCCTTTGAAATTTTAGAAATTCTCTTGCCCACCCACCACAACTAGGAGTGCTGTAGTTACCGATATTTGTGTTGTGATATCTGGCTTCGCAAAGTTTCTGGGATCTGAACTCAGGTCATCAGTGTTTGTTCAGGAAACACTACCCACTGAGCCATCTCAGAGTCCACATTTTTACCTGTTGCTTAGCAAATTAAATTGTTTTGCCTCCAAATGAGCTTCTATTTTATTTTCTCGTACAGATAGCATTTCAGATGTACAACTCACTAAGAACATCACCAACAGATATCATTATTACCTGATGCCTTACAACTCCAATTAAATGATTCCCTTTAAGAATGCTGAAGCAGTTAAGGAAATATCCTGACAGTAACTAGCTCTGGCACTTTCTTCAGACTTGCTTCCTCTGCTCTGGGCAGAGAACAGCTGGAGAGGTAAAGATACAAAGATGCACTGATTGCCAGTCAAGGAGCCTGAGGAAAATCTAAATTAAATACACTCAACTCATGTATCACCCCAAGGGCAGCCAGTGGGGCATAGCCTCTACCCTTGAGGACTTAAAAAAGGATAGTAAGACAAAGGCAGAAGGTAGGACACCTGGAGCCATCCTTCTAATTAGACTTTTTTTCTTTTCCAAAGATGCTATTGGAAACATTTCACAGATTATATTCTCTTTCTCTTCTGTCTCTCTGTCTCTCTGTCTCTCTGTCTCTCTGTCTCTCTGTCTTCTGTTCACTATCTCTCTGCCTTTGTTTCTCTGTCTCTTTGTCTCTGTCTCTCTTTCACTTGTGTGTGTTTGTGTTTGTGTGTGTGTGTGTGTGTGTGTGTGTGTGTGTGTCTCAGGACTGTGTTCACAAATGTTCACATATACAGAGTGGATAGGTCAATATCAGGTACCTTCTTCAATCATTCTCTACCTTGTTTTTGAGACAGTTGGACACAGAGTTCATAAAAACATTCAAGTCCATTCACTGCCAGGAAGCCTCACGATCCTCTCATATCTGCCTTCATGGGGTTGGCATAGCAGGCATGCACCACCACACTCAGCATTATTCATCTAAGTTCTGGAAATCTGAACTAGGATTCTCATCTCCCTATCCCACAGTTTTCCCTCCACTAGATACCACTTAAGACATATGTGGAGCAGTGGCCACCACTGTTTGAAAGATGAGGCTGTGCCAAACAACCAATTGTAGCAGGAACCACAGTGGCCTTGAGGTTCTGACACATGGACTACTTTGTCCACTGGCCTTCACTGGGTTCTCCCCCTGCTTTTAATGTCAGTTTTTTCCTTGATACAGTGAGCAGAGAGTCAAACGTTCTACCACATGAAAAATGTATATTTGGGGAAGTGGCTCAAGATTTCAAGAGAATCTTTATACACAGCCCAAGAAAAGTTAGGGTGATGGTTGGAGAAAAGATACAGGAAGCTACCCATCAGCTTTCTGCTCAACCATGACAGCAAGCTCCCTTGGGGGATCAATTGAGCTTCATTTGAAGATTCAGATACAGAGTCTCCAGGGGGAATTCCACACCCCAAGGAATGCTGGGAAGTGGCATCAATATGTCATAATTGAAATAAATCTGATGCATTTTTATTTAGCTATTTTTGAAAGGTTCTTGGAAATAGAAAACATATGCATGCTAAGTCTGGGTTTTATATGGATTCTAGAAATATGAACTCATGTCCTTAGGCTTGCATGGAGAGAGCTCTACCCACTGAGCCATCTCGAGCTCCACTTCTGCTATTTTGACCACTGCTGTATAACTTTGCTTTAAGTACTTTCTCTTTCTATGTTTTAGATCCATGAAACTTTGGAAGGGGATTAGAAACATGTTTGAATTGGTATAAACTCTGACCCCTACAGGCTGTCTGGAGTTCTATGATGGTTAGTTTTAGCTGTCATTTTATATATTATAAAATCACTCAGAGAGAGTGTCTTCAATGATAGATTTTCTAGATCATGTTGGCCTGTGGGCATGCCTTTGAGAAGTAGTTGATTGAGTTGGGTCGATCCACACTGAATACGGACAGTACTATTTTATTGACTGATCTCTGGAGTGACTGAAAAGGAGAGTGAACTGAGAACAAGCATCCACCTATTATCACTTTCCTCTCTATTTCTTGACTACGGATGCAGCATGATCCAAGGGCTCAATCTCCTGCTCTTCTGGCTTCCATGCAGTGATGGAGCGACAAGAAACTCTTTTTTTCTCTAAGTTACTCTTGTCACAACAACAAAGACAAAATTAGGACATCAACCCCACTGTCACACATAGCTCTGAGCAAATGCCAACCAGTGCTTTTCACTTTCCATTAATCCCTTCATCAGCTTCTATGAGAAAGTCATACATTTGGAGTTGAGATGTTACTTTAATTTGATTGACAGGTTACCCTTGAGCTAGAAAGGCTCAGAGCACTGTAAAGAATCTCCATATTCAGAACTTTACTGTGGCAGAACAGCAACTTGGAATGTCCTTGCTCAGGCACTATACACAGTGTGTGTGTGTGTGTGTGTGTGTGTGTGTGTGTGTGTGTGTGTGTGTGTGTAGCACAGAGAGAGAGAGAGAAGAAGAGGAGAAGAGGTTGCATTAATTTTTGGTTGTGTAGATAAGAACTTTATGACTGAAGCTTGCCAACTAAGCAAGGCCTGGTCATTATGAAGCCCAGGCTTCTTCCACAACAACCTCCCACCACTGAGGATTACAAGTATTGTCCATGATCTCAGCTTTTAAATGAGAGTGCTGGAGATAACTTGGTCCTGCTGCTGTTTCAGTAGGCAATTTAGAGACTGACCGCTTCCCATAGCCCCTGAAGGGGGCTTTAAAATAAATGCAGTTTAAACGTATTCACATAGGAGAAAGAGGAATGGGATTTTCAGATGGAGATGTTCAGTTCACCTGTGAGAGGGAATGTTTCCTACTTCTTCACAAACCACATTCTGTCTGTTGGTCTGTCTGTCTGTCTTTTCTGTCTTTGTTTTGAATCAGTGTCTCTGTATCTCACGCTCCCTTCGAACTTTCTATGTATCCAAGGATAATCTTGAACTCCTGATCCTCCTGCCTCCCAAGTGCTGAGTTTATGAGCATGTAGCACGTGCTAGTTTATGGAATGCTGAGGATGGAACAGAAAGGCTTCGCGCATAGTAGGCAAGCACTCTACTGTAGCTCCTTGTATTATAAATGCTAATCACGCTTCCCCAAAACTGTACTAGAGAGCACATAGCTTCTGGGAACCTGCCCCACTTGGTTCTGATTGGTAAGTAAAGATGCCCAATGGCTGGGCAGGGCAAATGGAGACCGGACTTTTAGGGTTCCTTGGCTTGGGATGAGAGAGGAAGAGGAATGAGGAGATCCGCCATGCCGGGAGAGTGTGGAGGAGAGGAGATTGCTATCCTGAGAAGAGTACGGACAGGGATGCATAGCCTCCATGTGAAGGAGCCAGGAAACTGTGGCCTAGTGGGGGAGGCCCAACTGGGTCCAGGGCAGCCAAGGTAGAATATAGAATTTAGTAAGTGATAACTAGGGATTATCGGCAGGAGGTGGATTAACTACATGGAGATAAGGAAGTGGCCCAGTTATTCTGCTGTTTAAGGCATATCAAAATGTAAGAGCTGTGTGTATCTTTCATTTGGGAATCCAGACCATTGGGGTGGGTAGTAGGAACGTGCCGCCAGAAATTTACTTAATGAATTTAATACTGCATTCTACCAACCAATCCACAACACTGGCTCCTTATTACATATTTCAATTTGGCAATGTACAGTATGTTTCTGCTTTTACTAGTTTACCTGAGGAGTTTACCCACAACAGTTTCAGTTCTTGCCTTTGCATCAGTTTCACTTTTAGATGAAATAATGCAAGTTGAAGCAGAGATTTTTACACTATATGCTTGTCTTCAGAAAATATATAAAATAGTAACTGAAATGGTGACATGCTTATTCATCCATTCAATCAGGAAAATCATCAATGACAATAAAAGAAACCATGGAGTTCTCCATTTTCAAAGATAACAGTACATTAGCCTGATATTTAATTTGAGCTGCTTATTGGGAGATTCTAGTCCATTTATATTCAGTGAATAAAGGAAAAGTAAGACAGGCAGTTTTGAGGTCAGGGCTAATATTTCCTGTATCATATTAACAAAATTTCCCAACATGATTTCATGTTAAAATCACTGAATAGCTTTCATCAATCTGTGGTTCCTGGGCTCTATACTCAGAGATTCTGTCAAAACCATAGACTCATCAGCAATGGCAGCTAATATTAGGGTGACCTGGGATTTTAAAATATAAACACAATAAACAAAAAAGGAGATTGTTGATAAGTTTTTGTGACTTCTCCCAGAAGGATATAATCAAAACTGTACTCTCTCCAGATAGAGAACCAACACAAGATCAGAGTAGCAATCAGACCTAAGTCCAACTTTGTGAACCATTAGTTTGAGGACATATCTTACAGAATGATGTATATCTCTGGCACATCTATTTCACTGAAGCATCTATCACAGCATGCGTGGAAATCCCTAAATGACTTTCAGGTAGCTCAAGAGGTCAGAAAGTTTCATCTCCCATTAGTCCTTACCACCTGTATAATCTTGGAGATGGAGATGACTTTGTGAATCCTGTAAGTTTCAAAAAGTGAGCTACCTGATGTGAGTTGGTTACTTCCTGAATATTCATAAGATTCTCTCCAAAAGTGTTTCAGTTCAGAGAACAATCCTACAAGATGGGAAACTTCACAGCTCGTAGGAAGTCACATACATTTCATGTTTAAGCTATCTAGAAGCATGATTTAATTATTTATATAGCAGAAATATTTTTGTTAAGTGTTCTTAGAATAAAATAAACTAAGTCGAAGTGAGAAGAATTGGTGCTCACAACTCTACAAATAATACATAATCTTTTGTTTGCAATCATTTTCATTATTTTATTGTAGGTTTGTCTATTTTCTTTTATGTGTATGAGTGTTTTATGTGCATGAATTTTGTGCTCCATACATGTCTGTTTCCTGCACAGATCAAAAGATGGACTCAGATTTCCCAAAATAGAGCTATAGGTGATTGTGAGCCACGGTGTAGGTAGAAGTGTAACAAATACTCTTATCCCCAGATAAGATATTCACTTCAGATAGTTCACAATTACTTTTTTTCAATTCAGACATTTCTTTCTCCCTACCAGTTCATATCATCCTCAGTACAGCTTCTCATATGTCTGTCTGGGAACACATTTTCTGATGTGCAAAATAAGAAGTACCTTGTTTGTTACATGATGTATCAGTATAGATGCCATCAATGGCCCCCTCCAAAAGATATAAGCATCTTTAATAGCTGGTAAAATGATCCAGTGGATATTGACAAAATGGCCACCAATTATAATACATCTGTTGAAATATGATATTAAATTATAAAAGACTTCAGAGTCTTCTGACTTCAGTCAATGTCCTGTATTTTTTTTTTTACATTTTCTTAGTATTATTTTACCTCTGAGTAAATTGAGCAACTAAAATCATTGTAAGTGATATTGCACATCAGTGTGCATTTTCTTTTTTTTCATTTTTATTGGTTATTTTATTTATTGATATTTCAAATGTTATTCCCCTTCCGAGTTCCCCTCCACAAACCCCCATATTCTCCCCTCCGCCTACTTCTGTGAAGAAACTGCCCTACCTGCCCACCCATTCCTGCCTCAGCACCCTAGCATTCCCCTACCCTGGATGATGAGCCTTCACTAAGACCAAGGGCCCTCCCTCCCATTGATGCCTGATAAGGCCATCCTCTGCACATATCCAGCTGGAGCCATGATTCCCCCATGTGTACTCTTTGGCTGGTGGTTTAGTCCCTGGGAGCACTGGGAGTTCTGATTGGTTGATATTGTTGTTCTGCCTGTGGGGTTGCAAACCCCTTCAGCTCTTTCATTCCTTGCCCTAACTCCTCCACTGAGGTCCACACCTTCAGTCTCTGCTCCACAATTTGTCCCTGTACTTCCTTTTGACAGAAGGAATTCTGGATCAATATTTTTGAGGTGGCTGGGTGGCTGTATCCCTCAACCTATCCACTGGATATGGTCTCTATACGTTCTCTTTCCCCTTTGTTGGGTATTTCAGCTAATCCCTCCCTCTTGAGTCCTGGAAACCTCTTTCCCTGGCATCTGAGACTTTCAAGTGGCTACCCCAGGTTCCCCTCCCCCCACTGCTACTCTCCTCATTTCAAATTCCTTACCCTCTGTACTTTCTCCCTATCTCCTCCCAGATCTGATCCACCCCCCCTTTCCCTACTCTTCCCTCCCTCTCAGATCCCTCTCTCCTTCTGCTTCACGAGATAATTTTCTTCCCCCTTCTGAGTAGTTCTGTAGCATCCACACTTTGGTGTAGTCTTTCTTCTTGGGTTTCATATGGTCTATGAGTCGTACCATGGGTATTCTGTGCTTCTTTTTGGCTAATATCCACTTATCAGTACATATCATGTGTGTTTTGGGGGACAGTCAATGTCCTTTAATTTTTGTTTTATTGTTCACTTTCTGAGAGAAAGTCAGCTGACGATTCACAGCAAAAGTCTATCTTAAATTTACGAGTGTTTTCTAATGAGGAACTTTTAAAAGTCCAAATAAAACCCCACTTTTCTGTAGTTGGGGCAATTCAGTGAAATTAACCATGTAAATACTCAATGAAGCATATGATTAGAGAAGGAATGAATAAAGTTACAGATTAAAAGGGATCAAATTATATTTTGAGGTGCAGCTCATGAATCATAATTAAATTGCAGTGGTTCATAAGCACAGACCCTACTTCATCACACAACATGTGTGAACAATCCTGCTAATATGTTTTCTTCTTCCTTTCAGGTGACAAAGTAGATGCTGCTCCACCACTGAATACTTTGGGGCTGGAGAGATGGCTCAGCAGTAAAGAGAACTAGCTGTTCTTGCAGAAGATCCAGATCCAATGCAGGGCAGCTCTTGTTCTCCTGTAACTTCAGCAACAGTTGATTTTTGCTGCTCTTCTCTGCTGTTGATGGGCATGCCTGTGCGCACGAGCACACACACACACACACACACATCAAATAATAATAATAAAAAGTAATTAAAAACTTAGAAAAAGTTAGATGGATGCATTGCATTTGGTTTTTACTTTCTTGCTGGTCATTGAGTATTCTTATAGTCTTATAATTTAGTGGTAATTGCTTATTGATGTCTTTATTTTGAGACAGGGTTTCATAAAGTCCAGACTAGTATGTGGATGAGGATAACCTTGAACCCATGCAGTGCAGAAACTATTGTTATCTCCTGGCTATTTGTTTCTTTGCTGTCATGAGCGTCATTAATTCTATCCATGAATCCTGGCTGCCCACATGCCCTACATAGAGCATAAGCATTAACATCAAGTTAATGTGATATGTCACCATCTTGTCTGCTGTTTCCACTTTCCTATGGAGCACCAGCAAAAGGAAGTTTAGGTAAATGAACAAATAAATAAATAAACAAACAAATAAATAAATAACTGGCCCATTGTCTAAGAAACTTCTCCAATAGATCTCTTATTCTTTATTCTGCTAACTTGTAGCCAAATATTCTAGGATGAGGTTGACACAAATGTCATAGTTTAGAGCCATTCTTGATGGTGAAGAGAGAGAAGAATTGGGACACAAAGGTTCAAGATAGACAAGCACAGTTAAGCACAGTAAATCTTAACATGAGGTTGGGTGCTGGACTGAAGGTGTCTGGGTGTGTGCTGCTTACTTTTCTTCATACTACAGTGGAATGAGACATATAAAAGCATAGTATGAGGAAACTTATTTTTGTCTCCTTAAACTAGTCAGACTGTCTGCACCAAAGCTGATTTAGGATGCTGGGAAGTATTTCCTTCAGCTGCTTTGTCTCAGAGTAGTCTGTAATGGTGAAGGTGTTTGCTGCCAGAGACCACTAAACTGTAGAGTTGTTAAAATGGATCACTGTTCCTTGGTTTGAAAACATGTTCACCTCTTCAATATGAGAGATACTGTTTACCCTTAACTTCATTAAGGAGAACTGCAGTTTTTTAATCTTCTGGTGTGGCTATTCTGTGAACCACCTTCTTTCTATGAACTGTTCCTTTCCCATCAATGTGTGTTTGTGCCAACACTTTGGAGAGTTTTTCCTGGTTCATTATCATTTCTTTCATCTTGTCTGAGTGGTAATGGGGCCATGAGGAGAACTGGGTTCATCCTTAGGTTGTCTTGGGCAGACAAGCTGAGATAAGGTCACACACACAGGACAGAAACTTATTTCTGAATCACAAGAAGTAGATGCTTAGTTAAGAAAGCATCATACTAAGAGCTGGGAAGTGGCTGAATAGGTAAAGTCCCTACTGCATAATTAAGAAGGTTTGAGTTAGTGTACCCAGCACAGACAAAAAATCCAGATGTAGCAGTGCTTCTCTGTAACCATGATGCTGGGGGCATAGAGAAAAGTGAATCTTTGGAACACTGGGCCAGCCAGCCTAGCCAAAATCATGAGCTTTAAGTCTAATGAAAAGACCCTACCCCCAAACAAAATAACAAAAAAACAACCAAATAAACAAACAAACAGAAACAAAAATCCCCTAAAACTAAAAGAAAACAATAAAGGAAAACTTCTGACATATATCATACACAGGTTAGCTCACATACACCTATGTGCAGACACATACACCACGCAAACAGGAACACAAAGATGTCAAATCAGGTTGGCATTTTATAAAACATGGAAAAATTATGTCAGAATAGGTAATGCAAACTTCTAAGGTTCTATCACAGAGCAACTTGTAGCACATGACTTTCTCTGGCCAACATTGTACTCTGCCATGTTTTTCAGGATCCATGTAAGAAATCATGCTTAAGTAAATGGCTATCATTCAACTGAACTACATGTAGCCAGCTCTTATTTTCAGCTTCCCTTATACTGTGATGAAATATCCTAAAAAAATCAAAATGAGAGACAGATACTTTACCGTTCATTTCACAGTAACATTTCATCGTGGCAGAAGTATCAACCCACTGGGGACTTTAGGCAGCTGATCCCATTGCCTCTAAGTCAGGAAGCAGGGAGAGATGAATTGTTATGCTCAGTTGGCACTCTTCTCTTTATACAATCCAGGATCCCATCCCAGAGAACTGTGCTATCCACAGTAAGCACAATCAAATAAGCTCCTACAAGCCATTACAAAAGTCTGTCACACAGTTAATTTTAGATCTTATTAAGCTGAAAATTGATACTAATCATCACAGGAATTATCAACTTACAATTTTCCTAAAATATGCAGAAGTTTTTCATGCTAATAACAAAAGCATTCGCAGAATCCAATCCTGTTACATAGGATCCAGCTACTGATAAGCCTATTTACATTTGTCCTGTTGTCCATCTGCCTTCTTCATTCCATAATTCCCTTTGCAACAATAAAGAACAAAAGTCTTGAAGAAAGATCTGCAGCAAACTTTTATTCAAAATGTCAGCCAATTTCAATTGAAATCTTATATTCTCACAAGGAGAAGTATTTGGCAATTTCAATTATTTCATTTAAAAAAAAAAAGTCCAAGATTGAATAACTATAAAAATTGAAGTGCCCAATACATTTAGAAATAACGAGAGACAGGACCAAAAACCTTAAGTTGAAATATGATTATTAATAAACTTATAATTTGCTTGGTTTATGAAATAATGCCTTACTTCCGACTGCTATACATTAGAATGTACTGATGTCCTCTTGATCTTCTGCTCTGAATACTGCTCGGCAAGCTAGGAGTGAGTGCAATAGAGCAGGTTGTCCTCCCAACACTTCAAAATGATAAGAGTACTGTAAGACAGTACTCTCTCACTCAGCGACTCCCACAAATATGACAAAAAAAAGCATTAAAGATTGCTCTCACAACTATATAATTTATTTACTCTTATGCCAAGACTAAGTATTTTAAACAACAACTTGTTTGTTGAAGGAAGCTTTAAAACATTATACATTCAATTTTTATGTTACCCTTAGCAACCATCTTTCAAATTTATGAAAAACGTCATTGGGGGCAGTGCAAAAATTAAGAACACTTGCTGCTCTTACAGAGGACAAGAGTTTGGTTCCTAGCATGAAAGTCAGATGGTTTCTAACTGCCTGAATATCCTGCTCCAGGAGATCTGATGCCCTTTCCTGACCCCCACAGGACGTTCCAACAAGCAACACACACATACAACCATTAGAAAGTCAGATGAGGAGACATTGTCTGGAGGTCTGGAATTGGATTCAGGTCAATATTCATCCTATTTACAGTTCATTCACCATTGAATTACAAAATCCACATAGAGAGTAACTCATATTCTTTCTTTATGATTTATTTTATTTGTGTGTGTCCATGTGTGTGCACACATATGTGTGCCTGTGCCTGTAGAAGACACAAGAGGGCACTAGATTTCTTGGGGCTGGAGTTACAGGTCTATGTCTTAGTGCTAGTTCTGAACAGTGGTCTTCATAACTGAGCACCAAGTACTTTTAGCCATTGAGCATCTTGCTCAAGTCCAACTCAAGGCTGCATAACCCTCATGTAGATGTTCTTTGTTCCATGTTATGGTAGTTAAGGTGTGCAGATAGGCTGAGAAAAGGGGAATGGAGAGAACAAGCAGGGAGATATTCATAATTGCCTAGAGTCACACGTAACAGATGGCACAGTAGGAATAAACTCAGCTTTCTTTGTCAATGATGTCTCTGCTGATTTATTATAACATTTTCAAAGAATGGTTGTGTGGTCCTTGGGGATTTGGAAGCCACTCTCATGTTCTACAAGGTCAAAACTCTTTTCATAATAATCATAAGTTCTTTGAGGTTTGGACCATGTTGACATTTATACTAATGAAGCAAAAGCAATCATGGATAAAAAAAAAATGTGCTACCTTAGGACAATTAAACAGTACCAGATTGCTCCAGAAAGCAATGTATTTTATGAGGTCGTTAACTGATAAGGGTGGAAAGAATACCAATTTTATAAGGGCATTGTTGTTGCAGTAAACATTAATAATTTTATGTACATATAAACTTTTAGATATACAACTTTTTAATATTTTCTGATAGATTGGAAAATGTATGCCAAAATTTTCTCTTTAATGAGGCATAAATGGTATTTCAAGAAAATTCAAGTCAATTCCCTCTTCTGTTTTTTGAGTTTAGGGATGAAAATTTTCTCTCTCTCTCTCCTCTCTCTCCTCTCTCTCTCCTCTCTCTCTCTCTCTCTCTCTCTCTCTTTCTGTCTTTGTTTTCCTATTAACATGATTTGTGTTTGAAAGAAGAACAGTGGACTCTGGCAATCCAGTCTAGCCTCCACAGCCACTATCACAATAAATTAGAAAAATGTCATTTTAAGGAAAATAACCCCAATTCATGAATGTACATCAAATTCTGAATATATATATTTATATATATATATGCATGTATGGAGTACAGATACAGAAGGCTTATCATCTTATGGACTTTGGTGATGAGCACAGCATATTTTACAAAAACTTTTTTTATTTGTAGAGTTTATTGATATCTGTGGCATAACCTATTTTCAGATTAGGTTTGTATCACTATGACAAAAATACTTTTACTTAGTTTACGTTCATGTTAATGTGCCAGAGGGTGTGCCTGCAGGTGACAGAGGAGGCCAAGAAAGGACATCTGGTCCCCTGGAGCTAGATTTACAGATGGTAAATGACTCACCAGGGTAGCAGGTGCTGAGAACCAAACTCAGCTACTCTGCAAAACAGCAGGCTCCTCATAGCTGAGCATCTCTCCAGCCCTTAAGTTGTTGTTGTTGTTTTATCATTAATATTATTTTAGTTTTTCTAGAAAGAGTTTCTCTGGTAACCCTGCTTGTCCTGGAAGTTGCTCTGTAGATTAGGCTGGCCTCAAAGTCAGAGAGATCTGCCTGCCTCTGTCTGTCTCCCAAGTGATTAAAGACATGCATCAATACCATGAGGACTAATACCATTAAGGGCCTTAAAAAACAATTTAAGAGGTCTAACAGTGAACTACATGGAGATCTATCATCTTACTTAAATTCCTATGCTTCATCTATCATTAAAATTTTCAGCAGTATAAAACCTCTCCCAAGGCTGGGGCAAGGCATTTATTAATGCAAGAATCAAACTGTTTGACCTTTGTCTTCAGTTCAAATCACAGCAGTCTTGCATACAGAGTTTCCTGTGAATTACATTAGTAAATCTGGGAATCTCAGAGTTTCTTATTCTGCAAAACAGTGTATCAATTATCATGACAGAAGTCATGATTTTTCATTTGCATAATATTTCTGATAACAATATCCAATTATTACATCCATTTTATGTCCACTGTGCTAATTTTATGTTCAAAGAAATTCAATGGGCTCAATTACAATTGCCCTCAAATTAAATTAGCATTACAAGAATTTAATGGGTATCTTAATTAGACAATGTTACTAAGAGCAGTTTATACAAATTAAAATCCACCTCTGCATGGGTCATCTTTCTTTGAGTTAAACACAGGTTGAAAAAAATTTAAATTTTAGGAAGCATAACCTATATTTTACATAAAAATAAAACATGAGAAAATTAAACTAACAGTAAAAAGCAAAATTAAATACTAAGGCAAAATTCACTTCAGCTTGAAATTACTTAAGTGTTTCTACATGCTTCCAGGTAGGTGTTAAAACTTCTTTAAAATTTTTTTCCACTTGCATATATTATATAACAGCTTTCATTATAGTGCCTTTGCACATGTATGCAATGTATTTTGATCATTTTCATCTCATTATCTCCTGCTGTACCTGTCACCTCCTGTTGATTCTTTTCCTTCCCCAACCAGCTCTCCTTCTCCTTCTAACATGTCTCCACAGCAGCAGTGATTAGCTCCATAGGACCTGCAGGATTTTGGACCACCAGGATGCATCTCTCAGGAAGGAAGCCCATAAGACCCTTTTTCTCCCTAAGGATATTTGAGCAGTCAATGGTTGATGAAGGTAGAAAGAAATATTTTTAATTGGTGGGGTAGCCACTGGTAAGTTGTTCAGGCACCTGTAAATAACTCCTTACCCATGGTCTTAAGAGATCAAACTAACGGAACTCATTCATTCTAAAGGAAAAACAGAAATCTAGAATAAAACAAAACTAAGCACTTAAAAATTCTTTATTCTTTTCTCAAATATTACATTGCATGTTCTGTCCCTCCCTCCCTACCCCAGCCTTATTCTTCCCTATGCCTCTCTTCTCTACTAGATCTACCCTCCTCCTTCCCTCAGAGAAAAACAAGTCTTTTGAGGAACATAAACCAGAGTCTAATAAGCTACAATAAGAGCAGGCAATACTATCACATAAAGGCTGGACAAGGCAACCCGGGAGGAGGAAAAGGGTCCCACAAGTAGACCAAGGACAGCCCCTGCTCCCATGTTAGAACTCATATGTGAACAACAAGCTACTCAGCCATGAAGAGACCTAGGTCAGATCCAGACAGGTCCTGATCTCTGCAAGTGCCCATGAGTTCTGGTCAGTTGATTCTATGGTCCAAGTTATCCTGGTACATCCCTGACCCATTTGATTCCTCCAATTCTTCCCTCTCTCTCTCTTCTGCAGTGCTTCTGAACATCAGCTAATGCTTGGCTGTGAGATTCTGCATCAGTTCCCATCAGTTCTGGGATGAAGTCTCTATGATCTCTTTAGTCATTAATTCTGCTAGGCTTTGGGCCTGGAACACACTTTACAGGCAGGACAATCTCTAGGTCAGAGACTAGATATTATGACTGGGTTATTGTCCCAATCTTTGAACTAGATGCTTTGTCTGGTTACAGAAGACAGATAGTTCAGATTTCTGTGTTGCTCATTAGTAGGAGTCTCTGCTAGGTTTACTATCATAGATTCCATGGATTTTCCATTGTACTAGATTTCCACCTCGCCCCCAAAATACCATCCAATTTCAGTCATTTCTCTCAGTATTTTCTCCCTTTCTCCACTCCAACCTAACCAGCCCCAGTCCACCTGCAAAATCTACATTATTTCCCCTCTCCTGGGATAACCTTGTACCCTTCCCTCAAGCCCTCTTTGTTGCTTACTCTCTCTGGGTCTGAGGACTACAGCAAGATTGCCTTTTACTTTTACAGTTAATATCTGCTTATAAATGAGTTCATACCATGTTTGTCTTTCTGGATCTAGGTTACTTCACTCAGAATGATGTTTTCTAATTCTATTTGTTGAAATTTTCATGATATCCTTGCTTTTAACAGCTGTGTAGTACTCCAATGTTAATTGTGCCACATTTTCTTAATCCATTCTTCAGTTGATGGACATCTAGGTTTTTTCCAGTTTCTGGCTATAATAAATAAAGTTACTAAGGATATAGCTGAGCAATTATCCTTGTGATAGAATTGAGTGTCCTTTCATTATATGCCCAGGAGTGGTATCGCTGGGTCTTGATGTAGATCTACTCCAAATGATTTTGATAAACTGCCATAATGAGTTCCAATGTTCATGTTTTCAACCCACCAGCACCAAAGGAGTATTCTCCTTGCTCCATATCCTTGCCAGCATGAGCAGTCATTTGTGTTTTTGATCTAGGCATTCTGACAGGTAGGATTTGGAATCTGAAAGATGTTTTGATTTCCATTTCTCTGGTGGATAAGAATGTTGAACATTTCTTTACATGATTCCTGGCCATTTGAGATTCCTCTGTTGAGAATTCTGTTTCGATCTATACTAGACTTTCAAAAAGACCTATACTAAAAATACTTTCAAATTACATCTCACAAATAAAAACAGAGGAAAGCCAAACTCATTCTATGAGGCCACACGTCACACATAGATACCAAACCCACATAAAGATAAACTTAGGAATCAAAATGTCATGACTGATTTTCCTTAAAATGGTATTAACAAAAAGAATCACAATTGATACTGTCAAACTGAATCCAGAGCACATCTAAAAAGATCATCCATGATTAAAAGTGCATCTTTATACCAGAAGCAGTTGATTCAACAAATGACAAGTGTAATGATCCATTAAAAACTGAAAAAATCATATGTATCACATTAATGCCAAAAATCCTTTGACAAATTCAATACATCGTTATCATAAATATCTTGAAGATATCAGGGATACAAAGAACATATCTAACATATAAAGAAATTTAAAACAAGCCATAGCTCAACATTAAGTTCAATGCATAAGAAACTTTATAAGAAATTACCATGTAAAATCCAAGTGGCAAGAAAGGTTATCATTCTCCCATTTCTTTCAATATAGTACTTAAATTCTAGCTAAAACAAACAAAATAACTAAAAATATAAGGATAAAAATTGGAAAAGAAAATGTCAAAGTGTTGTTATTTGCAGATGATATGATAGTATATGTTACCCCTCAAAATTCTACCATGAAACTGCTACATCTAATAAGTTCAGTGAAGTAGTAGGATATAAGATTAACTAAAAAAAAAAAAAAAAAATCAGTAGCTCTCCTATGTACAAATGACTAGCAAGCTAAGAAAGAATCATGGAGACAACATCCTTTACAATAGTCACAAATAATAAAAAAAATATCTTGGGACAATTCTAACCAAATGAATGAAAAAACTATATGACAAGAACTTCATGTTTTGAAGAAGGATATTAAAGAAAGTATCAGAAGATGGAAAGATCTCCCATGCTCATGGAGATTAACATAATGCTCATTTTCATTAACATAATGAAAATGGCTATCCTACCAAAAACAACCTACAGATTCACCACAATCCCCACCAAAGTTCCAAATCAATTCTTTACAGATCTTGAAAGAGCAATACTCAACTTCATATAGACAAACAAACAATAAAATAAAGAAAGGATAGCTAAAACAGTCCTATACAATAAGAGAACTTCTTAGGGAATCACCATCCCCAATTTCAATCTGTACTACAGAGCTTTACTAGTAAAAACAAACTGGTATTAACATAGAAAGAGATACATTGATCAATGGAATCAAATTGAATTCCCAGACATAAATCCATACACCATGAAGATCTGATTTTTTGATAAAAAAGCTAGTAATTCTCAATTGAAAAACAAAAGCATGTTCAACAAATGGTGCTGGTCTAACTGGAGGTCTGTATGTAGCAGAATGAAAATAGATCCATATGTATCACCCACACAAAACTCAAGTCCAAGCAGATAAAAGACTTCAACATAAATCAGATACACTAAATATGATAGAAGAGATAGTGGAGAATAGTATTGAATGCATTGGCATAGAAGATAACTTCCTGAATAGACAACCAATAGCTCTGGCAGTAAGATTAACAGTTAATTAATGAGACCTCATAAAGCTAAAAACTTCCATAAAGCAAAGGACACCACCAATAGGAAAAACTCACACCTACAGAATAGAAAAAAATCTTCACCAATTCCATATTTGATAGAGGGCTAATATTCAAAATATATAAAGACCTCAAGAAACTAAACATCAGCACACTAAATAATCCAATTAAAATCCAATTAAAAACTAAAAACACATTTAAAATAGTAATACTAATGTTCCACAGTCCTCTGTGAATCTTAAAGCCCTTTTGGAGCCATAAGTGACCATGCCCAGGCTCACTCACTTTCTCATGGCTAGTGATTTAAGTTAACCAATTCTTTGGAAATTATAATTTATATTAAATAGAATCAACTCAATCCCACTCAAATAGCAGTATTTAAGTACTGTTTTTCTTTCTGATGACTATAAGTTTAGTACTCACAATAATGGATAACACACAGTCAGCAATTGCAATGTGAATAGCAATCTGTATCCTATTCTGCATAAACTACCTCTTTTTCTGATTACAGTTTTGTGAATTTGGTGTTTTTAATCCCTAATTCATTATTGAGGGAAAAAAAAAGCACCATGACATTAAATAATTTTCTTCAAAGGTCGTGGAGAACTAAACCTACGGATTCCACAGTTTTTCTACTTAACCTTCTCCACAGTGCTGTTGATTCATGATTTGGGGGTAGATATGGCATCTACACTTTCCAAGTTTTAATGAGGACCCAACATACTGTAGTCAGGTGGATTTAAAATAAATATTTCCTCTCTCTGAATGACTGAAGGAAGTCTAAAAGAAACAGAATCATATGAGGGCAGGAAACAGGTGGATGAGAGGAAGACAAGTAGAAATAAATTTAATTGAATAAAATAAATTAATAAGGAATCTAAATTTGGTTCAGAGATTAAGAGCACTAGCTGCTCCTTCAGAGGACCTGAGTTTAGTTTCTTATACACATACTGAGCTATTCACAAGCAACAGTAGCCCAGCTGCAAAAATCCAATGCCATGATCTGGTCTGCAAAGGCATCTGCCCTCATACACACATAATTGAAAATAAATCTTTTCTTAATGAAATGCATATTGAGACATAATATTTCTTTGATATTATTGGAACTAGATTTTATATTATTAGAACTAGATTTTATATAATAAACCTCTAAAGAAAATCTCTTATGTAAATTTATCTCAGTAAAATCAACCTGGATATACAAATTAACTCAACTAGAAAAAGAAAAATATGATCCATTCACATAAGTTAACAATGGTAGTTAAAAAGCCAAGATTTCCAATGTAAAACAATGGTTAAATCTATGTACTGCTCCCACAGAGGACCTGAGCTTGTATTCTCCCCACTCCTGACCCAGTACCCACCCTCACTGCCTGCTGACCAAGTTCACTTACAATCTAGGCCCAGATACAGCAATTTGAATCAGTCCATCACAACGTCTACCCATTTATGAATTGTTGAAGTAGCCTGTCCTGTAGAATCAGAGTTGCAGGATCACAATGACTTTGACAACAGCAGGATATCAGAAACTAATTCCAGCAATCATCCAGTATTTATGGTGTTTCAGAAACCAGAAACCTTGAATAAGATCAATGACTCATTGCGATGAATATTTGCTTGTGTGTGGGGGGAGGGGGAGAGGAAGCATACCTGACTACATTTCTGTGAGCACACACACTCAACCATTAGCTTTTGATTTCTAAATCCTGTTTCCTGTGGAAAGAAACCTGGGCTACTTCAAAAATGACTGACTCCATTGCTGTACATATGTACATTGCTGTACATAGTAGTAGGGAAACTGGCAGAGGACCCAAGCAAATTTTTACTTGTGTCTTTTCAAAATGTCCAATAATGTCACCTTGAAAGAATATATATTGTCAAGCACATATATTGAGTTTAATTGCAAATTTAGTCATGAAAGGAAACTCAATTTATAACTTATTTGGTAAAGAGTTTGCCTAGCAAGCACAAGGACTTGAATTTGGTCCCAAAACACATATGTGAAAGCTGGGTATGGTAGGGAGTGCTTGTAATACCATTTCTGGAGAAGAAGGAAGGCAAATGCATATAATGTACTTGCTGGCCAGCCAGAGTAGCATAATGACAGTGTTACAGGCCAATTGTAGACGTTGTCTCAAAATCCAAGGTGGATAGCATCTTAGTAATCACAGCAAAGGCTCTCCCCTTGCTGTCACATGTGTATGCACAGACACTGTCCATGCACGCACACATACACATAATAAGAGATAGTCACGTCTACTATCTTGGTTTATAGTTCAAAGAAAAGAAAAAGAAAACAAGGAAGATTTTTTTCTGAACAGAAAAATTGGTCTAATAATCACAAAAGAAAGAATACATCTGTACCATAGCCATTTTGCCAAATTGCATTGCTGCAATTTTAAGGGCCAAGTTGCTAATGAAAACAAAATCTATTAGTGGAAAAGGAGCGAGAAGCAGAGTACTCATGAGAAGTTCTTGTAATTAAGAAGGGAAGGTGCAAAGTCACACTATCAGACAAGTGAACATGTTCAGATCTCTCATGTCAGAGTGATCTGATATCGCATAAAAGGCAGGAAGTGTTAGCCTCAAGTTAAATGACTTCACCTTATAGTAAGTATACAGAATAAAGGAAAATGTTAGACATTAAGAAGGACAAAAATGTAAAAACTACAGATTGTGAGATATTTTTAAAAATAATATTCTGTAGGCTTAACAAATTGTATGAAACAAACAATGAAAGGTGACAGGATATTGCATTCTTGACTTTATAGAACCATCTAATCATCTAGAACACTCAAGGAGGGGACATGACTGATTCTTGCCTGTGGAACTGTAGGCACTTGGACGTTACTAGGCAATGAATAACAATCTTCCACTTTTCTCCAGTGGTGTAACAGTGTTAGGTTGGGACAGGATCTGGATTTCAAACAAGTGTTAGCGCATGTCTTAAGGCTCTTTTAATTGTCAGTTAAGATTACTTTTGTTTTTCCTACAGAATTTAATGTAAGTTGCATTGATTGTACACTTTCAATTCTGTTAGTGTGTTGAAACCTGGCATGTCTGTTATGGAGGTTATCAACCAGCTTTTGTTTTATTGCCCTGAGTATCACAGAACCTGTATTCTGAAAAAAAGCTTGCAAGTATTGGAAGAAGTAAGTCAGGCTTTAAGCAGAAGTAAGAGGGAAATGGGCTTATTATTGCTGGTATAACAGCTTTAATTACATTAATTGCTAGCATCACTGCTTCTGCAGTTGCTTCGACACAAGAAGTTAAGACAGCTACTTTTGTTAATCATTTAGCAAAAAATATTACTAATGTGTTGAATATACAAGAGGATTTAGATAGGCATTTGAAACAACGAATGGTGCTCTTTATCCTATTCAAATTATTGGAAGGAGGTTCAGAATTTAAGAGTAAAGAGCTATCTTGAGTGTTATGCCAAATACCATTGGATTCAAGTTCTAAAATTTACAGTGGTAGTCATTATAATTATGAAAAAGTTTAAAGATACTTACAGTGTATTTGGCAAAACTCTAACACCTCTCTGGATGTTTTATCTTTGCATATTGAGCTTATAAATTTACAGATGCTGCTCTGCTGAACATTATGTGGCATATACTGCTGATAAAATTACCCATGGCCTGAAATTGGTATTTCTATTTTGATCAAGCTTCAAGAATGGCATATGTAGCTTGATCATGCTAGCCCTTTTTATCCTGGGAATACTTTTATTCCTGCCCATCATGTTAAAGCTTGTCTTTAGCAACATCAACATGTGGCAGCCAAAATACATGGCTTGAAACTGAAAATGGACCCTCAACAGAGTTATTAAATTAACAGGCTGGCAAGCTAAGGATGGGTGAGATTCAGCACAAGGCATTATCAACCAAAGACAGAAGTGCATTACTTTTGATAATGCATATTCGATGATGGGTAAGGAGGCATTCTTGTCAGAGCAACCTATGAAATAAAAAAGAGAGAGAGGCAGAGAGCTTTTGGGGCTGCTTGGCAAGAATCTGACATTGGCCAAGGACAAGGAAGAGGCTTGAGGCAGGAATCTGACATTAGGCTAGAACAAAGAAGTAATTTCAGGCAGGAATCTAAAACTTAGGCTAGAACAAAGAAGTAATTTCTGGCAGGAATCTAAACATTAAGTTAGAACAAGGAAGTAGGCTTCAGACATGAAAATGACTTTGGACTAGGACAGGAAAGTAGGCCCAGATATTTTGATCATCCTGAAAGCCCTTGGAAACAGTGATCACTGGAGTGTTCAAGAAATGTTGTTTATTGCCTTGCTTATTCTTTGACTATTTGTGCTTATTGTCTTGTTTGATCCTTGACTAATTGCATCTATTACGTTGCTAATTCCTCAACCTAGAACTGACCTTAATACTTGCATGTAATTAAAATGGTATAAAAGCAAAAAGGAGGAGGCAGGATGGATGGGGGTTTCTAGGGAGGGGAAATGGGGAAAGAGGATGACATCTGAAATGTAAATAAATAAAATATCCAATAAGAAATAATGTAAAAACAGTGTTGACTGTTTTAATGTAATATAAGTGTTATGAATCTGCATAAAATCTAGGGGAAATGAGTGGTAAAATCATAACATTTGTCTTTCCTAGATTGGTTTAATTTAGTTTGAGGATGTGGCCACAGGAAAGGCTGGAGGAAAATGGCTCATGTGGCAGGAGAATGCTAGCAGAAGCTCACTCATATCTGGGAAAACAGGATCAGATCTTGGGCAGACAGTCTGGCAGCTGTGCACTCTAACTCTGTCCCTTTTGCTATTATTTGCTATGTAGGTTACATATTCCATAACAGGGACCAGGTATTCAAACATATATCCAAAGCACATCATTCTTAAATCCTCATGTTTTACCTTACCAATGCAGGTGTGCCTTGGAGAAATAAGTTTTAAAAATAGTTCTAAATCTCAATTTTAACACTTGATAGTCACTATTATCATTTAAATTCAGAGAGAGAGAGACATTATTGTGGGTACCTTGAACACTGCAAGGGAGGTCTGCAACAGCTGAAATTCACTTTTCTATAGCAAAATTTGAACTAAATTAAATAATTAACAATGGTTTGAGATGTGGCAAGGCCAATTTTTCTAAACACTGAACTATAGTATGGGGAGATTTTAAAGCTGGTATGTCCAATCTGCAGCTCATGTATTAATCCATACTAGAAGAGCTATGAGTATGACCCAATGAGGATCATGAATTTAATGAAAACAGTAGAGATGTTTTTGTTCTGAGTTTTCTATGTAATATTGTTATTTTTCTATGTAGTCTTAATTGTATGGTTCCTCTCAAGGGCTTTGCAGATGTCAATATCATGTCAAAGTGCCCAAAAGATGGATATATAATAGAGATTTAGTTCCTGACACAGTGATTTTTTTTGTAAACCCAAACATAGGGCAGTATTTTGAATTATGCACTGACATTTTTCAGGAAGTTTTCCACCAAAGATAATCCCTACAGGGATTTAAGTGGGTAGGAAGACACAGTCATGTTCCAGACAGGAAACATAACTAATTATCCTCATTTTAGCTGAATATTATTTCATTCAAAATTTCAGTGACTTCATTAAGAAATGAAGAACCTGTGAGGACCTAGTCAGCTATGCTAATTAGCTAGCAATTTTCCTTTGAGAAGTCTTTTGCCAACCTTAGTCATTAACCTGGACTTTAACAACTTGTTTGATCTTAGTAACAAGTCTGCTCTCATCTTGAACTCTCCAACTGAAATCCTCCTCTCTTGAGATAAACCTCTACTTGTAGCCATCTGAGCTGCAGAGGATGCTCAGACAAACAGTGAAATATGTATGATGATGGTGAGTGGGTACCACAGTGTAATTGGATGCCATGAAGTCTGCAGACATTGTATTAACTACTGAATCCATCTCTTAGCATCTTCTTGGAAATACGCAAGAAAGTTGATGCAATAAAAGTGGGTATAAGGGATCATGTGGTTTTTAATATTCAATTTTCTACCGGCTCCTATGTTTATCATTGGGTCTATCTCTAGCTACTTCTTTAGAATTTCTGGGCCTCAAGGATATGACAAAGGAAACAAATATCCCAGTTGGAGTACTTTTATGACCCTTACTCCAAGTAAAAGGTAAAAAAACATCAATTTCTGTTTAGACATTTTATTCCCAGCAATAAATTTTCATTTCTCCAAAACATAGGGCATTTACCCTCAAATGAAGTGTGTCCATCTGAACCTGTTAGAGCACAAAGAACAGATTCAGTGTTACCCAGCACTCATGGATAGAGTCAGACCCAGTCACTCCTACAGAAGAGGATCTTAGACCACTTTTAGATCAATGAAAGGCAGAGGAATTACTCTAAACCCAAACAGAAACCCAAGCTTCCTCTGTGGGCGGGGTGGTTATCAACACAGATCAGGAGGTCCTTTCTCTAACTCAGAAGCTTATAGTGCCAATAAGTTTCTCTTCATTGATTTGCACTGAGACTTTTCCCATCTTTTAAATCTTTAACTGTCAGAGAAAAAGAACCCACCTGCTAACTGGTATCACTATCTGTATCTTGAAACCAGACAGATCTTGTAATCAATTCTAAATTAAAATTAAAGTTTCAAACATTCCTAGATTTTATTCAGTCTTTGGGAAGCTGGCTTAAAATAACATTTAATGGTTTTGTTCTTCCTTATATCTCAATTGGCAAATATTTAACTTAATTGGCTTGTCAATGCTTGATAATACATTTTACATCCAGATATCAAAGTTACCACTGACCACTGTGGCCACATTCAAATATAATTCCTAAATTATCTTTAAGATTGTTTTAAAAAATATCATGTATTCATTCCATGAATAAGAAAAGATTATAACAGCAAAAAAAATGAATGAATGAATGAATGAATGAATGACTATCCTAAATGTTCTGCAGTGGTGAGAAGGCTAATTAACTAAGATCTGTCCATGGGATGGAGCAATGTGTACTCATTAAAATGTTAATGGGAAGAATATGCCTACAGTGTGGAAAATGTTTATAATAGATGTCAGATAAAAGTGTAGAATAGTAAATAATAAATGATCTCTTACTATCAGCTCCATAACCAGAACATAAAAGTATCACAAAGGTGAGAGATAGTAGCTGATAAATTTCCTTTACATTCAAACCTTTCATAGAAATTATTACGTGATCATTCTTTCTTCTCTAAGACAAAGAGAATGGAGCATTCTCTCAGATGTTTTCATGTTGCCAAAGCACTTTAGGTGCTTTGTGCCTGCCAGGTCCATTCATTGTCTTTCTAGATCTAGATCTAGTTGGATGAACCCTATGTCTTTTACTGTAACAAGAAATTTCAAAGCGTAGAAATTTACCAATGGTTACTAAATCTCCCCTGATGGAAAGAGGCCAACATATCTTATATATCAATGCTTATGCTTTTACTATAACTTATAGCATTGGATGTATGCATTATATACTTTATTAATTATAATTTACATATTTATTCATGTTCCCATGTATCTCTGTGTAGATACATGTGTACAAAATGTACAGATGTTTGCAGGAGCCAGAAGAAAGTGTCAGATTCCTTGAAGTCATAGGCAGTTGTGAGTTGTGGGTGTGTGTATTGACAACTAACCCAGCTCCTCTTGGCAAAAGCAGAAAGCCCTAGTAACCATGAGCTATCTCACCAGATCTACAATCATTAAATATAATTTATATTTAGCAGAAACTCTCTAAATTTTAAAAGTAAACGAAACAAATAATCTAACTAAACCTCCAGTCTGTGACATTGCTGCTAAGAGAAGAATCATTCTATGTTACAATCAAGCAGTGTTTCACAGTACATCTGTTATAATGTATTCCCAGAGGGTTAAATGAATTTTGCAAACAGTAAATCATCAACTGATCTCTGAGCAATCAATTGGTGGTAGTTTTATAGTGTATGTTTTATATGTAATGTAGGATAAAAACAAATGAGTAATCAAAGTGGTGCTGTTGAAAAAAAAGATTGTCAGCAGAGGAGGTAAGAAATGAAGAATCTGGAGGATAAATTAAAATTCTGTGGCCCTAAATTGGACATGAACCACTGGTATAAATCCATAATATATTTTATTTCTTTAAAAAAAATCCCTTTGCTGTTTCAAAAAAAAAGAATAAAATTAATGAATGACAACAATCTCTCAATTCCTAGATCTGGATTATGAATAAATATCATTTCCAACAAGAACATAGAATCTACTTAGGATCATGAATGAACCTAGAATACCTTATATATCAGAAATCATGGCTCAAAAGTATTCACAAACCTACCTGAATTAGCTCTCATTGAACAAAGATAGAAAAATCAACCTTAAATATAGTAAGTGTAACAACTTGAGACATCTCACTTCTTCAATCTGTTAATTCACAGGTATATTTCTAATAACTGAGCGATTGTCTAAGGAGACTATAGAATATCATCCATCTGAACTTCTACTATTTTTTAACTTTATTATTTGTATGTGTGGGACTGAATATCTCTCTCTCTCTCTCTCTCTCTCTCTCTCTTTCTCTGTGTGTGTGTGTGTGTGTGTGTGTGTGTGTGTGTATGCTGTGTGTGTGTGTGTGTGTGTGTGTGTGTAAGAGAGAGAGGGGGAGGAAGAGGTGAAAAGGGGTAAATGTAACAGGCCCACTTAGTAGGGCCTTAGCACAACTGAGGCCATGATGAAAGTAACAGTTAAGTCATAAAACTCAGCATGTAGATAGCACCACCTGCGCAAATGACAACAAAGTCGTAATCTATCGAATTCCATAGTTCTGGAAAATCCTAACTAAACTAGCTTTTTGGTTTCTGTAGTTCTGTTTCAGTATAACTTTTTTTTTTTGCTGACGTATGTCAATTCAAGATGTGTGGGTTTTTTTTTTTTTTTTTTTCCTTTACTTAAAAGCCACCCTGAGAAAGGTTTAGGACTACATTTTTTGTCCCAAATACCCAATGTAGTTACTGTCTGGCTAATAAAAACTTTTTATTGGTTTGAACTTGACTCAGTAATCCTCTCTGGTAAACACATTTCTGGAGGCCCAAGCGAGATATCTAGAAACCAGACCTCAAGACTCCAGGGTTTCAGAGCCCACAGTAGTGAGGAATGAGGTGGTCAAGGAACTTCTAGAGGTTGTAAAATCTGAGACAATTCCATGGCCCAAGACTCCCTCTGTTCAATCACTGCCTAATGATTCAGAAAAAATCTGATGTGTCCATCCCAAAAGGGAGGCAACTTAAATGTTGCCTGATCTGTCAGCTCCAGAAGTAAGTCTAGCTAAGTGACCTTTTGTTTGGTACACAAAGTCGAGGCAGGACACAGACACTGATCCATTGTCTGGGATCTGTATGAGTTATCACTAGACTCCACTGGTCTATTCAGGTGTAGGAAGACGGTAGACGGCTCTATTTGTTGTTGCTTTGTGTCTTCCTGTTTGTGTCTCTCAATGTGTTTCTGTTAGTTCTGTGAGATGGAGAAACAGATCTAAAATGGGAAACGGAGTGAGCTATCCCAAGTCAGCAGTCAAAGCTGTCCCCAAGATAGCTGATGACTTCCCACAGAGGCCATTCCTGGCCACCTGCCTTTGCTGGCATGTACCCTATGACTGCATGCAGCAGTTAAAAGATGCTGGTAGTAGATCTTCGAAAAGAAGGTGAGTAGTGGTCCTCATGGTTCAAGGGAGTTTTAAGGTGAAAACAAATACGATGTCTGTTTCTCACACAAGATACTCCAGATCTTATGTGAAATTGATTGATATTTTTTGGATGCAGGTAGTCCAGTATGGCTCATGTCATTTGAAACATGATTGAGAGACACCACCCCAAAACATTTCCCTGTATCAACTAATGTCTCTCTGGTGTGAGGCACTTCTCTCTCAACTGTGGCTCAACACCTGTGTCCTCTTGTTGAGGATTCAAAATTTGTGGCTTAGCCATGTTGCCCAAAGAACCCCAAACCTCTGCCTATTATTTCAGTCTTCCTTGGAAGAAATTAACCTTTGCCTTCCTACTGCTGGAGTGCTCACATGTGCTCCAACTGCTTTATCAAATGTCCCGTTTTAAACCATTGATCTGTACAATTAGAAAACTGCCAATCAGAACCCATCATTTTCTGAGAAGAATAGAAAAACAGCCCCAGAGGAGAATAGAAAAGACAGCTGGGGCAGGGAGTCTCTGAGAGACAGTGAAGCCTGGATAGATCAGACTTCTCCTCCTACCTGACCTGACTAGGACAGCAAGACTGACCAAGATAAGGAGGCTCTGGAAAATTTTTTCCAATCCTTTATAAAAAGGTTAAGAGGCAAATTGCATATGTAGATATATAAATAATAGAAGAGTTTAGAATACAAACAGGTCCCAACTGTTGAAGATGTCTCTAATGGTTTAAAGTTGGGTGGGGGATGTAAAAGAGATCCCATAGCAGAAGGTAGAGACAGTAGGAAAGAAGGGGACCAGGGACAGCACAACCTACTTAGGTGATTAGAAAGGGGGTCCTTGCCTAGGCACTGGGCCCCTCGAAGAGCCTTATGGCTTATCTGTTCAAAATGTTAATTCTGTTTCTTCCAGTTGGCTAGCCTGTTTGTGGGCAATTGCCACCACCATCATACTACTAAAAAGCTGACAAACTGACTTTGGGACAGAAACTATCAGCATACCTAGCCAATCAGCACTCAGTAGTGGCTCTCCTGAGGACCCAGAGAGCTTGTATATTCCAGAGAGATGGATTTACAACTTCCAAATAATGCATTATCCAGGCACTTTCCTGGATCAGCCTAGTTTCTAATTCTGCAAAACTTTAACCATTAACCCAGCCAGCCTGCTGCCAAATGACAACCCAGGAGAGCCTCTCCAAGCCAGCAGTGAAGTTAAGGTCACCAGACTCTATCAAACAGATTGGAGGAACAACAGGGTATGATTCCATGATGTGGCAATGCATGCAGACTGAGACATCTAGCAAAGAACCTTGTGAAAAAAGATACCCTTGAACCCAGGAGACACTTGAAGTTCAGTTCATCCAGTCAAGTACCAGCAAGATACAAGCACTAGGGGATGTGGTGAAAGATAGAATCATCTCCTGCCTTAGTCAGGACCCCAGATCCAGCTGTTGCAGGACCCGAGTGCCAGTTGCTGCAGGACTCCCCACACAGCTGCCCCTATCACTGTTGCTGCAGCACTTTCTGCTCTGCTCCACTGAGGTGCTGATCCACCAGGAGCCTCTCTATCCTCTATCCTTACAACCTGATCTCTGCTTCTCCTGAAAATGACTGATGTGGTATAATCCATAAGACTGAATATAACAGATGGTCTGCCATTAGGAGCAGGAAAGGTCCTGTATACTGGTAGGAGCAGTTCTATTGAAGGTGAAATCAGGTATGCCCAGGCATAGTTTTCACCTTGGACAGGATGGTATGGGTCCAGTCCCTCACCCCAAGAACTCCAGTACAAAGAGTAAAGCTTCTGGTGTTAACATAGGTACTTCCCTGGGTGAAGGGCAAACCTGTCACTGTTTAAGCAGATATTGGTATGCATTTGCCATAGCCCATGTCCTTCAGGCGCTCTGTGCTTAGGGAGGGGCTAACTCCTGACCTTAGCCAAATCAAAAACAAAAAAAAATAGAGCCCATATGACCAGCCAAACAAGGTAGTAATTGTCCATTGTAAAAGGTAACAAACCTGGAATCCCCAGAGGCCCAAGAGAACAGAACAGGAGAGTTGGCTACCTCAGAGAGAAGAATCTGAGAGCCAGTGGAAGATCTCCAGATTTTGGTTATCCTACCTCAATCTGAACTGCTTGAGATCCCAACCTATACACAAATAAATCAATAGACAAAAAGAGACAATGCCAAATGCAAGGAAAATGGTTGATAGTTCTTAGTCAGTAGAGAGACCCTTACTCCCTGAAATTATGAGAAGACAGTTGACAAATTCCACCAGGCCACCCATCTGGGGAAATTAAAACTGCTGAGGCCATGATGTTACAATACATTTGGTTGCTCCCTCTTACTACTGTCTGACAATGGCCTGACTCTTCATGAACAAAGTTTCCCTAAATCTGACAAAGGTCCTATGGTTGATTAGAAACTACATTATATGCCTAGAGACCACAAAACTCAAACAAGTAAAATAAAAATATTCTCAAGATGAACAAAAATTGGGCCAAACTTTGCTCTCCTAAGGGTCAATGTACTCCATATTGAGACATTCATAAGGCAAAATTTCCTAAGCATTTCCTCCCCTTGTCCTATGGACTTTGAAGCAGATCCACAGGACTATTCATCAGATATTTCCAGATGTGTCACCTTTCCCTGTGTCTGATCCAACCCGTAAGTTCCTGCCTGGGAACCTTATATGAGTGAAGAAGATTCTGAGCCAGAACCTGAAGCCAACATGAAAAGGCATATAACTCTGTTGTCCTGAACACTCTCACATCAATGAACGTATGCCAGCTAAAACAGCCCACTCAAATAATGATAGATAGGTCCTTCCCAGGTCCTCCAGCTCCCAAACATAAGACTAACATGTGCTCTATAATTATGGCTATGCCATTTTGTCTGTTTTGTCCATCTGTGGGAAAGGCTCAAAATCCCCATAAGCCAGGGCCTTGGGTAGAAAATGAAGAAAGACCAGAACCAGGGAGTTCAATAAACTCCATTTATGTCTATAACAACTGTAAATGAGATCAATCTAAGCTCATTCTCCAAGAGGACCTCCAAGAAAAGATGCCTGTTTAGTGTCACTAAGATATCGACTAGACAGTTCCCCCTCTTCAGATTCCTGTAGTCATCCACCGCAGATTAATTCCAGGAATAAGAATTGAGTATAATTCAAGACTACAAAGATTGCCTGGGTTGCTTGTACTAATATCTTAACCAAATATGGGGGAAAAATGTATATTGGAGGGGAACCTACTCCGCTGTGTCCCTGTGCATGTTTGCCACAGGTGTTCATCTACAGTGGAGAAGAGGCCAGGTCCAACCTACATTATGGGCTTCTCCATTCTCAGTGCTTAGATGAGGCAGAAATCCCAGGCTCTGCTGCACTCAGAATTCCAGCTCTGGTTATGGGAGATAAAACTCTAAAAGAACTCAGTGCTCAAGTGGACACAGAGCTGGACCATCAAGAAAATGTTGTTTCCCATCTGTTTCCCATTCTGCTAGATTTCTTAGCCAAGGTTGTTCTTTAAAATCAAAGAAAATTGGATCTCCTATTCATGAGACAAGGAGGCTGTATATAACACCAGGAGAAACTTTTGCTTCCAGGCAGTAAGTAAAGGATAATTTTATATGTGTATGTGTATGTATGTATGTATGTATGTATGTATGTATGTATAGTGAAAAATAACTTTCAGTTAAAATGTCAGAAATCTTAACAATCAATACAATCTTGGTTCTCCTGTGGCTGTGGTTATACTCTACTTAAGGCCAACTCTCACTATAGGACTTTGCTTGCCCAATTGCCTTCTAGCTATGTACTCATGCTAAGGAGATGATAAAACCCTCTGGCCTCAGAGAAGTCCATGATTTGACTCATGGTGATAGAACCAGTGAAGAATGTACAGACTCCAGACATTAACACAACTGACTCCAGGATGGATGTAGCATTCAAGTCTTGGAGCCCAGCATGTAGGCAGCAACACTTGTCAGAAGACCTAATCCATCACAGTCCATAGTTCTGAGAAAGTCCCTAAATGTATAGCCTTGCTTTCTGAATTCTGTAATTCTGCTTCTGGATAATTTATCTTGCTTACTGAAGTATGTTAATCTAAGATGTGGTTTTCATCCTGAGAAAGGCTCAGGACTGTACTCAGGTCCTAAACACCCAGAGTAGTTGCTGACTGGCTAATAAATCCATGTTTATATACCTTCTCTGATGGATACTTCATAGTACAAGTGCAAGAAAATTTAAAAAGTCAGAGAACAACTTCCTGCCACCTCAGGACTATTTATCAGTACAGTTTCAGAGGTTACACCCTTGCCTGTATCTGAGCCAGCCCATAAGTCCTGCCTGAGAACTTTATATTGGTAAGAGTGCATAGTTGCTGAAGACAAATGAAATCTTTATTATATTGTCAACTTATTCTGATGGCTTTTATTTACTATGTGTGTTACCTGAAACCTGGTGATTCTCACTCCATCTCATACTGCTGCTTCATCATAAAATTCACATGTAATCCATATGGTAGCACCAATCAATAGAAAAAAATTAAACGTTGCTGGGGGTGGAGTCTGGGGAGCACATCAGCAATCTAGGATGAAATTTTAGCTCAATTAGATCTTGTGCAGGTCATTGCAAACAACCATAGCTGCTGGGAGTTCTTGAGTGCCATGGCATGCATGTCCAGAAGACAGCATTTCACTGCATTCCTCCAAATCCTCTGGTTATTATTGTCTTTTTCCCTCCTCTTCTGAGAGGTTTCTGAGCCTTAGCAGTGAATAGTGAGCAACTTGATGAGTATTAAACAAGAAGGAAGAAGAAGAGGAAGGAGGAGGCGGGAAGGAGGGAGGAGGAGAGAGGAGGAGGAGGAGGAGGAGGAGGAGAGGAGGAGGAGAGGAGGAAGGAGAGGAGGAGAAGGAGAAGGAGAAAGGAGAAGGAGAAGGAAAGGAAGAAAGGAAGAGAGGAAGAAGAAGAGAAGGAGAAGGAGAGGAAGAAAGGAAAGAAGAAGAAGAAGAAGAAGAAGAAGAAGAAAGGAAAAGAAGAAGAAGAAAGAAGAAGAAGAAGAGAAGAAGAAGAAAGAAGGAAGGAGGAGGAGCAGGAGGAAAAATACATGATGTTGGGAGAGTAAAATAGGGGAATTTTGAGGTAGGAAATGATGTTGGGTCTGATATGATCATATTTTATGATATATATGAAGGAATTTCTCAAGAATAAGGAAAATGTAATAAAAATTTTAATTAAGAAAGCACTATTGTGACAAATACCTCAAACAGCTTAAAGGAGGAAGCATTTATTTCGATTCATTCAAAGTTGATCTATCCTCATTGCTGTGGACTTGTGGTAAGACAGAATCCCATGATACCTTATGACATATAAGAAACAGCAGAGGGAAAAGAAGGAGAGAGAGAGAGTAAGAGTTATCTATTTTCTTCAACTATCCTCATGTCCTGCTCTTTGCCACTTCCCAAAATTGTCATCATGTTCATGATTCCTTCAAGTGATTAATCCATTGACAAAGCTGACCCCTCATGTCACAAATCCCCATGAACACTGCTTTGGGAACCAAGACTTCAACACCTGAGCTTTCTTACAGAAACCTTCTATCTAAACTACACTATTGAAGACTTTAGTCCCAGAGTAGAACTAGAAAGTTGCTTTCTTTCATTATTTCTTCCACACTCTCATATTTCTATTGTGTGCATCTATTTATAGAGCAGCAACAAACATCATTTATAGAATTTTTTCAAGTACCATCATTGAATGTCCTTATCTTAGCTTAATTAAATCACCAATCCTAACAACCTAGCATTTCCTTACCATTCCAGTTTGACAGAGTAGAAACCTGAGGCCCATGGCTGGCATCACTGTAAAGAACTAAATAATATGAAGCACCAGTAAATACTGAGTAAGTATTTGATGAACTTAAATATTTTGGTTATTTTACTTACACATTTTAACAAATTAGATTTCCCTGAGAAACCAATTATCAGCAATCATTGATAAGGCAACCCCCCAAAATGTTTTGTTTGAATGAACTCTTGCAATTTATATTTACCAAATAAATTCATACTTTCACTTTAAAACAATTAATTATATATTACAGGTTTATGTGCATGTGTGTGTGTTTGTGTGTGTGGTGTGTGTGTGTGTGATGTGGTGTATGTGAGTTTGTGTGTTCTGTCTGTTCATTCTGTCTTCTTTGTCTGTCTGTCTGTGTGCACACACATCCACATTTTTCCCATGTAAGGTCAGAGGGACAGTTAGGAGAGCTTGTTCTTGTCTTCCATTGTGTGAATCCAGGCAAAGAATCCTTGGTCAGTCTGGGTTCAGGCACTTTAAGCCACTGAGCCACCTTGCCTACCCCACTTAGACTCTTGTGAGAAGAAAGCAGAGACACTTGCATTCTGGAAGTCTTAAACTATTTATTTCCTTCAGCATTTTATTGTTATGTGGCTTTCTAAATAGGGTTTTAAAAGAACAATTGCTATTTTTTTTCATTTAAAAAAGTCATGACAAGTTTACTTTGCCTTGGTGTTTCTCAAAATCTCAATTGAAAATCTGTTTATAAAATAAAATCTTTAAATTGCAAGGAACCAGAGCATACCTTGGCTGACCTCAAAATATAATTGAACGAATAATGTGTTTTCTGGTTTGCTTATTTTACTTTTAGAGTGTGTTTGTCTTTTAAAATGAGCTATGGGGCCACTAGAAGTGGCATCACTTTGGAGAATGTCTTACTATGCAGAAAACATTGAATGTTTCTGTAAGTATGTGTTACAGTATTTTGTGTCTTATAGTGTGCTTACAATTGTATCTTCCTTTCGTTTCCTACTAACATGTGAAATGTGTTGTTTCTCCATTTGCATTTTAAGGTTCAGTGCATGTTTGTGGTGTTGCTTTAAAGGTCAGCATGCCATCAGCCAGGTTCATTCAAATGTGCCTTCATTGCAAGATATAGCAAACATCTAGAAATAGTCCTATTTCTTATATAATGCCTTTCAATCTATTTTATCCCTAAGTAATGCATTCATTTAAAACATGCCATCTCCCCCATCTCAACCTTAGCTCCTTCTGCCACTTGCAATTGTCAACCATTCCTGAATATGTACTATGTAAGCTAGGCTCATTTAATTTTTATATGGCAGAAAGTCAATCTAACTGGTTGGTACAGAAATAAAAGGTTAATTCATGCATGGCAGACAAATAACTTCTAGTGCCCAAATCTTAACTCTTTTTTCCTCTAATGCTGTCTTTCCAAAACTCTCTCAGCTTGTGGTATCCATCAGTGTGTGGAAGCCATAAGCCCTTGTTTTCAGAACTTAGACAACCATGAAAAGAAAGACCTTTCTACTCCAGCACTGGGCTCAATATGTGTGCTGCCCACCTTCCACATGTTATATAATTAAATGACTCTGAAATGTAGCTCCTTTGAGGCTGAGGCCATTTCTTTGTCCCCTGGCACAGTACTTTTAACAGGACGGTACACCCGTGCACCAATGGTAGATGAGATCACTTTGAAAGTATTGAACTCATACATGGAAGTATGTGCAGTGGTAAGGGATGATAGATACAGCCATTGTTAACTGAAGGAGGCTGCACCAATGAAATAAGAATGCCCTTTGTGTTTACTTATGTACTTAGGAGAAAGTGTGCTAGCTAAGTTGAGTGGTACACTACTGAAGCCAAAGGATGCTGCCCTAGACTAGAAAGATGGCATAGTGGTTAAAGCACTTACTATGTAAACATGAGGCTCAACACATAACACATGTATATATTATGCCCACACTCCTATGATACAAGTGACATATGAAAATAAATCCATGGAATCTTGGGAATTTTACCCTAGTGTACCTATGGAAAAACTGAAGAGACTCTGTCTCAACAAGATGGAAGGTAAGCACAAACTCCAGAGATAGACATTTGACATGTACATAGGAGTCATGGCAGAAGCAGGCTCCTGCTCTCACTTACATGCAAACATGACCACATATGTAGGCAGCGTGTTTAAGATAGCTCCTGGGACAGTTGCAAAGTCGTATGACTAGCATCTGACAATGTAAGCAGCTGGCTTCCAGCATGGCCAGCTCAGCTAAACTGATAACCAAGTCCTTTGTGCATGCGTCAGCCTCGTGCCCCTCCCGAGTGGCTTATTCTAATGAGGTATTGGCAGCTTAACCTATCCTGAGAGAACAACGTCACCCAGCCCGCCTTGGGCAGATATATAAGCAGTTCATTTCTGCTGCTGGGGTCCCCATCCCGTCCCCGTCCGCCCGTCCAGGTCCCCGTCCATAAGTCAAGAGTTGTTCCTGCAATAAAGTTGACTGAGAAGGATCCGACCGTGTCGTGTCTTAATTGCTGGTCAAGGCGACATGGACACGACACACATAAACAAAAGAACATACAAATTAATAATTTTTGTCTCATTACTGTGGATTTGGAAATATCCAGAAAAGTATCAGAATGTATCCTGATTCGTTGGGTGTTAAAATACTCAGTACAAAGTAAGACTTTGGAGATAAAGATTTATTTAAGCCAGATATTCACAACTAAGGATCTCTGTGAATATGAGTATAGTTTACAACTCAGTTAAGAGTTTAGAATTTTCCCAGAAGGACTCATATGGGCCATATGATAAATAGTCACATAAGATAGAACAGGTAGACAGACAATGCAAAGCACATGGCTGGGAGGGAAGAAACAATGACCAGGCTGTGTTAGTTACCATTAGATTGCCTAAGGAGTGAAGACAGTGAAAGAGAAATTCATCTGAGTCCCAGTGGTTGGTATTATATTACAATTGTCATGAGCAGTGATGATTGTGCATAGTTAACGGCTTGCCCATTACCCTCACCCACCTGCCCACTACTGACTACATTTTCAACCTTATTTCCATTTGTTTTACTCTTACTGGGTAGTACACAGGAATAACAGACAGTGGTAAAGTCAGATTCATCCTGCCTCTGTGGAACCTGCAGGGCTTTTTTATCCATCTCTGTGTCTGTCTCCACATGGCTTAGGACCTGAATAATGACATCCAATTGAAAAATAAGATTCAGTCCCTCAAACTCTCTTGGCAGTGATGTTAGATTCTTATTTGACCAATTCCACCAGATTTGGAGAACATCCCGTGGCTATTGCTAAAGACAAATGATATACACAGACACCTAGAGGAGAGAGAGAGAGAGAGAGAATCACACCCAGGTCTCAGGATGCTAAATATTTTATCAGGTTAGGTGGATGCCCTATTATGCTAAAAAATACAGATGGATTGTAAAATAGGGCTGAAGACAGAGACATAACTCAGAAGTTTTCAATTTGCCAATTAATCACCCTATTTCTTTCATCTGAAACACTCTGTCTATACTGTTTGAAACAAAAGCACAGCAGTAAAGGGTACTATGGAACAAATGGCTGTGCTCTGTCAATTACATAGAGAGTTCCTGGGTAATTCCTGGGGTGAGAGGTTGCAGGCACATGCAGAGAGTTTTATAATACTTTATAATAGTTTTCTTTTTCACCTTAAATTGAGTATGAGACTTCTCTATTTAACCTCAATTAAACCACAAGGATGTCAGTCCATTACAATTAGCTAAATTAATGTTCTGAATAAGAAAATGATGGTCTTGAACAAGCAGTAATTAACAGGCTTTAAGCATCCTCCGAAAGGCCACCCCCACTCTCTACTTGACAACTCTGAAGGTTCCATTTTACACAAACTGCTTTGCTTGTGGCCAATGAAAATGGCACGCCCACCCCAGTTATGTTCATTTTCCTTACTTATCTTACTTCACTACATCCATGTCTCAAAATCTTTTTGTAAGGCAGGTCTCTGAACCCAATTATGTGTCCACAGACCTCAGAGATAATTCCTGCTCATACCCATGCTATTGATTATTTTGCTTTCTATGTATAAATGTAATTAAAAAGAACAAAAAACCATTTGGGAGGTTCTGGGGAGATGGCACAATGGTTACAACACTTGTTCTGAGTGAGATTTCAGGTCTGAGCACCCATCTGAGGCAGCTCACAACTACCTATAACTCTAGCCTCATAGAATCTTTCACTCTCATCTGCCTTCTGTGGGCATCTGCACTCAGACATGCATATCTGCCAACACATATACACATACACACATCATTAAACAATAAAATGTGAACTTATAAAACCATTGGGGACACTGGGATGTATCTACTATCTCTTATATTTTCAAATTTCTTAAAAGTAAATACCACTGATGTTACCTAAAAATAAAAAATACAATGTGGATCCATAAATACCAACTGGGCACTCAAGGCAGAAGGAGATAATCTCTCTCTTTTAAAAAAAAAAAAAACCTACTCTATTTTTTATTTTTAAAATAGTATAACTACAATGTTTTTCCCTTCATTTCCCCCATCCAAGCTCTCCTACATACCTCCCTTTCTGTCTTTCAAATTCACAGCCTCATTTAAAATTGTTATTATAGTCATATATGCATATGTATGTATATTCATCAATACAACCTGATATGTGTACTATTACCTGCATGTATGTTTTCAGGGATTGCTCTTTGGTATTGGATAATCAATTGCTGAGCTCATCCTTGGGCAAGACTATTTCTATAGCTCTCAGCATTCCTTAATTGCCTGTAGTTTTTTGTGTAGAGATGGAGCCTTATGGGCTTTTCCATCTGCTTTGGCATGTCTTTTGTAGGTGTCCTTCAGTTCACGTTTAGGCAGATATGTTTTTAAGGTTATGAGTGTATCCTCTGCCATTACTAGGAGACACAGTCTCATAAAAAAAAAAAAAAAAAAAAAAAAAAAAAACCTCAATGATCCTCTGCCTCTTACAGTCTTTCCACCCACTCTTACCCCAGTGTTGTCCAAGCCTGAGGTACTGAAGTTATTTTGTAGATGTATCCATCTGGACTAGGTTCTATAACTCTATAGGTTGATTAGCTGTGGAATTCATGTACTGGTCTCCATCTTTCAGAAAGAGAAATTTCCCTGATTATGGGTGAGGATTATACTTGTCTCTGGCATAAAGACAAATATTAGAGTCTCATTAGGGATACTGCTGGTTTAGTAAAATGGTGGTTGTGGATTCTCTTCCTAGATTCACCAGCCCTGAATAGTAGTGGGATTTCCAGACCCAGGCATGATTTCTTTTTTGTTTAGTGGGTCTTAAGCCCAAAGGATGAGTTGCTGGTTACCAACAAGGTATGTATGCCACTAGTGCACTCTTAGAGTTATACCATGCTGGTTATTATTGTGATTCATGGGCTTCATATTGGTCATTTCCATCTCAGAGTTCTCTAAGCCCTATTTCTGAAGTGCATGCTGGCTTCAGCAATAGAGATTAGCTTCCATATCCGGAAGGGTGGCACCAAGGGCAATAGAGATACCCTGTATATTTTGGGAGTCTCTTGGACAACCTTGGCCAACAATTCAAAAGAAGGATTCTTGCACCTGATGTGGGAGATTTTGTTAGGTGGCCATTGGGTCTTGGAGGGAGGCTTGTCAGCCCAAATAACCAAATACTATCTATTACATTTATACACAGACCTAAATGTATTATAGAGATATTTTAGGTGAACAGTAAAACACTACGATTCTTTATGACTTTTTCAGACAGTCTTAGTGTTATTCCACCCTTCACTGAGAAGGAATAAATGTAGCAGCATACAAAACATCAAACAATTTGTCATAATCTGACGAGAAGGAAACATCAATAATTAAATTGAACATAGTTTTATATGATATTAAAATGTTTCAATATTAGGACATTAGTCTGATCCCTAGCATGCTTGTAAAAAGAGAACTAAGCATGATGACAAATCTGTAGCCCCAGCAGTGTGGAGGCATAGAAAGACTTGTACCTGAGGCTCACTCACCAGACAGTTTAGCTGAGGAAACCTACCTCAAAAGTTAAAAGGAAAGTGATTTAGGATGACACTCAGTTTTGACCTCTGGCCTACATAAAAACATTCACTCACACACATGCACACATACAGATACAGACAGACAGACAGACAGACAGACCACACACACACACACACACACACACACACACACACTAAAATAGTAGGGGTGTTACAATCCTTGAAGAACTACCTTAATGTAGTTTATTCATAAGTGGTCTTCACTTTAGGTTGCAGTGGCAAAGAATCAGATAAGGTTGTTTTCAGTAGAAAATTCAAGTTACATAGGTGGACGGTTAGGGAGAATAGAGGCTGTGCAGGTATGGAGGGAAAGCTGATTTGGAGGCATGATAAAGATATTTAAAATCCCTCCAGCCTTTCATCTCAGCCTCCTGCAGAGACACTTCAAGTAGAAGCTGAAGAAAATGTATTTGCATGCAGTTTGTAGAGTGAAACGGATATTGGAATGGTTCTCAGCCTTCTGTCAGAAACCACATGGGCTAAAGAGAAAGGACTGTCAAAGTCTTTTAGGCTCAGGGTTAGCATGAAGAAAGCAATCTTTTGAAAGATCCTTTCATTAGGAGAAGTAGATAAAGTGAGACTAGAGAATATGAACTCTTCATTTTTAATAAATGAGATAAGGAAGCTCAAATATTTTACAGAAACATATTTTCTTAGTTTTATTTATGTGTATGTTCGTGTGTGTGTGTGTTTGTCTTCATCTTGGTATGTGTACATGCATGTAGGTACACACTGAGACCATAGGAAGGTACTGAATATCTTGGACCTACATTTACAGAGGATTGTAGACCACCTGATATGGATGCCAGAAACCCAGTTTGGGTTCTCTACAAGTGCAATACACAATCTTAACTACACATTTATGCAACCCCAAATTCAGGTATTACAGTGTTGGAGAAGAATGTCAAAATGGTTGCCTTTAAACCTGTCAACTTAGAAACTGCTGTTTTATTTTTACTAGATTATTTACATAGGTTTTAATGTTGTGCCAAGTATATTAGTATATAAGTATAATTTCATATATATTTTCTGTGTTTTCCTCTAAAAGTTGAACTCACTACACATGTATATAAACGCATATTATATAATTTCTGCAATGTTTACTTTTAAACTGTATTTTACTGGGTGGCACAATGCATATATGTTTAGTATCTTTTTCTACCATGTGTATTATGGGCTCAAATTCCAGGCATCAGACCAGGAAGCAAACACCATTACCTTCTATGCAATCTTCTTGACCCTTTTCTATAAATCTTGATAATCAATAGTGTTCCCAGTTTGCCGTAAGGTTACTATCTCATGACTTCTTAGCCAGAACATCCAAGTTACCCAATCAAGCTTCCCAACAAAAAATAAGTTTCCAGCATACAATCATAACGTCCCCTCCTTTACAACATGTGTTCTGTGCTCCCATGTCAAACCTTTCTAATTAATATCGACAAGCCCAGGGAGTGTGCAAACTTGAACTCTCAAGCTGTATTCCATATATTAAAATGGATACAGAGAAGGAGACATTTATTCAGACAAATTAAAAAGTGCTGGCATCCCTCCTGTTGTCTCACGAGTTTATAGTCCATTAATTTATGTGATATTTAACTCAATAGTCCAGCATTGTTATACACATTACATTTGTTTCTGTATTTTTTTAATTCTCTTATTTCTTAATTGAAAATAGGTCTTCCCCATATAGTACATCCCAATCAGTTTCCCTTCCCTCCAGTCCTAGCAGCTTCCTCCCCAGTATGGAATATACCTAAGAACAAAACACATTAAAAATGAAGGGTTTTAAAAAGATATACTCTGTCTTTCTGTCTCTCTGTCTCTCTGTCTCTCTGTCTCTCTCTGTCTCTGCCTCTCTCTCTCTCTCTCTCTCTCTCTCTCTCTCTCTCTCTCTCTCTCTCTCTCTGTGTGTGTGTGTGTGTGTGTGTGTGTGTGTGTGTTTGTATGTGTATGCAGCATGAACATGAGATAAGTAAACAGAATGCTCAGAGTCCAGAAGAGAACATCAATTCCCTTTAGCTAGAGCAACAGGAAGTAAATAGCCACTCAAAGAGGGTTCTGGGATCAGCAAGCCCTTTTAAAACTGCTAAGTCATCTCTCTAACCCTAAAGATTTTAATTTTCTTTGTCAGGGTTCAATCCACATAGCAATAATGATCTGGTTTGTTTTGGTCTTATTCATTATATTTAATCCTTACTTGAACTATTACAATTTTAAAACCCAACACTGGATACATGCAACACTTTTAGTCCAACTCCTCTCTCTGTTCTTTAAAAATATCCATATCTTATTTCCTGGGATCAGAAAGGAACAAGATAAATAATTGTATCATAACATTCTGGAGAAATGTTGTAAAGGGGAGTATATCTTGTTATTAATAACCTTGACTTTTCATCACTTCAGGAAACCCTCAGTTTCTTAATCTTTGTGTTGCTACAAGAAGAGATAATCGCCAGACCCAGACACTTGATGGCTGAGGCTTTATGCCTGATCACTCAGTTGAAATCCTTGTATATCTCTTTAAAATTTTATACTCGAGAAATTTCCACTACTTGCCAATCAGTTCTAGAATGTTGACAGTCACAGAGTAAGCACAAGACACATGATCAAAGAATTTTATAATGTGGTGCTGCCACTTGCTATATTAATAAGATGGGGAAATTTTTATCACTGACAGTTTTACGGGCCAGCAGTATCCATGTCTGGATGTTTGTGTCATAATCCTGTTCTTTCCAAGTACATTCAGCTCAGCAAAGAGACATGGAGAAAATGATTGTGCAAATCATTTGCTATGTGAGTACACTCCCTGTTCTGTTGTGCTGTTAGCTCAGGTGGGCTGTAAAGCCTGCAACATTGCCATGGCTAATACAGAACAATCTCCAGCCTATTTACTGACTTTTGTAGGTCTAAAAGACAGTGCTTGAAATTAATCATTCAACATATCTCTAACACACACACACAGAGCGGAGAGCGAGAGAGAGAGAGAAAGAGAGAGAGATACACACACAAATACATGCATCAGCTACCAAGAAGGACATTGCATGTATTACTAAAGTGGATGGAAACGATCATTCACTGACCAGCAACATGGCCATGGCCATGTAGAAAATGAATATACCAGGATGGTTAGAATCCTTGTGGTGAGCAAGCAAAGAGAGCAGAATCCCATAAACTCCCTCGTCAATCAACCTAACTGGGAGACTGTCTCAAAACTTAATATGGAGAAAAACAGAGGAAGCTACATGGCATCAGTCTTTGGCCTCTAAACATGTCCACACAAATGTATCTCACATACATATATATGCACACTTATAAACACATACAAAGAATATTCAACCACATAGAAAATTTGGAAGATGAATACTAAATATCTTTTATCTGTTCTCCAAATTTCACTGACATTAATTCTTACCAGAGTTATAGCATCTATTTTTTTAACTAAATTTAGGTAAATTATTCACGTGTGAGTTAGAAATGCTAAAAGATTAATATACATTTCTACAACTTGAAGCTTTTAAACCTAATTACAAACTGAAGTTAATGACTTCTGAGTAGGATTTAATAGATAATTCATTATTATTTTTTCCCAATTGTCTTCAAATTCTTTTAGCCACACTTTAAAACCAGGACTCAAGTAAAAACTCCATATTACATTTTGCTACTTTCCATTTTCTTCTTTCTCTTCTCTTTTAGCAGCAAGGAGCTTTTGAAGAGAGAAGTCTGTTGTCCAGGAAGTTGACTATGTTTAACTTGTAATCTTTTAACATTCTACATCCTTCTCTTGTAATTATTAGAGAAAAATTGGATCTCAGAGGTTAATGGGTGCAAGTGAATAGCTTTGGGCAGAAACCATTCATGGTCATGCTGAGATGGCTATCTGCTGCATATAGAATTCATCACTGGGTCTGTTACATAACTGGTGTTAAGTTAGAGACAGCTACCAATGAAATCTTACATTCTTGGACTAGTGAAACACCAGAGTCATTTCCTAATCTTCTGTTAGAATTGCTTTCTCTTGACTTTTCCTCTAATAATTTAGCTACTATCTCATTAATTAATAATTTCATTTGTGCTTACAAGTTTACTTTAGTAACCAATTAATATTTCTTTTCTCCAACAATTGTAATGACAGCATCTTTTAAAGGTTGATATACCTAATACACTTACTCAAATGCTCCTCTGTATGTTTTGTGGTCATCTAGTTTACAATGACTTTGAGTTGAGTTGAGTTTCAACCCATACTTCAGGAGAATTTTATTTTTTTATGTTTCTTTGTTCTCATCAGAGGCTGAGGAACTCATTCTTGAAGCATGCTTCTTCTCTCGGCTAAAGATAATCTAAATACACTCAAGGAAACTTCTCATGACTCCAAAGTCCAGTTCAAAACTGGCATAGTGTCTCTTCTTTGGTGCACAATATTCCATTGAAGGAAGTAAATCAGTATCATCACTGTGGACTGAAAGGGAGCTTTAATGGAAAATTGTACAAAGTTACACAGCATAATAAATATGATTATGGATTGGGAAGATGATTTAATCACTAACGTGTTTGTCCTGTTAACATAGGAAAGTGAATTAAATTCTCATAGCCTCTGTGACAAAAGCCAGGGTGTGGCAGTGCATAGTTGTAATCTCAGCATCAGGGAGGTGGGGCTTGGGAGGTCACTGGTTTTCAACCATTCTGTCCTACTTAGTAAATTCCAGGACAAAAAAAGGAAAACAAGGTAGATGTCACGCAAAGAGTGAAAGCAAAAATTGTCTTATGGCTCTCCACACACAATACATGTGTGTGTGTGTGTATGTGTGTGTGTGTGTGCGCGCTCGCGTACCCTCCCACACACATGAACAAAGCACATAGACACCAAAGGTCTTATGTATAATACAGGGAAAGAAGTTGCAAGCAGTAACCCAAAGAGACACAATTATTTTCTGCTTCTTTCTATATCAATACTGCTATTTGTAGTATCCATAGAAAAGTATACTTATAAAACATGATTAATTCAGGTTTCTTTTGTTTGTTATTATTTTGTTCATGAAAAGATGTGTTCAAGCCAAAGTGTGAGTATGGAATTCAAAGTATAGCTTTCCAGAGCTTGCTCTCTCTTTCAACTTCATTGAGGCAAAGTCTCTCTTGTTTTTGGTATTCTGATGTATGTTCTCTAGGCTAGCCAGCCCATAAGCTTCTGGGCCCATCTTATCACAGTGGTACTGGAATTACAGATGCACATGGCCACATCTGGCTTCTTATGTGGGCTCCAGAGATTGATCTAAGTCATCAGAATTGTAGGGTAAATGCTTTTGCCTACTGAGTGATCTCCTCCATCACATTTATAGCAAGGTAATGAACATAAGAGCTTTTCCAGCATGTCTCAGTCCAGTTGTCTTATCTATTTGCATTTATCAACTTTGTCCTACTGCATTACAAAAATAATTAGCATTAAATGAATGTCACATGTCGAATAGTGAGCACTGAGGCAATGTCAGTGATTTCAAATTCATCTTTGTATCATTGGTTCCCAACCCAATCTTAACCAAAGAGTTTATATTACCTTTTTATTTGTTTAGTGCTGTGGGGTGCACATACCTGAGAAAAAGCTAGAGGAAGTCAACGTCTTGGAGCTTCTCATTTCTATCCCTAATATATAGAATCTGTTCAGTAAATATATGACAATTAATCCAGAATAATCTTTGACTTCTTTAGATAACTTCAGTCCATAGTATTTGATAATGTTTTCTTCCATTCCCCTTAACAGTAAGAACAATTATCTTTGCTTCTCAGCTGAGATTGTAAGTAACATGGTATGCACCTAAGACTAAACATTGAATCAAAGACAGAATGGACCCAGTACTTCCTGTTCTGTAGAGAGTCAGCCTATTCCAGTGCACTCCTTCTACACTGTGTCATTGTTTTCCTGACATAAGGCAACTTCCACTAACATTTTGTCTATTTACACATAATATACAATATTGTATAAAACACTAAATGCTCTGACAAACACACAGTCAGGTACAAAGTTATAGGGACAATCACTTTTATTCCTTTTATAAGGTATTGTGGAGAGGTGAATAGATGTATCAAGTGTATGTGTAAGCACATGTATGCCACTGCACATTAAGTTAGAAGACAGGGTCAGGTGTTTGTCCAAGTTGTCCATATTATCTGAGAAAGAGTTTTTTGTTTGCTGTTACTGATGGCAGGCTAGCTAGCCCATGAACTGCCAATGATTCTCATGTCTCCAGCCTCCAATTTCTCTGCAGGAGCACTGGGATTACAGAGGAGGAATTTACTACATCCAGCTTTCATATGGATCCCTAGAATCTAGACTCAGGTTCCTACATTTGTGTAGCCAGTACTTTATCCACTCAGTTCTCCCCTTAGTCCAAACAGACATCTTAATTCTACTTTAAAGCTAAGTAATCGAGGCAAGAATATAATAGAAGAGCTTATACAGACCAAGGAAAACTAATTCCAGACTGTATTAGAGACAACTGTCTGCTCTGTAGGAATAGCACAAGTTACTCTCAGGCTAATATCCAATTATATAGCGATTTCACAGAACACAATAGGAATATGAAAATCCAAATAATTCCATTGATGGCGAGGTGAATTTTGATTTTTAGAAGATTCCCAGAAGCTAAAATAAGAAATGAGAGGAAATCAATGGTACCGAGAGCCCAAATTTGCATAAGTAACACTGGTGTGGCTTCACCACCTTTTATAAATGGATACTCATGCAGTTACAGTTAACAGTTATCATTGATAAATCTCAGAGGCAAGACTGTAGCAAGAATTTCACAAATACACACATTTGCTAGTTTACCCTGGATTGTAGTATTATAATGCTCTTTCCCTTTGTTTCAGAAATCCAAGATGGTTTATTGTGTAGAAAAGCCACTTGAGAATGACTGCCTGTGTTCATAATTGATGTTTAATTAATGGGAAGCCTTTTGCCAGCATTGAGAAATTTCATGGACTACTTATACACCCTAGTGGGAGAAATTGGTCAAAGCACTTCTGCCTTAAAAGGGAAATCAAACACATATACATAGAACACTTCAGCATTAACAATATTAGAACTCCCTGGTGTGTCCTAAAATTGTGTAAGCAAGCTGATATAATAAAATCTGACATAAAAAGCCACTTAAACCACACTAATTAGGTGGATAATAAAAATCAAGCAACTATTGAACTGCATGGCAGTCACAATAGACAATTAAAGGTTGATTAGATGCGTGGAAGGCACGTCCCTGCTGCTCTGGGATTTATGTAATCGTCAGATGTTTTAGACAGATTCATGAGGGAGCTTGGCATATAGCATAAAATCCATGAGAGATTTACTTCTATTAAAAAGAGTTATTTGAATGAAAAGACTAAGCCATAGAAATTTGAATGTAGGGCGGAGAAGAAAGAGAATGACAATTGTAATAAAATTCTTTCAGGCACTCCACAAATTTGGTCAATGTAGAACATGAACTGAAATTTACATCCAGTTTTACTTTAAATCAGATTTATTATTTTAATGTAATTTTTGGCAATGTGCATGTATATGAATGTGTATGTCACATATGTATAGGTGTACTGACAGGCCAAAATAGAGTGTCAGATACTCTGGAGCTGGAGTTATAGTTGTGCTGCCCAACATGAATGTGGAATATTAAACTCAGATCTTCTGGAAGAGCCACAAGACCTATCAACCCCTTATCCATTTCTCTCAGTACCTAGATAGTATTTTGAAAAACCCATAGAGATGATATTAGGTGAGCTGTCTGAAGTATGAGAAAACCTAAGGGAGTGGAGAAGGTGAAAGTTGGGAGTTGGATTTTCATCTCAATTTTCCTTCTTACAGCTTATGCCCTGACATCTCATCAAAGTCTCTTCGGTCCTCAGACTCTCCTTTTTTTTTTTTTTTTTGGTTTTTTCGAGACAGGGTTTCTCCCTGTAGTCCTGGCTATCCTGGAACTCACTCTGTAGACCAGGCTGGCCTCGAACTCAGAAATCCGCCTGCCTCTGCCTCCCAAATGCTGGGATTAAAGGCGTGTGCCACCACCGCCCGGCTTCAGACTCTCCTTCTAAAAGATGAAATCCAATGCTGATTGTCTGACATTCTAAGTCTCTTATATTGAGGTAATGCTCATGACTAAGAAATGATATCTTCTTCAATAGTTTCACTGTTGTGCAGAAATATGTTAACATGCTTCTCAGATCCTTTAAAGGTAGAATTACATGGAACCCTATAAAAATTTATTCCTCCATAAACTCAACTCTAATTTCCTGCAAAGGAAACCAGAAACTTGCAGCCATGTCTTAGGCATAAATTTGTCTTCTTGGTCAATGAATATTGAAAGTTCTTTTGTTTATATACATGTGATATATATTTATACATGCATGGAATGGTGTATGCACAGAGGGTAGAGATTGACTTTCAATTTTTTTTTCAATCATTCTCCACCTATAGTTTTAAGACAGCATCTCTCTCTGAAACTGAAGCTCACTGTTTCAGCTAAATAAGCTGATCAGAAAGTGCCAGGGTTCCATCTGTCTCTACTTCTCTAGCCTTTGGGTCAGACAAAGGTTCCAGTCTCACCAGCTCTTCATGCAGATCCAGATGTCCAAGGTCAGAAGTTCATGCTTTTGTGGCAAGTACTCTATTGACAGAGTCTTCTCCCAAAACTAATACTGAATTTCAATGACTAGATTTTTGGTGTGACTATTAAATGTTAACAATCTCTTTCTGCCTCTTAAAGTCTCACAGGATATCAATACATATTTTATATGACTCCTTTTAAAGACTGACATATAGCTAAAATGTGTCCAATAATTTATAGGAATGCATAGCTTAGAATGATTTCAAGTAAAGTCAACATTGATTAAGTGATTCTATAGGTCATCATTAATTAGCACAACTCTGGGTATTAGCAATTTTTACTTTCCCATAACCAGAAAGAGCTACAACCCTAAAGTTTGATGAGAGTCCTCTAGCTTTTAAGTGGTAGATTGTCAACCTAACTCTGAACTCTGAATTTGTCAGTTACTTTGCTTTATGTATACATGTTTTCTGTATGTGTTTTGTTTTTTATTTTTTGTTTGTTTGTTTGTTTTTAGATTTTTAGTTTGTTAGTTTTCTAGTTTGGGGAAATGCACTTTCCACACTCTTTCATATTCCTTCAAAAGGTATCAGACTAAGCAGGTTTGGAACATGTTCACATCTAGGTGAACACCAATCATCTGACCAGGGACAGCTGAAAGGTATACAGAGTTGCAATAAAAATAAAATAAATAGCTGATATATTGGCATTTTTACAAAAAGAATGAAAGAAATCATTAAAATATCTCAATTCATGGTTTTTTTTTTAAGAAAGAACACTTTTTCTCACTTAGAGTAACTTGACTTTAAGGCACAGAATCATGGAACAGAGTAGTTCAGTGTCCTTTAAGTTCTGGGGTTCAGAGATGTCCCAGGGGATCAGAGGGCTTCAGGTGCCCACTTAGAAAGAAACAGAACTATGCAAAAAGGGAATTGCTAGTGTGAAGAGGTGAGAGACTGTGGCTGGTTTTTGCAAAGGCAGAAGTGGGGTGGTCTGAAGAACCCTGGCATATGAATGTATCTTCAGATAGTCTCCATTCGTACCTGCACTCATGCGGTATTCATAAACTAAGGCAGACTTACATGCATTACACATAAATAAATAAATTAATATAACTTTTTAAAGAAGGATTGAATAAAATAAAACTTGTGAAAAGATTACTGGAATATTTATCTGAACCATCATGTCCTGGGTTGTCATCTTTTTTACATTTTTGTCCTTTTCATATTTACTGTATTTATTATTCTATAATGAGAATAATAATCACTGAATGGAAAAGTAAGAGAAAGGAAAGCAAGACATGTTCCTAAACAGTTAAGCAGACCATGTTCTCAAACCAATTTCATTCCTTGTGTGCATGTGAAACCAAGCTATCATTCTCTCTTTTTGATAGAAAACACGAAAACTAATATTGACTAAGGAGATAATTAAAACTTGTGCCTGCCTATCAACATGGGGACACTCCAATTCGCATTTCTGTTTGGTGCTTGAACCTTGCCATGCCTGTGGGTTTTCTTTCAAAACATTTAATAGAGAATAAGAGACCATCCCTCCCCGTTAACTACAGGGTAGGAAGCAAACACAGAGACAGCCTTCATAATTATGCCTTAGACATCACTAAGACTGCAATTGTGTGTTTGGGAAATTGTATCTGAGTACTATCTCTTTATGTCAAATGTCAGAAAATAGTTGTCCCACTAAAATAACATAACCCTTTCTTTCTAGGTGATATAGTAGGGGGAGTGGCCTTGAGGGAGGAGCTGGAGCTGGGATTAGGAAACTTGGGGTTTGGAAAACCCAGATCCACAGTGAGTTGCTGGCAGAAGTAGCTAGAAATATAGCAAGGCATATTCTAGAAACCATGCTGATTTCTTGCTGCCAAAAGCACAGAGGGAACCAAAAGAAATGATTTTTTTTGTTAAGTATGGATAAGATAATTGCCCTCGCCAGCCACCAGCCTCTTTTGCTGCATCTGGCCTTGTCTTGGGTTCCTTGGACATGGCCCTAATCCCAAGCACAGTCATTCTTTATTGTACTGGCACTTAGAGTAAACAACTTCAAAGTCAAAGCATCTCTTCCGATTGCATAAAGAGCAGGACTCTTCTTCCACCCTTCTTCTGAATACTGAACACATGAAAATACATTGCTTACAAAGATATTAATTTGCTTTTGTCTGACATTTAGGTTCAAATTCTGCCCTAGCTTGTGAACACCTTGAAATATATTGACACTACAGATGTCTTACCTCTAACTATGGAAGGTTCAATTCAGCAGCTTTCAATCAGGGACATGGGAATCTAATACTTTAATCAAAATGTTAAATCATTCTGATGTCCAGCTAAGGTTTATAAACTCTCTGCTAATTGCCAGTGATGGCACAGTCAGGTAACTGTTTGCTGTGCAAGTATGAGCACAGGAATTTGGATGCCCAGAACTCTTTCTGAAGTTGGAAATAATAAAAGATCTGAGATACTACCTAGTCACTCTGTAAAATGACTTTGCATTGGAGGAGCTAGGACATATAAAAGAGTTGTCCGAGACACCAACTCATATTGCACTTGTTTGATTCCCATTCAGACTACAAGTCCATCTTACTTTCCTAATTAACATGACAAAATACCTTCAGAAAAGCAATATAATAGAGGAAGGGTTTATTTTGATTCACAGTTTGAACACATACAACCCATCATGGGAAAGACATGGTAAAATGTAGCTGGTCCCTTGCATCCACAGTCAGGAAGTGGAGAGTGAACAGGAAGTGGAGCTAGACTAGCAACAAGATTGACACTCCCTCACCCCACCCCCACCCCTGGAAGTGACTGCTTCCTTCCAGCAAGGCTCTACATCCTAAGGTTCTACATACTTTCAGACACTCCACCAGTTGAGAGGTGCTCAAACACATGAGCCTGCAGGAGAGCTTTCACACTCACTCCACAATAAACTTCCATTCCCTGTTTCTATTTGAATGGATCTGATGACAGATGAGATAGTTCTCTCTATGAAGGCAGAACTCGAATGCTTAACGAAAAACACTCAAACATTAATGAACTCCAGGGAAGGCAAATTCTTCACAGAAGTAACAGGAAAGAATCCTGGAGAAATATAGGAGTATTAAGCATAAATAAAGAAGCACTTCTATGTGGCAACAGTGGTAAGAAGCCATATGAGAGAATGAAGGATCTTTGATAACTTCGCAACACTGCCAAGACCACTATAATTCCTTAACTTCACTCCTTTTAAAATGCAGACATAAAACAGAAACAAAGACAGCTGGCCCTTCAAGTCTATCCTGTTTCATTATTTAAAGGTTTATTAAGTATATAGATCATGGAACCTGAGTCTCAGATTTTCAATGAGACCCAAGTCAATATATTAAGGTGCAATGTTGAGGAAGTGGCTTGATTGAATATTAAATATCTTTAACAGTGCTATGCCTTCACAAGAACAGTGCTCCCACCTGAATAAGTATTTCCACAGCTATGAAGTAGCAAATGAAACCAGAATAAGTTAAGCCTTGTTTTTTTTTTTTTATACAGACTATTTTTTGGAACAGATAACTAACCCTGTCACTTGACAATTTCTTTCCAATAAATGAGATAGATTATAATCCATTACATTATAAAATGAATACCTAAAGTGGTTCTTGCAAAAAGAATTGTATCTATGCCTTGTATTGAGCTTTACCCCTCACTCAGTGCTCTGGTTTTAAATATGCCCACCCCTTCATACCTTGAGACCGATTTTCCTCTTCTGTACACCTCCCTTTGATCTCTCTCTCTCTCTCTCTCTCCTCTCTCTCTCTCTGTCCCTCTCTCTCTCTTGCAATTGCTCTCACTTGTGTGTGTTGTTATATGCATATGCATGTGCATGAGGCATGAGGAAGCCTCAAAACGTCAGGTGTCCTGCTCTGCCTTATACCCTTGAGACAGGCTCTCTTATTGAACCTGAAGGTAGTCTGGCAGCCAGAAAGCAGTGGTCCTCTCGTTTCTGTTCCCGTTACCTCACAAACAGTGTCAAGGTTACAGGGACATGGGTGGTTCTGCCCAGCTTCTTACATAGGTTTTGTGGATTCAAACACATATCCTAATGTTTGTACTACAGGCACTCTTACTCTCTGAGCCATCTAAATATCACCTCTATGAGCCCCAGCACCCCATCATGCACTTTTAATTTGGTAACATAATATGGTTCTTCATATTTGTGTAATTGCTACTTATCCCCAGATATTGTCAAGTTCTATTCTAGTTACTCTCAACATCTTGCCCTGTCTGAATCATCATTCTCTGGATTCTGATACCATTGCCCTAGCCAGAACTCACCTGGAGATCAGACAAGGAAGGGGGCTCTAAAGGTGGGCAAAGATTGCCTCTCTGTGCTGATTCTTTCCATAAAGTGATAACTTAGATGTTATTTAATGGAAAGGTTTCTATTTCAACAGGAAGCACCTTTACTTTGTTGAACGTTGATTATTTGAGCATTATCCTAACTGTTTCAAAGAAATGCTTCTAGGAAAAAACTGAAACAAAGATAATTGAATCACAGAGACATCAATAAGATCAGTCATGGATTATAAGATAAATGTGATGTATTCAGGTTTTCAGTCAGTATCCAATGGGGGGGAAATATGTCATCATCAAAGATTCTAGCATGACATAAATTAGTCCTATGGTCTATTCAAAGACCTACTCCAGAGGAAGAAAACAGGGTTTGTAGGAAAAATGATGCCAGTCAGCACTTAGAACAACACTAGTAAGAGAAGAGAAAATAAAATTAGCTATCATGTCCTAAGATGCCATACTTCCATAGAAAGTAGAAGCATAATGCAAAGCTGAGCAAGTGGTCTACAGCCCAGATAGTCTGACCAAAGAGACAGAGAAGAACAAAGCTCTCTCACACCGTACTCTGTAATTATTCTGTCCTGCTACATGAAGATGTCTTTCTCTACCAACCAGAGTTCACATAGCTGTAGATGTGTTAATGTATGTTAATAGAAGCAGCAGTGGTCTGAGATAGCTAGTGATAGAATCAGCAGGCTTGCATATTTGCCTCAGAGCTAATATTTAGAAAGTGATATTTTGGAAATGCCCCAGTTTCTCAACTTTGATCAGCTCCTTATAACTATGCTTGATATGCAAACTGTGTGGGTCAGGATATGCACATGCTCTTCTTTGTGGCAGCTGGGCTGAGTGCATGCTAGGTGCACTTTCTCCCAGAAACTCCAGATGATGAAAAACTAATGAACATCCCAGGAGGAAGCATTTCTCAAGGGCTGTCACATGGATGGGCACTGCGGACACTACCTACTACACTGAGGAGAGCCAGAAGCATTGCACTCAGTGTCTTCCAGGAGGTGTGTTTGCCAAGAGTCTGTCCCTTACTAATTCTACTTTGGATCCTTTTGTATCATGATAAGCCAATGCTATCATGCCTACATGAGGTAACCACAAAGTCTTTCTAGAGAATCTTCAAATGCAAAAAGGGTTTATGTAGCCCCACCTGTATTGCTAGCTCATACTTAGTTCATTTTTTGTTATCCCATCTTCCACACATGCTGTGTACCTGAAGGTGGTGATTGTTCTAAAAAATCGTTCTAAGGGCTCACTAAAGCTCTGATTGGAGGTGAAGAGGGTTAAGAAAAATGCTTTAGTTTCTGCCCTGCTCGTGACTTTTCCTTCAGAGAATCATTATTCACTTTGCCCATGCATCACTAGCAAGAATCCTTTCTGGATTAGAATGATCCATAGTGTTGAAAATAGATCTCAGCAATGGAAGACAGGACCAATACTTTCAATGCTTATCAATATGCTAGCTGTTGTGTTTGTGGTTAGCATGCATATCTGAATGAATCATTATAACAGAGAAGTAATAGTAGACCTAGGTTAGGACCTGAGATATATAAGAAGGCTATGTTATATTGCAAGTTTCTTATTTATCCTATGATATAATCTTACTCTCACATGTAAGCCTTCAGCCTTAACAGTTTTACCCCCACAAAAAAAAGAGAAGGTATTTATTTCACCATTGTTAATAAAATTAAACAAGGCAGTCACATTAACAATGTATTATGGAGTCCAGCACATAGTGAACTCCGAACAAATAGAAACCATTTTTATAATTATATTCTTCAGAGTACACTTAGAACAGAGATTCATCTATCCCAGTTTCCTATGCTTGCTTAATCCAGGTCACCAAAAAATGGGGACAGCGACTGACAATGGCAAGCTAGGGCATGTAATTCTGTTGCATTAATTTTTTTAATAATTCAGCACATTAATAATTATATATCTGCTTAAATATGCATGAGGTTGATATCAATAGTTTGAATTGTATCAACTCCAAGTCCCAATGCTACATTCCTAATAACAATTCTGCAACACTCCAGGAATCTGCTTTAAACATAAAAGAAACAATAACACAAAGCCCACTTGTCTTTTTGAGATAGCGGCTCAAAACATATTCCAAATACTGACTGAGTTAGAATCACACACCTGTACACATGAAATGACCATAAATATAGTTTAAAAAATATAGGGAATTCACTACATGCTAAGTAGAATTTATACCAGAATCTCTCTAGTATAGATTCAGGATAATAAATGTGAGCTAGGATGATCGTCATGAAGAAGTGAAAAGAGGAAAGAATTTGCCTCCCAAGATCTGTCCATTTGTGAGGTCAACCCACCAAGTTCCATAGTTCAATAAAATGTACATCAGTACATATACACCAACAAGTATTACAACCAGGAATATAATTGAGACTCTTGTACTTCTGACTTTCTGGAGAATGTTTGATCTCATGACTATACATGAAGTCTGCTAAGTCTAAATTATCATTTCTTTTGAAAATCCAGCTTCTCAGGCCTCGTGTATATGAACTGACAAAAGATGTAGTGTGCATTCTCTTCCTAGAACATATTTGATTATTTATAGAGTTATTTTAAGCCTCTTATTAATAAATTCAGTGCAAACAGCGAAGAAAACATCTTTAAAATGAATATAGATGCTTCTCTTTCCATGGGTGTGTTATGATGCTATTGATTTTCTAGTCGTCTTCTTTTAAAGCAGCTTCAAAATGCTTTTTAAGTGTTCAATCTCATTTATCAAAGCCTTGGAAGTTGATTGCCTTAATTTTTCCCCAATCAACAAGATAACCCTTAATTTTAAGGTCTGGATTAGTGGCACTCCCAACTATGAAGTCATGAAGGCATTTATTTACATTAGAATCAACATGAGTTCAAAACTTAATGCCCTCATCAATTTTCCAAATAAAACTGCAGCTGCTGTGCGGAACAGGTGAAATGAGGTCTGTATTTCTCAGATGTAACATAGCCAAGAGCTTAACCCGGGCTTCATGAAGTTTAAAAGCAATAAAGCCAAAGTTATTTCAGCCCTGCAGCTTACTTATTTAAAGAGATGGATGTTATCGCTGCATTTCAAGGTGCTGCTTAGACTTTGGTAAAACTCTCTTGTGGTCAATGTGGAAAGCATGGACTTATAGGATCCACCCTTTTCCCAACCCCTTTAAAAATAAAAAAAGCATAAATCAAATGTGATGCTTCACCCAGAAGGTAGGATCTACAGAAGCATATAAACATTCTCAGATTTACTAAAAACAGAGTATATACATTGCTTTTTTCTCACTGCGATAACAAAAAACTAATTCCCAGTTAAAACAACTTAAGGAAGAATGACCTTGTTTTTGTTCCCAATTTTAGGGTCCAGTCCATTACATGGGAAGACATGGAGTACAAAGCCACTGCTCACACGGCATCCACAGTCAGTAAGCAGAATGCCTCTGCTCACCTCACTCTCCCCTTTACAGTCAGTCCAGGATGTCAGTTCTTGGGATGAAGCCATCCATATTTATGATGGGTCTTCCCACCTCAATGCATCTAACATGAACACTCACTGGAGTGCAGTCCAGGTGAGGCTAGACTCAATATGACACTCCACAATGAGACTGAGAGCTTAAGTAATATCCAGTGTTAGAAATACAATCTCTGACAGGAGCTCCTTTGAGGACTCAGGAAGCAAGGGTGGTTCCTCAGTGGAGTCTGTATCACAAGGCAATTCCCATATTAACAGCACAAAATACATTTTCTAACTGGTCTTCTGACTTCAGGAACAAATATCTTTGCCCACCTATCATAGCCTCAGAGTGCTGAGAACATGCTAGCTTTAACAAATAATGAGTAACTAAAGTAGTAGTTCTAAATATAAATAGCTGTGATTAAAGATCCTGGAAAGTCTCCTAGCAGGTGCTATGGAGGCAGTCTGAGTGATTGGCTACAGCCCAAAGCTTCTATCAGACAAGAGCAAGCAGGAAGAGACACAGGGAAGTACTTACCCTTTTTGGTTGAGGTGTCTCAGTTTTATTCTTTCATTTACTAATGTGTATGGGGGGTTAGAGATCATCTGTAGGGATGTTTCTCTCTCTTTCCTGTGGGACCCAGTGACTCAGATGAGATTATCAGGTTTTTTTGCCAGACAGGCATGATTCCTGGTAAGCTATCTCACCAGCCCATTACTCATTCTCTCTCTCTCTCTCTCTCTCTCTCTCTCCTCTCTCTCTCTCTCTCTCTCTCTCTCTTCTCTCTCTCTCAGACTTGTCTTTTAATTAAAATCCCTTTAATCTAGTTAATTCATAAGTAAAAGCACCATATATCTAGTTTAGGGAGAAGTCACTCTTTTTAAGGCTGCTATTGCATCCAACCTTCTGTTTCTGAACACCCAGGTCAAGTAATATGTCTTCTTCGCTGCATGGCGTCTTTTGTCCTCAACATTCTCAGTTAACAAAGAAGGCAGAATTCAAATCCAAATATTTGTGTGTCATTTCTTTGCATGATGATGGGAAATAATAATGTTGTGTTACCCTGTGCCATAGCTGAAGTTTCCATCCGTACCAACTTAGCATGGAAAAGGTTATTATTGGACATTAAGCACTGGCTTAGAATAAATAATGATGCCCTGTGCATCTAAATTGCTTGTGGTTATGAAAAGGCAAATCAAGGTAATATTTCTATTATGATTCTAATCACTGTGAAAGCCTGAGCTTTCCTTCATAACCAGAAGAAAAAAATAGCTGATGGAAAATTGGCCCAAAGAAAAGACAGAGAGAATTGAAGCAAGAGGAAAGGACTTTCAAACAACTGACTGAATGTGTTTAATCATGACATGTGTAAGTGAAGAAATGAGTCTCAGATGATAACTGTATCTGCATAAAAGAACTAAAGACAAATTATAGAACTGAGAAACATAATATTTAAACGATAGAGCCCTCATCCTTATGGGATTAAAAGAAGAAAGTATATTGCAGAAAAATGGTCATTGGAAGACTTCAAAATGAAGTGCTAGAAATTATACAATTGATGCATAGTAGTAAAAGATTAAGAATGCAAAAGCCAGAGGGGGCCTTTAGGTCACTGTGCAGTCTCACTGATGGACAACTCGAGTCTTAGAGGGAAGAAGACTGTCAAACAGACAGGTATTTGAATGAGTAGTGGTTTAAAATTTCCCAGTTTGACTGAAAAATAAATTAAGCCCTAGAGGAACTCAACAAGTCCCAAAGAAAATACTTAACATTAAAAACAGCAAAAGGGCTGGTGATGTACTTGATTGATGGAGTGCCTGCCTCACATAGAGAAAGCACTGAGTTTTGTGCACAGAAGCATATATACTAGGCAGGGTATGTGCACCTGTAGAGACAGAAGGTTGAATTCAGGTCATCCTCAGCTAATAGAGAATTCTAGACAAGAGTCAATGTAATGGCTCAGTGAATAAAGTGCTGGTGGCCAAACCTAATGACAGGAGTTTGATCTTTTGGACCTACATAGTGGAAAGAGAAAACCTACTCTCACAAGTTGTTTTTTAACATCCATGCACACACCATAGCATGAAACTGTGCACATGTTTGTATACACTAAATGAATGTCTAAGTTCTAGGCCCACTTGGGATGTGTAAGTATCCTGTCTTATAAAAGCAAACAAATATTCATAGTCAGACTCTTAAAAATCCAGATAAATGTTTTTAAATGCTTTTAAATAATTAAATTGAAAAAGGAAAGCCTTAAATCTACATGAACAATAGACTCTAACATAAAAGCTAAATTTTAAGCTTCTAAAAAAAATCAATGAGGAGAATAATCTGATTTTAGTATATAGAAAAACCATAAATTTAGAAGTAAACAAGCAAAAATTTTACAATCAATATATTCAAATTCCACTATAAAAAAGCAAGTTATCTATAAGAAACACATAAATAACACATAAAATTACTATGAAAGAAACCAGGAACAAAACAGAATATGCCCTAGGACTCTAAAATTTCTAGAATAATAGAAATCCCTGCACAATTGTACATATCATATGACAGTGTATAATAAATATGTGAAGATAAAAGCCAGTGGATAAGAAGAGTGCTTGCCATGGGTTCATCTGAAGCTAAGTTCCAGTATCCAGAAACCACACACAAAGCTGAGCATGACTGTGTATGACTATGACCCCAATGCTTTTGGCCATTGGGGTGAGAAGACAGATCGTTGGAGTTTGCTGTCTGCCCACCTAGGTCCAGGTTCAGCACTCTTTCTGGGAAGAGAAAGGAGAAAGAGACAAAACTCCCCAAAGCTCATGGCCAAGCAGCCTAGTTTCCATAGAGGCAAATAACAAAGTGATCCTATCTTAATCAAGTTGCTAGACAAGGACCAGAGGTTTGTAGGACCCCTACAAACATGTCATGGCACACAGGGACCCACATTCTCAAACACGCACATACACACACACACACATACATACGTACACACACACACACAAAACCATGATTAAGTAGAGTTATAGAGAAGCCAACTCTTATCTGATATTTGTTCTCATTTAACTCCTTGACTTTTTCTATCTAGAGCACTTTAACTTTAATTTATGTTAAAAATGTTCACATAAGAGCCCCCAGACCTAACTACCCATTTATCCTGGGTTTATTCTATTCTTTCCTGAGCCTGTCCAAGGTAGAATGGTCAGTATTTCTCAAAATGCAGTCCTAGTTCCTGTGTTCTATCTACTTCCCAGTCCTTATTTGTAAATCCCACACCCCCTACTTTATCCTTATTTTTGTTCTATAAGCACAGGTATTAGCACTGGTTTTACCTTTCTCTTTTCATCATTACCCAACTTTCCAACCTAGGTAAACATGGTTTAGACTCTTCTGAAAATCTAATCAGATCATTTTTCTCCACACAAGTATTCGCCACAACCTAACACCAACTCAGTATAAAATTACAGCCTGGTCACTTCATACAGTGAATGCATGGTGACATCTGTTATTATCAGTGATATCACTTAGGAAATCTATGTGTTTTTCTTTCTACTGGTCTCTCAATCAGTGCACAGGCAACCCTGATTATTTCTGGCTGTTACTGTGGATTGAATGGTTCTCCAATCTTGTGGAAATTGAGACTAAAGCAAACCAAATTTTCACTTTCAAAGTGCCTGGAAATTTCTACTTTCAAAAGAAAAAGGTTGTTGTAAGGTCACCAGAAATTTACCCAGGGCAGAGAATTCTGGTCTAGCTAGAAAACAGTTTATGGTTGCTGGCAGGGTAATTCAGTACAAAATACACGAATGAAAACATGCATAATTCTTGTCATTCACCCAGTGAACACCAGCAATTACTGTACAACTGCATGGAATGACTAAAGGACAAGAAGAAAGTGTAAAACAGAAACCACAATGAAGAGAGAGAAGAAGGAGGGGACACCAAGGTGGACTGCAGAGTCTACTTTTTATTCCAAATAAAAGTTTTGGATGTGTGTTCTAAACATTTTTGGGCAACATGTATGTTTTTCCTTGGAGGGCTGGTAGTAGTCTCTCTCTCTCTCTCTCTCTCTCTCCTCTCTCTCTCTCTCTCTCTCTCTCTCTCTCTCTCTCTCTCTTCTCTATCTCCATATGAAAGTGTAGTAACTTTTTCCACAAAGGACATTTCTAAATTGATTTTTTTTTAATGCTAACAACTGTTAGCAAGTTCATCTGTACCTACAAATTATTGGTTCAATCTGTTTTTCTTATCAAAATGTGGCTGGACTATAAGATAAATGATGCTAGTTTAAGACTACAGAAGTGCCCTATAACTGGAGGTGCCTGTAGTAACATAGTTGGTCACATCTAGGAGCATGATCAAAAACTATTATTTAGGTCCAAGTGTCTCTCCTTGTTACACAATTGATTTTGCCATGATTCACTTGGAATGTATCTCTACTGTCTAAGGACTTCTCTATTGTAAATCTCTGAAAGGCCACACTATGGATAGCTTAATCTTTGTTCTTCACTTCAGTTTTTTATGATTGTTGGGCCACCTTTGCGTTGATTAAAATATCAATGAAACTCCTAATCATCAATAACTAACTGTGGTGTTGTAAATGAGAATGGTCCCATATGTTTGAATACTTGGTCTTCACTTGGTAGAACTGTTGGGAAGAATTAGAAGATGTGGTATTGTTGGAGAACGTGTGTCCCTAGGATTCAGGGTACTAAGGTTTTAAACGTCTATGCCATTCCCAATGAGCTCTCTCTGCCTCATGACTGTGGACTTAGTTATGAGCTCTTAGCTATTGACTCAATGCCATGCCTGCCTACCAGCTCCCATGATTCCTGCCATTATGTTCACAGATTATATCCTATCTGAAACGGTAAGACCATAACAAACTCTTTCTTCTATAAATTTCCTTGCTTGTGTTATCTTATTATAGCAACAGAAAAGAAATGGAGACAGAATTCTAACCAGAAGGTTGATCAGAACAAGGATGAAGCTGTGTCTCAGTTGTACCTTCTCAACAGTTATGGAGCCATTCTGCTTATGTCTAGAGACATGAATCTTCACAAAGAGTCTTTGGCTACTTTTCTAATGACCGAAAGTACAGACTTCAGGCTCCTGATTGGAATGGGGTGGTAAGCATGAGTACTGCACAGGGAGTCTTTTCATTCCTGGCATATCATACAGGTTCCTTATTATTCCCAACAGTATTTAGTGTTTACACAGGCTTTTCCTGCTTATCCAACAAGAAATATGTGTAGGGAAATTTTTCTGCTGATTTTTCTATTGGTTACAGTAAGAAATAAAACTTGATGAGAGAAGGAAGGAAGAAAAGAAAGAAAGAAAGAAAGAAAGAAAGAAAGAAAGAAAGAAAGAAAGAAAGAAAGAAAGTCATAATTCATACCCACACCTGTTGTCTCAAGAAAATGTATTCATTATAAAAGCCTAGAGGCATTTCCCAGTAAGAAAGCAGGCATAAAATACAAAGAAGAAATGTTCTAGAAAGAAATAGCATGTCAGAAGAAAACCAAGTAGGGCAACTGGAAAAAGTAATCAGTGAAGGAGAGAAGGAAAGAGACAGGAGGCAGGGATGAAAAGGGTCATATACACTAAAGCAGAACACAGAGAACAAGCAGAGACCAATCTCCCGATAGTTTCCTAGGAAGGCTGAGGAAGTAGGAGAATACTACGAAACATTTTATAGGAAATGTAAATGAGTAGTATCCAATAAGACCTGCTCCTTGGGTGGGGTTATGATTTTGTGAGCAAGAGCAAAGATTGCTCTCACAGAGTTCTTACGTTCAGTTCCTAGGTCCTACACATGGTGGTTTAAAATTGTAACACCTCCAGCTCAAGGGAGAGAAAGTCCTCTCTAGCCTTCTTCAGGTACTTGTATTCTCACTGTGAATCCTCTGCAGATACACACATACACACAATTAAAAACAAATCTTGAAAGCATCCATTTCTTTGTAAGCCCCAAAACTATCTACTAAACTTCATAAAGCTTTCTGTGGTCTGATTCACAACTGCTGCCTCTATCTTCTTTGTCCCCATGTCTGTGTTAAGATGAATTTAGAGGTAGCTCAGCTATTTTTGGGATATCTTGGCCTGCTTCCTGTACTGCCCATAATTCCATCAAAAGTGGTGACAACCAAGCAAAGGACAGTGAATCAAAAACTATCTCTGATATCCTAGACAGATCCCGTCACATTGCAGTGGTTTGAATAGGTATGGCCCCCATAGACTTGTGCATTTGGAATGCTGGTCTATGGGGTGTGACACTGTTAGGAGGTGTGGCCTTGTTGGAGTAGATGTGACCTTCTTAGGGGAAGTGTGTCACTGTTTGGTTGTGCTTTGGGGTCTCCTATGCGCAAACTCCACCCAGTGTGGAATTTCACTCTTCTCTTGTCTGCCTTCAGATCAAAATATAGAACTCTCAGCTCCTCCTCCCTGCTGCCATGCTTCCTGCTGTAATGATAATGGACTAAATCTGTGAAGCTGTAAACCAGCCCCAATTAAATGTTTGCCTTTATACTAGCTGCCTTGGTCATGGTGTCACTTCGCAGCAATGAAACTCTAACTGAGACACATATATGGACATATAAATCATTAATATAAAAAGAATATATCACAAGGATCTCTTCAGGTTTTCTGTTCTTGATGACTAGCCCTCCTCCCATCTCTCCTGCTAGAAATCCTTATCCAGAACCTGAAGTTAATGACTTTGTTTCCTAGGCTACCATGAAAGATCATGGATAGGAGTGTGGAAGGTGATTCAATCAGTAAAGTATTTGCTCTACAGCATAAGAACCTAAATAGATCCTGAGAACATGTGTAAAAATCCTTGCAATCCCAGGGCTAGAAATGTTAAAACAAGAGGATTCCAAGGGCTTGCTGGCCAGACTTCTACTCAAATTCAGGTTGAGTGAAGACTGTCACCCAAAATGATGTGAAGCAATTGAAGAAGACAAAGACTCCAATCTCTGTCATTCAAGTGCAGACACCTCACATGATAATGGGTGAGCACCCTTACTTTACAAATAAACATCAGTCTGTAATATGTATAAAAAACAGACACACACACACACACACACACACAACACACACACACACACACACACACATTCTGCCCTTCAGAGTAATGGAAACCCAAGTAGTAGAAAGAAAGCACCAAGTACAAGAGGTCCCCTGACTTCTTCACATGCTCCAGGACATGCATATGTACCACTCCTTCAGCATGAGTTGATAAATATATTTATTTAATTTTGGGAAAAGTAATATTTTAAAAGCAATTTCAAATGGCAAGTGAGTGTGATAGAAGTTAGAGGAGGAGACCTGAGGGAGACTGGAAGGGCTAGAGCAATTAGCACTGACCACTGAGAGGAGTCAGGGCAGCAGCCATGGGTACCGCTAATAGCATCCTTCTCACAGAGTTTCAGGAGAATATGTACATTTTACAGTCTTTTACATAGGGTTTTTCTTTTGTTTTTATTTATAAGTATCTATTACTCTGTGTATCTGTGTGTGTGTGTGTGTGTGTGTGTGTCTGTGTCTGTATTCAGAAAGGTACATGTACTCATGACATCAGAAGAGGGTGTCAGATACCCTGGAACTGGAATTACAAGGAGACAATGAGACACTCATGTCCTAGTCATCTCTAAGAATGGCAAATGATCCTAACCTCTAAGCCACATCTCCAGCCTCTCTACCTCAGGATCCTACATCACAGCTCCACACACAACTCCAGATGCAGAGCAGCATTCAGCACCAGGCCACAGGGACCCACAAGGATTCTGCAGCTCTTTTCTGGTGAATTCTAACCCCAGCAGATATATGTTGCAGTCTCTCTTGCCCATGTTAGCATTAGTTACAGTCTGTGTTAGCCTTCTACTGTTCTCATGTTACAGAATTCTTATTAGAACTTTTAATTTTGTATTCTGGACTTTTATCCTTTTAGGTCCTTCTAAATTTACTTGATTTTGTGGTGAGCCACCTCAGATGGCTGAGAGAATGGAGAGGGTGAATAAATGTTTAAGTGCTGATAAAAATTTTATTACTGAAAGCAACATGCTAGCAAAAAAGGTTTTCTTTTCTTTTTCTTTTTTATTATCTGGAAGAAACTAAGATCCAATGCATTATATAAAAGAAAAATAAAATTTTAAATAAATCAGTCATAAAATACCAATCCCATGTAATCTGTAGTATTCTGAATATAGATTCCAAAGACTAATGTCCCACAAATGTATTTCCCCACACTAAAGTGATTCACAAAAAAATCATTACAAGGGTAATATAGGGGTGGACACATGTGTTTAGATGTATACAGTTAACCCCTTATCTTAAGGATTTTGTTACTGTTAATGGTTTACGTGTGTGTGTGTGTGTGTGTGTGTGTGTGTGTGTGTGTGGTGTGTGTTTGGGAGTGTGTATGTGAGTATAGATTGATGTAGGAGCCATGAAGGGCATCAGACCTCCAGAAACTGGATTTACATGTAGTTGTGAGTCCTACTATGAGTGCTGAGATTTGAACTGAGACACTCTGAGAAAACACTGAGCTCTCTCTCCATAACAAAATTCCTGATTTTACATAGTCACTGAACCATATGGCATAAACCACTTGGTTATTTTAATTTCAATTTACCGGAGGAATGGGTATTCAAATGGTTCATGTAGTATTCTTTGAGGGAATAGTATGATTCTATATTTTTCTCACTTTCTTCCTTTTGTGGACAGTTTGGTTTTCAGCTGTTCATTTACATATTTGTTTTAACTCTGAGAATAATAGTGGCAGCCTCTTTCTGAGATCTATTTTCTGTCATTCCCTCCCAATTACTGAGATTGCAAGCGTATCACTATGCCTGACTTTGTTCCATGAGTTCTGAAAATCAACCTTTGGTCCTCATGTATTCCCAGAAGCTAGCCTTGTGAGCCATCTCTCTGGCCCTATTGGAACACTATGGTCTTCAGTCAATCTGTATAGTTGCATCAACAAGTCTGTGTTTACATGGGATTAGACCCAGGGTGTGCTGAGGAGAGAATTGAGTTTGAAAGGGCAAAGAGAAGAGAGTTGAGAAAAGTTGTACAACACAGGGTGACATCAATATTAGGAATTCAGTTGAGATTAGACCAACAGGGCAACTTACTACCTCAGCACCATTGTCTGTCTTCGTCTGTCTGACTACACATTTACTAGAATCATTGTTCCAAAATCCAGACACTAAAATTCTTGTCTATCATATATATTTTTGCATGTGTATGTGTGTGTTATTTACTGGATGTATGTACATGTTTACATGTGTGTGTTCATGTCCATGTGAGGAGTGGCTGCATGTATGCTCTTTCTCTGGAAAGCTTGACATTAACACCAGGTGTTTTCCTGAATTGTTCTCCAATTCTCACTGGGACAAATTCTCTTAGTTGCACTTTGACCTCTCTGATACTGTAATCTAACCGGCTTGCTTAAAGGAATCTCCTATTTCCACCTACAAAGCAGTAGAATTTAACTCATCCCACATAAATCCAATATTTAGATGGGTTCTAGATTTAAGCTCAGTACTTCATATTATGAAGGAAGTACTTTAGTAAGTCATTTCCCAAGCCTCTTTCATTCTTGAAAGACTGTCAATTCAAACAAGAATAACCAAGTCAGTTTTACACAATCCATTCTCAGTATGCACACAAAAGACTATAACCACTTACAATTATGAGAAGCTATGGATGGTAACCCTGGGAGACCAGAAGAAAAACACCCAAGCATCTGCCTCAGACAGGCTGTCTGGCCTTGGATGAATGTGTGATGGAGAGATGGGAAAGATAGAGTACAGAGGAGAGATAGAAGAGGAAGAGAAACTGATGGGTTCAGTCACTATGAAGTGGAACTAGGATGGTAGAGAGAATCAGGCAGATATAAGGAGGCCATGAAGAAGTCCTGGTCTGGACTTCCATCAAAGGCTGGTCTGAGTCTGTGGTTCTGAAACAGCTAGGGTGTGTGTCAGAGTCTGTGGCCTGAGTTACAACCAACTGGATGTTCGTGCCTGAGCTTTCACCAGCAAACATGTGGATATCTGAGGGCGATGGGGCTGATGCAGGACATGGTGATTTGAGTGGTCTGCATTGCCACTTCAGATCATGGGGACATACAAGTTCAAGATGCTACCTCTGGCCATGTATGGATCTGTGATTCTATGGAACCCAGTGTTGATTTCCCAGGCCCCAGTTAGCACCATAGGCCATGAAGATGTCCATGGTCTAGACTGACATCTGAGGCACTATGCTGAGCTAATGAACAGGAACTTTGGAGCATCCCCCACCCTGCCCACTGGGAGAGGCTAATTAACATTCCTTAGTCAGAGGACACTTGCTGGATTAATATTCAGAGGAGGAATGGAGAGGTTGATTAACATTCCTCAGACCACATGGAAGGGAACCACCTGTTGGTGGGGAAGGCCCAGAGAATGTAGACACATTCTGCAGGACGGACCAACCCTTACCACTTACAGACAAAGTAAGTCCTTGCCACCTCATTCCCCAAAGACCAATCAGTTTAAAAGTCACACTGTTCTGCCAACCATATTGTGCCTAGTCACTATTTCTCTAGTTCACCCCTTGAATTGTATAAAAACTGACCAAATGTGCTACCTGGGGTCGCCACTCCACCTTCGGTGTAGGACAGTCCCAATGCATTGGATCATTAAAATTCCTCTTGCTTTTTGTATCAATTTACATCTCTGCATGGTTCACTCCGGAGTCTCCGGTAAGCTAAAGTTCCCCAAGAGTCTTACACTAGCCATATCCCTTGCTGACCCCCACACTCAGAATAGCTGGACCTGCCCCTAGTCTGCCCTGAGTTGGCTTGGGGGAAGGAAAGATCACTCCCTCTTCCCAAGGTCATGAGACCAGGAGAACTATCCTTGCCCTTCACTAACCCAGTACTCCAGAGAGCAGCCCTAACTTCACCTTAGCAGCACAGTAGTGCTTGCCCTCACAGCAAAGGTGTGGATGAGCTGACCCTGAGCACATTAGAGAAGGAGAGCTGACCCAGGCAGTGCTGGAGAGCTCATCCTGGTAGGAAATTTGGCAGGCTGACTAAGTCAGCTACCTCCCAAGTCAAGAAACAGGGCTTTGAGTTGACCCACCCCATTATCTACCCCATATATGATCTGCTGGAGCATGTGAAGGGACAGGTCCTGCAAATTCAAAGCTGCAGGATCTCCATGACACAGGGCAACAACGAGATTATCTGAGAGAAGTCAGTGTAAATATCCAGTGTTGATACTGTAGCAGAAGCCAGAGGCCTGGATCCAGACTGATCACTCATAGCAATGAACACATGCAAGTAAACATATGTAGAAAAAGGTTATACTATGGGACACACTGTGATACACTACAGCTTCCACAAAAAGTTTTGTTTTTAATTCTACCTATTTTATTTTACTTGGGGTTTGCAAGGGCAGTGGTAGATACAAGGGTCTGGGAGATGAGTGGGATTGGGGTACATGATGTGAAATTCACAAAGAATCCATAAAAAGTTAAAAATAATAATTAAAGAAGCCCTGGAAGTCCCTGAGTAGGCACTGAGGCCTCAGACCACTGACCATTCTTCTATCTGTTTGTGAGCTTTGCTTTGTACCCCTTAGTGTTGTTGGCTGAGCCCCCATTAAGCATATATTTCATGACTTCTCCAGTGATATATAATGATTTTTTTTCTCTTTGTATCTTCTATCTTTATCTCCTGTGACATTTAAAGTAGTGTGCTAGGACTACCTCATACAAGACCACAAGTGTAAATGGTTTGCAGTCAGGATAAGGAAACATAGAGCCTGTGCCAAATTGCTTGTCACACTGTTGAAAGTAAAAAATGCTTATCCTGGGCTGTGGAGATAGCTTTCTGTGTAAAGAATTTTCTGTGCAAACACGGGGACCTAAGCTCAGATTCTGAGAACATGCATGAAGCTAGACAACATAGTATACATCTATAATTACAGTGCTCCTATGGAGAGATCAGAGGAGTCACACTCTCACAAAACCCTAGGCCAGCCTGACGTACATTCTAACACATTAAAAAAAAAAAAAAAAAAAAAACCCAGTCATTGAAAACCACCCAGGTGGTTCTCTGACCTCTACCCCTACATACCACTGGTGCTTGCATACATGCATTCACACACAATATACACATACACACATACTCAACATGCATTTCAAAAAGATAAATATCAAACATATGGCATATGTAATGCTGGATTGTGTGCAACATAAAAACTTAAGGTAACATTCTCTCTGTAGTTGGAAGCTATTATCTGATTGAGACTGAATTAGTGAGGAGCTGTAGCATCCTCATGCTTTCTCTTTCCTCCTTCTTTCCTTAGTGTTAACATAGATAAAACATCAACAGCTATTTATGTTGGAATGACTTGAATTCCTGTCTTCTTTCCTTTTACATTTGTATGTGTATGTGGTGTATGTGGTGTATATGACTGTGTATCTGCATGTTCACATGTGTGATTATAGAACACATGCATGTGTATCTATGTACACGTTGAGGTCAAAGTTGATGTCTGGTGTCCTCCTGGATCAATCTTAATGTTGTACTGGGGAAATGTTTCTTGCTTGAACCCAGGGCTTGCTGATGTCTAGATAGCCAGCTTGCTCTAGGTATGCCCTGTCTCTGTTTCCTGAGCACTAAGTTTGCATGGAGGCCAACATCCATGCATACACGTAGATACTGAATTATGATTGTCATGCTTGGGTGGCAACCACTTTACCATTTAACCATTTCTATAGACCTCAGGTTTTTACTTCCATCCATCAGTTGACTTAGATCCAAGAGTTCAGCAAAAGTGGGAAAGACATTCCCTAATGAGAAATTCAGTCTATAAAATTTATGAGAATAATTATATACCTTAATAATAGCATCATTTGAAATTATGCATTTCATTTTTAAATCACTAATATTTGTAATAAACTTCTATACACGTCTATGCACGCATTTTCTTCGAGAAAGCTAACATTGAAGTATGTGCCTACATTCACATGCGTGCGAGCGCGCGCACGCGCACGCACACACACACACACACCACATTTAAAAATAAATAATGACATTCGTGAATCTTCTTTGTATCTCCAGCCTCTGTGTGATACCCAGAAGAAGCCTGATAAAGGCTTGTTAATTAGAGAGTGCATTGTCAACTATCTAAGCACACAGGAATCACACAAATCAAAACTCTTTTTCCCCTCAGCAAGTACCTAGAAAACAATAGACTGTGGTTATCTTGGGATAAGTTAAGAAGTAGAAAACGCATCTTGGTAAAGTATTAATTTTCCATAGAGAACATCCCTAGCTCCTGTAAATTAATCTGCATTTAAAAATTGTGGCAACAGAAGACATTTACTCAGCTTATTGTGTGGGTATTGGTCTAATGAATTGAATTTATTCTCAGAGTCTCTAGGAGTGGGTGAGGTTGTATCATCATCTTGAATGCTCTCTATCCACTGTTCCAGAACTGCATATTTATTTAACAATGTATATTTATTATTTATATATTCTGATGGAAAACAATCTTAAAATATAGTCACATAGGAATAGGGAGGTTGCTCAGTTGGTAAACAGTTGCTTGAGAAGCATAAGAACAAGAGTTTGATGCCTGGAACCCACATGAAAACAACAACCAAGCACAGTTGTGAACACATGTAATCCCATCATTGAGGAAGGCAGGGACTCATGGAGCCCTGGGATCGCTGAGTTCTGAGTAACTGGGAAGCCCCATTTCAAATTTAACCAAAAAGATAGACAGCTGCCTGAGGAAGAACACTGGATATTGATCTTTGATATCCAGAAGGACTTGTCTGTACATGTATATGTCTTACTACATGAGCATGCATGCACACACATACATTTGTACACAAACACAATCAACTGTGTTATTTAACACTGAAATATTTTTTCTCAAATAAAAACTCATGCTTTCCCTAAACTTGTGCTCTTGTAAGCTAGAATAGAAAACAGAAATGGTTCTTCATATTGCTAGTGGGTAAAGAGTTAATAAAAAAAAATCAGTTAGCCCAAACATCAATGAGTCATCATTGTCTAAGGGTTCCACAGGGTGTACCTTCATTGAGTCTCAGAGCTCCACAAAACTGCAAACCCCATCATGTTCTTTCCCTCAAGCTACAATCCCATCTGGGTTCTAGATGTAGGAAGAATTCATTTCCTTCCAAGCCACCAAAATCTGGAGGACACTCTTTCATCTGACGTTACTATACCATTATGTGCCTCCAGTTTCTATAAACAGTTTAAATGAAAGCAGGGAAACGACATGTGCCTTACTTTTCAACAGCATAAATGTGTATCTAATGAGCAGAAGCTAATTCACACCCAGCAGGAGAACTTCAAGAGCTAATGGGAAATGTGAATTTCAGCTTTCCCACTTTTAGAAAACAAGAAACCAGTGAAAGAATATGGAGGGTTGGATAGTGAGAGTCAATCAACCATACACATCACAATTCTGTAACTGTGCAAGTCTCTCAGCCAGATGATCCCAGATGCTTTGGCTTCACCAAACTGTACCAAAGAGCAAATGATCACTTTGGCAACTTTTTCAACAGAGAATTTGAATAGAAATGGAATAGTCAATAGCTCCCTCACTTAGGAGCACTTTAAGTATACTTATGACCACTGACTGTATAACATGTGAGGTTTTTTTGTGATGTGCTTGTGAAATTTTATTACATTTTATTTATTAATTGTGTGTATATTCATGAGCTCATGTGCTCATGCTGTGGTTAACACAATCATTATGAACACATACAATAAGAGTCAGTTCTCTCCTATCACATGGGTTCCAGGGATCAAATGTCCTCAAGTTTGGTAGCAATCACCATTATCCACCATGACATCTCACTGACCCATACTTATGTTTTCAACTAACTTTATACCACAGTCTCTCCTTGTATCAATAAAATTCTTCATGAATATCTTGCAAGAACTGACTAATATGCCATTTTGTGGCCATTTCTCTGTCGTCCATATAGACAAGTTACATTTCAGCCACAAATAGCAATAACACTGTGAACTACACCTTCACAAATCCTTGTTGTCCTCTCCATGATTTTGCAAGGCTAGATTTTCATCCTTTTCTTAAAACCCAGTCTTATTTATTGTCTTGCTGAATCAAGAGTTTAATTTTACTTTTTTCTGTAAACAAGACAAAAGCAGATTCATAATGTTTTGGAAACAAAAAGGAAATGGCAGCTATGTATTATTTTCTTAAAATGGCATCAACTCTAAAATCCCTGGGACCTTGTTGAGAGATGTCAGGAAACAGAACTTCCTCCCAACTTGTGTGTTAATCGATTATCTTGGCATAACATATAAGTGTTTCTTATTTACAGTGATGTCTCTGGCTGGAGAGATGACTCTACTACTTTTGCAGAGTTCTGGGAGTTCAATTCCCATATTCATTTAGAGCAATTAACAACCAATGGTAACTGCAGCTCAACTGATTTGTAGCCCTCTTCTGGCCTCTTCATGCACCTGCACTACTGATCACATGCCCTACTCACACAGAGAGACATATGAATGCATAAAACGTGTTGTAAAGGGCAGGGGCTGGAGAAATGGCTCAGTAGTTAAAAGTGCTTGCTGCTTTTTCAGAAGACCATCATTTGGTTGATAGCACCCATGTTGGGTAACTCACAATGTTTGCCAGTCATTCTAGTGCCAGGGGATCTGATATCATCCTCTGGCCTCCAATAGTATGTACATGCACATGCCAAATACATACAAACATGGGCACCTACATGCACATAGATTTTAAAATAAAAAATAAATTTAATAAGTAAGTGCTCAGTGGAATCAGAGGAAAATTGCTTTATTGCTATATATAAAACCTTTGTTGTGTTCTATATTGCTCTGTTAAAGATGGAGATGATATGATTACAAATGGTTCTCTTTAGAGTGTGAAGGCTAAGGTTCTTCAAGGTACAGAGATGAACTCTTCTATTGCTTAGTTTTCAGATTGATGACTATGGGTTGTCTAAATGGTGCAGTAGACAGTGAATGATGTAATCATCTTAGCCTTTTTGTGACAGAAAATTACTTCCTCAAGTAGATCTCTATCTACCTGGTTGAAGACATGGCTAATTATTCAATACAGTGAGCATTCATGACTAATTGCATGTACTAGAAATCACTGTCTCCACAAAGTATTTCATATGAGTGTATAACTTATTTATTTATTTAATTATTTATTTGCTTGCTTGTTTGTTTGCGTGTTTGCTGCTTGTTTATTGAGAGGGTTCTCACTATGTAGCCTTGGTTGTATTGGAACTTGCTATATAGATAAAGCTAGTCACAAAGTCACAAAATCTCCCTCTGCTTCCAAGAATTGGCATTAAAGTCAATTGGCAATACCACATCCAGAATTATTTACATTTTAAAAATATTTATTTTTATTTAGAATTCTGTATGGTATATGGCTGTGTGGGGGCAAATGTGATTACAGGTGCTTATAGAGTCCACAAAAAGGACAATGGATATCTTATACATGAAGGTACAGAAGGTTCCATGTAGCTTGACATGGGTGCTAGAAACGAAACTCAGGTCTTATGTGCTTTTCAACATGCTAAATTTTTACTGCATATATCTACTTCATGTGTCAACTGTTTATCAATTTACAGAAAACAGAGATTTAGAATTAAATATGACTATTTCTTAGGAGATAGCTGTGTTCAGTAAAATGAGTACCTTGTAAGTGTGAAAACCTGAGTTTGGCTTCCCAATCCCCACATAAAAGCTGAACGCAGAAGCACGTGCATGTAATCCTAATGATGTGAGAAGGAAGGTTGGTATACATAGAATTCAGGAAGCTTACAGACAGACATCTTAATCTAAATAGTCAGGGCCAAGGCTGATGAGAGACTATCTCAAACACAGAGGTAGAAGACATCTGAGGAACCCCATACAAAATTTATACCCTGACCTCCACATGCATATACAATATGCTTAAACAACACAGATTTTAGTCTAAATGAATATACAACACATATGCTTTTTAACATGGTAAATTTTTACTACATAATCCACATTATTACACACAAGCTAGGTAAGAAGGTAGGTAGATGGTTAGAAGATATAAACAAAGATGATCGATAGATAGATAGATAGATAGATAGATAGATAGATAGATAGATAGACAAATGATAGTAGTAGTAGTAGTAAATGTGCCAAATTATGGACCATGTAAAAGGTGGAATAGTGGTTTGAGCTTTACTATATTTCAATTATTACACAAGGCTATCATCCTATCACCTACATACCATATAAAAACTATTAGCAATTTTCATGGAGCAAAATCTATATCAAATTAACTGAAATGTAGCCAAATTATAATGAGATTTAGACATTTGGAATGCAAATGTATCCTTAATACTTAAAATTATCTATGTGTCGCTTTCTCAGGACCTCATATCAACTCTATTGTTCTTACCAAACTTTATTAACCCTTCAATTTCTGAATATTTCTGATTTTTTTTTTTTTTTTTTTTTTTTTTGGTTTTTTCGAGAAAGGGTCTCTCTGTATAGCCCTAGCTTTCCTGGAACTCACTCTGTAGATCAGGCTGCCTGCCTCTGCCTCCCAAGTGCTAGGATTAAAGGCATGTGCCACCACCACCTGGCGTGAATTCATTTTCTACTAACAATACTTAGTTCCTGTAGGAACCCCAAGCTTAGACAAACCCACTGGGTACTTGCTGTCTTCGTTTCAACCTAGTAAGCTTTGTCAGTGCTGAAATGTTATAATGTTAAGTCTGTCTATGAGATTTTTTTTAAGTGGGTTGATCTTCACTGATCTGAACTCTAGCCAGTTGGACAAAACTGTTCCTCCTTGGAGTGTATGCTTACAGCTCATTAGAGGCCTAATAGTATGAAGTAGCTCAACATTTCTCTGCATGAACAGACACCATTCTATTTTGTATACTTCTCAGAGTTATTCATTTGACACTAATTCTGATAATGAAGAAAGGAGATTGCAGGGATGATTGCAGATCCATGTCATTCTACTTTAAGGATAAGGGGCTGAGTGAAGCTGGACTGATCATGTTTACCTTTTATATCTGTGTCCCATGGTCAGAAATGAACAAGTCACAGGGTCAGAATGGCAGACTCCAATGGGCTACAAGATGTCTCAATCAGTAAATTGTTTGTTTTCCAACCATTAGAACCCAAGTATGATACTCAGAACTCACATTAAAAACATTAGGCATGATAGTATGCACTTGCTATCACAGAACAGTCTAATGGAACTGAAAAGATACCTCCAGATCCCCACTAAAGGATATATGCCAGTACCAACTTGCTACCAGCCTAGCACTACATACTTAAAAGAGACACCCCAGGTAAGTGGTGCTAGAATCCTTATTTTCAGAAGTGTGAGATAATATATGGATGCTTTTTCAAAGATAAATGGGTGCCAATTTTTTTACATAGGAATAGAAAATTAATACACACTCTATTAGGTCATATTGTTTCATGTCATCCAGAGCCCAGATACAGAGCCTGAGTCCTGTACCAGATGGGAAAGGATCTGTTATAGTTTAGTCTACATTAAGATCCAAATCTTTCATTCCTATATCTTTCAGAGGTTTATAAATCCGCTATAGGTAGGATTATAGCGCAGGTGTATCTTTTCTGGTTGGTAAAACTGGCAGAATCAGAATTAAGACCCCAAGTTATATCCCCAATGTCACAAACTCAGGCCATGGTGGTATGTGCCTCTAACCATAACACTGCAAGAGAAGACAGGAAGGTCAGAAGGTCAAGGTCATAGTGAGTCTGAGACTAGCCTTCTCAAAAGAAGGCAGGAACCAAAGGAATGGAAAGAGAAAGAATGAACAGCTAAAGAGGGAGAGGAGTACAGGAGAGGGAGGGTAGAAGAGAGGCAAGTAGTAAAGGGATTTCTTTCAGTTTACAGGTTATAATCCATCATGGAGGGGCATCAGAGCAAGTACTTGAAGCAAAAAAAAAAAATGGCCATGTTCCTAGGCTCATGGTTAGCTAACATTTTTTAGAAATTCCATGTCTATCTGTACAAGGAATAGAACACCCATAGTGGGCTGTGTTAGCATCTATCAACTAACAATCAAGACATCCCCATAGGTCAATCTTATTTAAGCAATTCCTCAACCAAAGTTGCTCTCAGATGATAATAGGCAATGCCAATATGACTATTAAATCTAACTAGCAAGAAAAGAAAGGAAACCAGAAAAAGAAAGAAAGAACTTTTGTTAGCTTGTCCATCTCTAGGGTAATACCTAAGTTGTACTTTCTGACCATATTAAGCTCAAATAAAATATTTGCCTGAGTCAATACTATCTACTATTACAAACTTCTACAAGCAATCTTTCACTCCTGTATGTGGTGTGTGTGTGTGTGTGTCACCACCTGAGACTACCAACTCTATGTATAAATTAGTTGCCTGTCAATAGTCACGATAATTAAGCTTAAATTTTAGCTATGCTACTGTCTTTAAACTCTTTCTGTGATGTGGAAAAAGAAGGAAACACACACACACATTTTGATTGTTTTCAGCCTTTGTATCAGGGAAAATATGAAAGTTACATACAAAGAGTCAGAGTACACTCAGAATACTAAATAAGAGTGCAAAGACACCAGCTTAACGCTCTCAAAATAAACAAGGGAGGAGCATCCATTTGAATCTTTTATGACCCCATTCTTTCTATCTGTGTTTTTCTTTTATTCTCTTTTATTTTTTTACCCAACAAATATCTTAAAGTCTGAACATATTTATCTATATTTATGTGCCCTCCAGAATGACTTTCGCTTTCAAAAACATTTCATAGTGAGATAAAAGAAAAGCTAGGAGGAGAATAAAAATTATATTAAACAATGATTCATACCCATTGAACAACAATGGGAATAGAAACAAATGCTATCCAAGGGCTTCCCTGTATCTTATCATCTTTTGAAATATGTCACCTTATACATGACAACACAGGCTTTAGTTAGCTTTGCAGGTTTGTTGTTTCATTGCATTTAAAATGGCATGTAATTCTTTCCTTTAGAGAAAGGATTCAAAGAGTTATAGCATAAGTTATCCATGGTAAATTGTGTTCACTGCAATTTCAAAAAATTCAAATTTAAAGAGTCAAAAATTCACCTAAGTATCCTCAGCTTTCTTTTTAAGAATTTATGGCTTCAAATGTTAAAAAGAGGCAGACCCATATACATTTAAAATTAGACAGACACAGAGTCACTTTAAAATCTGATTATAGGCACATTCAATTCCGTGCTCCATAAATAGACCATAACTCTGTAGAGAAATCTATGATTCTTTGTTTAATCTTATTGTTTGAGTCAATTTTTTCAAAAGGTTCTATTTTAAACAAAAATAGTTAAATAGAATACAAATGCTTGGATTTTGTCTTCTCAGTTAAGACAGCTTTGGGAGAACAGTTCTAAACACTGCAAATCAAAACTGTGTATTTGTCAGTGTCTGACTAGCAAAAATATAAAATAAGAACAAGGTAAAAAAAAAAGAACGAAAGAAAAAGAAAAATACTAAACATTTATTTGGAAATGAACAGCTGTCAATATATATATACTTAAATGGGCAATTATAAATGATACCTGGGATTATATGTTAAAATAGACTACAATTTTACTTCTCTGTATGTGGTAGTTTATATTGATTTTCAGTTAACAACATCTAGAAGACGCTTGCCTAGAAGACAATTCTCTTGGAATTCTGTGAGTTAGCCTCTGGGAATGTCTGTGAGGGCATTTCTAGAGAAAATTACTTGAGGAAGGAATATCCACCCTGAATAAGAGCAAAAGAGGACTGTATTTCTGGGCTATGAAAAAAGAAGAAAGCAAGTTTAGCATGCTCATTTTGTGCTCTCTGTTCTGACTATGGATACAAGATAACTCATTGCCTCAAACTCCTACCACTCTCTTCTGTTGTGAACTGTGTACACATGAACTGTGAGACAAAATAAATATTTTCTTCTTAACTTCTTCTGTGAAGTACTTTTTTGCATCAACTTGTAAGATAATAATTAATATACTGTGCTGAGTAGTGCTTATGGTCTGGTATAATCATATGCAAAGCGTTTAATACTTAAACCCAGTCAATACCCAGAGAAAGTATGACTTCCTTGATCTACAGAACCTGTTCTTAACTGTGAGAAAGGCAGATTTCTCAGTCATGAAATTGAGTCAAAGAGCTCAATCAGAAATTCTAGAATGGTTGCCAACATGTTGTCAAAGTCCTTCTAATGAGATAGAGGTCAGTCTTCTATAGTAAGAAGGTAGGTAAGCCATATCAATACTGGTTTGTAATCCCTTTGAGGACTGTAATATTCAGCCTATATAAAAAATCTCTGAGCCAAATGTTAAAAATTAAAAGATGTCAAAATCTGGGGATATAGCTGGCATGGAAGAGTGCTTGCTTTATACACAAAAAGCCTTTGCTTCAATACCAAGCACGACATAAAACCTGGTGTTGTCACACTTATTGTAATCCTAGCACGTGGGGGGTAGAGACACCTGTTATAATTTGAAAAGGAATATACCCTAAGACTCATGTGTTTGAACACTCGCTCCCAGCTAGCAGTGATGTCTTGGAAGGCAGTAGAATCTTTACAGGTAGAACTTGGCTAGATGAAGTAAGTAACTGTGGATAAGCCTGAAATGTCTGTGGTTTTGTGAGTTTATTTTGGGTATTTTTTTGTTTTTTTTTTTAAATTTCTTACATTTATTTTATTAATTTATTAAAATGTCATAAATAAATACTGTATATAGCCCAGTCCTACTCCTCTTTGCTCCTGACCCTGGGCTGAGGATGCAATATGACTAGGTAGCTTTCTGTTCCTGCTGTCATACCTTACTCATCACAATGGACTGTACCCTTTGGAACTGAAAGCCAAAAGAAACTCTTTATCCTTAAATTGCTCCTTGGCATCATTTTGTTGTACAAAAAAATAATACCTAATATTGCATTCTGTAATAGATAAATGGGTAGATAAACTTTGGAAGATCCAATGATAAAGTGGTCTTTGTTACCTAAAAGAATTAAAGCACTGTGCACTGGGAGGTTATGTGGATAGTATAAATGCATATACCCAGTCTGAAGGCAGACTCAGAATGATGCATAGTGTGTCCTTTTTGGTCCATCTTTAGAATATGATGAAGAAGGCAAAAGCCACTGAAACAGTAAAACAAAATAGTAGTGGTTATTGAGGAAATAAGATGGGGTTTCTTTAAAAGTTACTCAATCTTTCCCTGGAAGCGGGAGCCTGGAAAAATTGATGGCCACAAAAGCCCACCTGAAACAGTAATTTTCAGGTCATTTCTTAAAATTCACAAGGCTAGAATTCACTGACTTAACTTTAAGAGAAGTTTATTATAGTCATAGGTGGGAGAGAGAGAGAGAAGAGAAAGAGAGAGAGAGAGAAGAGAGAGAGAGAGAGAGAGAGAGAGAAGAGAGAAGAGAAGGAGAGGTCCTTTTATTGAATTTATGGAAGAAACTAGGGTGAGGGGGCAGGGTTGAGCTGCTCTGCCCTGCTAGCTCAAACTGGAGTTCACTGTTTCTTCTGAGTTTCAGTCATGTAGTCATAAAGGCCTTTTGTCAGAGGTGCTCATTTAGGAGACACATAGAAGCAGAAACCAGAGCCCTCTTCTAGCATTGATGGTAATTGGCAAAAACATCCTTAGGACCACTGCTTTGGTGTTCCTTCCATTTTTAATATCCGTCTTTTCTTCTCATCAGAGAAAAGGACAAGGCACAAAGGAGGGTGTGAAATATGATGTATAATAATGCATAGATGTCATTACAGACTTGTCAGAATGAGCAATACCAAAATCAAACCATAATTCAGACTAAAATTATTACATCCCTTATGCAGACTAGGGACATAACATGCTCATGTGTCACCACAAAGTGTAGCAAATAATAGTTGTTAAGTTAGTTGTATAGGAGAACAATTAGCTTTGCTGCTGTTCTGTGCCTAGCGACAGTAACTGGAGGTCCATGGGAAGAATTCTATGAACCCAGTATGCTCCCTACTCAGTAGGCTCTAGTACCAAAACTGTTCTAAAACTGAATTCTTTTTTTAAAAGAATATCATGTGAAAGAATAATTTTCCAAAAGTGTAAACCTTAAAGTAGGTACACAATGAACACATTCTTGAGAATTGTCATCAATAGGTTATTTAGTAAGAGATTTGGGAAGAGAGACAAAGACAAAGTACCTAGGTCCTTAAGAAAGACAGTCACAGGCTTGCCAAAGGTGTAAAAGCTGTCATCTTCAGCAGGGTGTTTTGAATATCCACTACTGGGCAATTTTTTTCCCACAGGTAGATAGAAGACAGTTCATATGTGCTATGCAGGTTAACTGGCAATGCCAAAAATGTTATGTGAAAACTTGAATATAGGAAAATGAACCAACATTACAGAGTCAGATAACTCTAATCAGTACACTATTTCTCCATTGAAGAAACCTATTTATATTTTGATTCATTTGAGAGTCAATCGTGTTTCTTTCCTTATAATTAAAAATAAGAGCTGGTGAATTGGTATAGTTGGTAAAGTACTTGCTAAGCAAACAGGAATATATGATTTCTGTTTCTTAGGACCTACATAACAGGGCAGAAGCAGAGTTTTCTCTTCACCCTGGGTGGTGGGAATGCATGATGTCCGTGGCTATCTTAACAATCAATTGAACTTGCATGATGAGGTACAGGGTAGTGAGTGACCCTCTCAAAAATATAGAGAGTTATTGAGGAACACATCATGGTCAATCTTTGCTCTCCACATCAATACTAGGGCAAGTCTGATCAAGAAGCAACTGGGCAAGTGAAGACAAAGATATAAAGGAGGACATATTAGCTATAGAAGAGCATACAGGTGCCATGAAAACAAAGCTCAAGAAAATTCATCGCTCATCAAAGGCTATTAAATGTTTATCCTCTGCCTTCGTTCTTTCTATCATGTTTCCAGAAATTGCTAGATGTTTCTGGAGGGAATAGAAGAAAAGATATATGATTAATATTATGCTTTGGGTTATAATTAATGTACAACAGTCTTCAGGACACATAAAATGAAGAAACGATTGGAAAGCCTAGGTAGTAAGTTGGTAAAATAATCCAGGATTAAGGGAATTTTGAAGTTTTATTATCCAGAGATTTCCTCTCTAAGAATTTCTCTGGAGACAGGCCCTTTCTCAAATCCATCTTATTCTACAAAACTCACAAAGCTAGTATGCTGTATCTCTTGTGGCCTTGCTCCACAGTAATATGTTGAAAATAGAGACCCATTTTTTTCCTAGACAGGGCAGATAGTTATCCAGAGTGAAAAGTTTCATTTTCTAGCATTTTTCACAGAAACTATCAGCTGATAATTACATTGAATAGAAAGTAACCATTAATCACATCTTTAATACATCAATTCATCACTGTCTACCTCCTGTGAAGCAGAAGAATTAAAATCAATCTGTAAAATTGAACCCCATCACCACTAAAAGCCTGGGGAAGAGTGGGGACACAAGGGGAACCTTGCTGTATTCAGAAAAGTCCTTTCCTTCTTCTTTCAAGGGAAGAGGAGTCCCCTGAGCTTAGCAGCAAGTAATGATAGCACTCATTTTGTCCTCATGAAAGGTATTTGTAACTCCATCCCTTGTTCACTTTCAGAACATACACTGGACAAGGTTTTCAATGTTATCTGGCCCACAAAGCAAAGGAGGAACTAAGTAAGTTTCACGATTAGCCCTTCCTCATCCAAATAAAGCTAACAAAATGTCTTCAGAAAACAAATGCATGAGGCTTGAGCCAGGGTAGTCCAGTGGTCCAAGTGCTTGTTTCTCAATCATGAAGTGACAGAAAAAGCCCTGGGTCTCACTAACCGTGCAGGCCAAACAGTGAAGAGTGATAGAGAAAATCATGGGATGCTGACATCTGGCCTTCACATGAGCAGGAATACACACATACACTATACACAGTCACACACAGAAAGCAACAACCAAAATAAACACACAGTGTGCCCTCTCTCTATTCTACTTGGCTGTATGGTCTTCCTTGCCAGGTAGCCATGACGATCTCTTCTAGGTGAAGCTTCAAGTCAAAGGTATTTTGATGGTGGTGATTTAATGTAGTCTGGCTATAAGAACAACTAAATGAACAAGACACATAGGGAAAGAACCACTGGTTCCTCCAAATGTTTGGCTTTCAAAAAGTAGATTGTAGCCAAGAAACCTGGCCCACCTTGTCAGGTAACTAGTATCTCCTGAAAAAAGCGCTACTTTATTTTGTTAAGTCATTCACAAATATTCAACCATGTAATTACTTGATAAAGAATTTGGAGTTTGGCTGGATAAAAAGTTTCGAAAGTACTGGATCTGGCTGGGAATAAAAGTCTCTAAACCCCTTAAAGATGGAAAATATTGAGGTGCTTACTTCTATCTTTTGTTGAACCTTTAAGTTTTGTCCTATTTTATTCAGGAAGAAGAGATGTGGAAAGTTTGAGAGATACTCTTGAGGATGTTCGTGATGGTCATTGTAGTGCATTATCCCCCTATAAATTCAGGAAATTAAGAAGTATCAGAGTCAGGCTAAGGCAAATTGAGAGTGATTGCAGCACTCTGAGTACCGGACGAAATGCTGTCCCCTTCCAGGAAAGGGCTCTTGCCCTCAACCCAGCTGTGCCTATGGCAAGTCACAGTCTCTTCAAGATCACCAAGCTTTGTATCTCAGACACCTGCGGGTTTAGTCATCAATCACACCAATGGAGTTGCAGACATCACATCCTAAAATTACCAAAGAGCCAGATTTTCTCTAATACCTTGAAAGATAAATGACAGGCCCTTAACACATTTTAGATAAATGAACTAACTTGTATATTACCTAAGTCTTCTCGACAGAGTGCCTGTGTAGGAAAGGAAATGGAGAGGGCAAGGCCAAGAATAGGAGGGGCTATGGTGGCTACTTGGTTTATTAATAAATTGCTGGAACTCAACCCCTTACATTAATTTTTTCTTATTTGTTATTTTCTGCAAAATTAAAATAATAATTTGTTAGCTGAAAGCTAGCAGTATGTGTCCATCTAGAAACAAATTAGATTGACAAGGGAAACAGAAACATAGGGCTGGAAGTTAGCTTAGAAGTAAAAGGCTTGCTATGTAAGTATGAGAGCCTAAGTTCCGATTCCACAGCATCAGTGTAAAAAGCTAAGCATGGCCATGCACTTCTGCAGTGCCAGAACTGAGGGGGCAGAGGGTCAGATCCAGGAAGCTCACTGGCCAGCCAGTCAAGCTGAACCATAAGCTTCAGACTCATCGAGAGTCCCCCATCTTAAGAAAAGTAAGTTGGAGAGTAGTGGAGGAAAATATTTAATATCAATCTCTGATGTCTACTTGCATATGCTCTTACATCAGCATCCACATGTACATATATACGTATGCATATAACACACAGACACATGCACATGATCACAAATTCATACCAGTTGATAAAAGATGACTCCAAGGCCATCAGGAGTACAAGCTAAAACTGAACAAACATCCAGAACACAGTGTCATTTCTAACCCATCTATTTTGAACTCCATTGTGGTTAAGGCACCAACTATGACATTGATTCCATTTCTCTTTCTTGATTGAGATAACTTTAGATGGAGTCACTATTTCAACAGCCCAGAACCAGAGCTCTTTGTTATATTATATGATAGCTGGGAACAATAATCTGTAATGATTAAGAAGGAGAAAGAAAAGGTGAAGGGCATGGAACAACTCAGGTCCTTAGTAGGAAATAGAGATAGATGTTACTAAACTGGGATATAGTTGAAGTAAAAAGAAACAGACCATGAAAGAATAAAAGGTTCAGTGTAAACTATAAAAAGAAGTCACCCATGTAAATAAAGACATAGCAATGAATAAAGCTAATGCATTCATTAGAATATTTCAGTTGTACCATGCTGTCAATATGGCAACTCATTTGATACTCAGAGGTTATTGTAAAATACATTTGCACATCACACATGTGAACTTTCATCACTATTGACAATATGATTTGTGTAAAGTGCTGCTTAACATAGGTCTTACAGTATTTTGAATGTTGACAGGTCCCTTTAGTTTGGGCTTCCTATTATGGGCCTCTGTTTGCAGCCCCATAAACTGTTTTTACTTACAACCTTATGACAACTTCGTAAGGTTTTATTGTGGAACAGATAGCATGCCTTCAATACTATATAAGGCTCAGTAAGATGGTTCACGGGTTAAATATACTGGCCGTAAGAGCCCAATGACCTGAATTCAATCCCTGAAACCTACATAAAGGTAGAAGGAGAGAAAAGACATATACAATGTTGTCTTCTAACATTTATGTATGTACTCTGGGATGTGTGCTGGACAAGCATGTTATGTACATGCATGAACACACACACATACACACAGAGATACATACTATAACAATAATGAATACAACATTCATATATGAAAATCCAAAACCCTAGGAGCTGAGATATAATGTTGTTTGGGGTTTACTGATGTAATTGCATGAGATGACATCAGAAATGTGCTTCAGAATAATCTGACAGGAGTGTTTGTAGAAAGGGTAAGTTTGGGCAGATAGGCACGCAAACCAAAGGAGGAGGAAGCAAAGGAGGTAGAAACCTTCTGCTGTAGATGGCAAGCAAAACACAGGCACCAAAGGCAGGCAACTTCCTCCTGGCAACCTAGGGGAAAAAAGACAGCACTGCTAAGATCATGATCTTGATTTTCTCATCTCCAGAGATGTGAGAAAATAAATGTCTAGAATTGAAGCCACGAGTTTGTATTGCTTGTTAAAGAAATTCAAGAACATTAACCATTTTGCTAACAGTCTGTTATATGAACAAAAGGTATCTTTAAAAAATGATGAAAAGAGGAAAAAATTTAGGGATATAATGCATCTCTCTACCTAGTCTGTCCTCTACAACTTTACTTATTTAAAAGAGTAGTTCTTTACCTTTAAGACTTTGGCATCCTGCCTCCACCATCATGACCACAGCCGTTACAAGGCATCCCTTTCACTTATAACTTCAAACTGGAAGTAATGAGGGCTCCTTCATAGAATGTCTGTTATGATAGTTCTTCTATTTCCTAGATGGTTGTATTAATTATCTTGCTATCTGGACCTCCCAGGGATGTCATCTCTAACTTCATTCCTGGGGATCCTAAGGATTCTTTCCTCTTTTCCTGCCTTCATTTTTAGGTTAGTTATATAAGGGTCCCCCATCTCAGCAGAAGACTAGAGGAAACTATCAACCAATAGACCATGTTTGAATAATAAGTTCAGCTCTTATGAGTTGTACTGGATACCATGTCTCTGAGTGAAAAAGTCTTTTATCATTCTATCAGGTAAACCATAAAGATATGCAATTAAGAACAAACCAAACAATGCAGGAAAATAGCACATAGTAGATTAGTTGTTGTTAGCTCCTTTAAACAATTTAAAGATGTGTTTTCCTCCTTCAAGTAATGTATTAATTAAACTTTAAATTACAAATTACTCATGGACTGGAAATGTAGCTCAGCTTGCACAGCTGTCAAAAATACCTAGGTTTGACCACCAGCACCTCATAAACAGACACCTGGGAGGTAGAGAGAAGATCAGAAGATCACGGTCGCCTTTGCTCTCTTTGTTTTTATTTATGTTGCTCGCTTCTGTTTTTCTGTTTTTAATATTGTATCCATAATTCTCCTTGATCATGATTTACTTTTTCTCATATCCCTTTAATTACTAAAATATAAATCTACTCTTTGAAATTTCTAATTTACTGGTTTGGGTTTTCAACATGACTTTAAATTTTTCAGAATAGTAGAGTCCAAGGAATACAGGCTCTGAATGTATCAGAATGTATTTTAATCTCACTTCGACTACTCAACAACAGTGGGACAGTGTCTTGTGGGACAGCTAATATCCTTCATGACTGTTTTCCAAGGCTAGCAAATGTGTGTGTTTGTGTGTGTGTGTGTGTGTGTGTGTGTGTGTGTGTGTAGCACACATGAATGAAGGGATCAGAAGACTACTTTCTGAGTCAGCCCTTTCCTTCCATTATGTGAGTTCAAGGTACTGAACTTAGTGGTTAGGCTGGGTAATAATTACCTTTATCCAAAATGCCATCTTGTTTGCCTCCACTTGTTTTCAGAGACAGGGAACAGGGTCTCTCACTGACTTTTAGCTCACATAGTAGGTTAAGACTGGATAACAAGTCACCTCCAAAGAATTTGTTTATTTCTGCCTCCCCAGTTCTGCGTGTACAATGAACTAATCAATTCCTTTCTTTTTAACATGAGTTCGAGGATCAAATCTACATAACTTCAAAGTACACAGTCATTAAGTGATCTCCCCACCTCCGACTAGTGCGTATTGAATGCTTAGCATAATCTTTAGCTTGTGTGGGCTCTCATCAACTGTGAGTGTTCTTCTTCCCTTTCCACTGACCTCAGATATCTGGATACAATCATCATTTACTAAATTAATTTCTTTCAAAAACCTCTCATGCTGGCTGTCAGTTAGCACTGTCAGCAAAGCTAGACAGATGGAATGGGGTGGAAATCTGCATCTTCTGGTCATTTTCTTCTCTCTATACCTTTCACATCTTAATGGGCATTTATTTATCTTACTCATGGCACTGCAAAGTCTTTAAGATTTTGAGGAATTAATTTGGGTTATTATATTACAGAATGATAGATATCATTTCTGTCTTTTTCATAATCTGTTTTCCTTCCTACAACAAATTGCCTCATTTGTGTTAGTTCTCTACAACAGGTGTTGAGTTTCTTACTATTTTTATGTTTAGTGATAAACTTTAAATATGATATGGTTAGATTGATTCCAAATATTAAACTATGGATAAAATCTTGATTTGATTTCTTGTAAATTTATTATGTTTCAAAGTGGGATTATTTATAAAAGATCATACTCCTTTTAAGGAGAAAATTCAGGAAGAGAGAGATTTGTAGAGTAACAGTCACCATAAACAGAATATTCACATATTGTATATAAGATACACACTAAACTTCTATCAAACTTCTATTTGATGAGCCTAGGGGATAGAACACACTACTTATTGAAGTCGTTCAACTCATTGTTGAGGACTTTGATCAATAGAAAATTTATTTATGCATCATGATAGATAGAATTTGCTGGACTTACATTGGTTTTGTCAACCCTATCGGTATCCTTTGCTCCATTAAAAAGCATAGCATGGGAGGAGTTATAGACAGAGCTGGAATTATTTATCATCCCAAGCCTTTCTAAACTAAGCAATATTAGTTAGAGTCATGTACATATGATATGACTGGTTGGTGCTAACTGTCATTTCAAAATGATCTAGATTCACCTTGGAAATGAGCCTCTAGACAAGCCTATGGAGATTATCTTAAAATAGTTAACTGATAATGAAAAGCTTGTATTAATTGTAGTTGATAGACAGAGATCCTGGACTGCATAAAAAGAAGAAAGAGAATGGAGTACTTGCCCAACTGAAGACTCTGGTCATTCTCTGTTCTTCATTGCGGATGCCATGTAACTGGCTACTTCAAGCTCTTACTGCTTTGACTTCCCTACCATGATGGACTGGACCATTGAACTGAGTTCAGATAAAATCTTTATCTCTGAATTTCTTTGATCAAGCTGTTTTATCACAGCAATAGGTAAAGAAACTAAGACATATAGGCACCAATATTGTTCAGTAGAGTGTCCCTGAGTTTATCAAACTAATAAACATTCAGTAGAATTGGAGAAAGAGATTACTCCCCATCAATGATAGATATCGTATTCATTCTTACCCATCTCAAGAGTTTTTGTATCCCACACATCTATGGCACATCCTAGTAATGGCATCATCCTCTTCCTATTGCAACATAAACGTTTCCTCAACATTTTCCTCTCCTTGGAAACATCTCACACTGGCTTCTTCTGCATTATGTTTGATGATGCATTTGATGGCACAAGTTATACCCTAGAGTCCCCATAGTGATGCTGAGGTTGAAAACATTTATAATGGCTTGTTTGTGTACATCCTATTTACTTTTGAGTGAGGTGTGGTACCAATATTGCAGCCCAGGTTTCCTGTCATTTATTATATATATATATATTTGGATATGAGTGTGCGATTTAAAAGATGTTTTGTTGGCCCCTGGGAAGATTTTGGTGATAAGCTGAGCCTTTCACACATGTTTTGAATAGTTTTCACAGATATTTTCAAAACCTAGCAGCTAGCCTTGACAAGACAGACATGAGAGATAAGGCTTGTGTGTAAACAAGAAACAACCTTCATTCTCAGACAGCACAGAAAAGGGAAGAGAGAAGGTGACCTGTCCTATTTTGATGTGCTTTAGCTAAAAATTCAATTCTCCATCCCGCCTTCTGCATGATTAATTGATTGATAATTGAGTTATTAATAGATGATAGCAACGATTTTCTTCCAAGAAGAGAAAGGAGGGGGCATTGCACATGTATTAAAGATTCTATGAAGCCAAATAACTGAACTTGGTGATTATGGAGAATTAGAATATTACAGACTTGAGCCAAATTATCTCTGGCTATCTTTAGTCCCTTTGAAAAGCATCTACAGCCAGCTCCTGTGTCTGAGCTAATATTCTTGTGACTATGAAAAGCTTCAAATGAACAGCAGACCATTAGATTTATCAAATTATGAAGCTAAGGATCTCATCAGACAACAGCTGAAACCTATAGCAGAGTGTAGCCCACATTCCTGTAACACAGCTACCTGTGGCCCACCACTGCATTTGGTAATACACTGATTTATGCCTTTGTTTTGTAACTAATAAAATCTTTTTCAGCCAGAGGAGTACAGTATCTAATGAAAATTAAATCTGTGTTCCCAGACCATTAGTCACTCAGACTGGGCTCTAGAATAAACTGTCCCTTACTTCCCTTTCATGTGAGAACTGTTTTTCCATCAACAACAGATAGATTGGTGATACATACTTAAATGAATGGAAGACAGACATACAGTGTGTTGATAATGGCTGGTGGAAAGTTGGTAGATGATTGATAGATACAAATGTCTAATGTGATGTAGCATTATACTTTCAGATTCTCTTATTCTTTTCTTTTTGGTCTCTTCTCTAGTCTTTTCATGTCTCTTTGTTTGATGATTTTCACTCCTCTAAGGCTTTTTCTATTTTTCTCCTTCATCATGTCCAGGCTTGCTCTCCCATCACACAGCTTTTAAATGGCTAGCATCTTTACACAGAGCAGAAATGCACACACTACAATGCAAAGTACATTTCCCAGGGGGAACAATAATAACTTGATGGGCCTCATTGTAAAGTGAGGTCAGACAAGATGCCAGGCAGTTTGGATTTCAGCAAATATCAGTCTGTCAGGTCCTAGCTGTTGTCTTAAATATAGTTTCCCTTAAGAGGACATATTTTAGTGCTCAGTTAAAAGCAGATTTGCTTCTTCTGAGCATGTGTATGAGGCCAAAAGTGCTGAGACTGTGGAAAGCAAAGTTGGGAGTGTTTATCTAGGACTCACATTTACTGCAAACTTCCCTCAGGGAATGACTTAGCAGCAATTTAAGCTCCAGTGGAGACCAAATAGAGAAATGGAAGCCTTTCCCACTTTTGCAAGGTATGTCTTTTACATCTCCTTGTACAGATAACAAGTGAAAATGGATGTGAGGAGCCCAGAATGTTCTCATCATCAGTGGCTCCATGATCATCTCTCTGTCTGTGTTCTTTCTTACTAATTTTTTTATTTACTATATATCCAGATTGTAGCTTCCCTTCCCTCCTCTCCTCCCAGTCCTTCCCCAAAAACCTCCCTTCCCCTCCACCTATTCCTCCTTCCTTTCTCTTCAGAAAAGTAGAAGCCTACCCATGGGTATAAACTGGCCTTGGCATGTCAAGTTGCAGTAAGACTTGAAGCGTCGTCTCACATTGAGTCTCACAAGGCTGTCCAGAGGAAAGGGGTCCAAAGTCAGGCAACAGAGTCAGAGACAGATTCTGCTCTAGTTGTTAGGGGTCACACATGAAGACCAAGCTACATATCTGTTACTTATGTGTAAGGGACCTAATATTAGCACATCTAAAGGAGGTTTCTGACATGAAATGACTCTAAGTGACTCATTCTTGAAACCAAGTGTTTTGCATAGCCAGGGCTACTCAAAATTGACTCATGGAAAAGCACTTAGGGTACATTTCCCCAAAGCAACCTTTTTGAGCTTCCTTGGGGCTTTTATACACTCTGACCTCCATGGAAAGACAAATTTTACCAGACTACATCAAATGACAAAAAGTGTTACTGTTACAGCTCAGGGTCCTAACTCATTTGTTTTCTCTACTAATTAAAAAATTAAAAGGCAGGAAAAATTTTGCATGCAACAGATAGCAGCAGGGAGATTCTCTATCGGCAAACATGATTAGACAGAATCAGTGAGGAAAGAAAGGCTTTTATTAGAGGTGAGAAAATGCACACACCAAGTACATAGAGAGAAGGAGCCTCTTCAAACCACCAGATCATGGGACTCAAGAAATTGTAACCCAGCCTCTCCACTTGAAGGCTGTCAGTTTTTAGAGTCTTAACCATAGGCTTTCTTCCCCATTTTAGGATTGAGAGATTTGATTAATGACCAACAAGCTTATATGTCCTGAAGTTTAGGGTAAATACATCCTGGTCTAGCTTGAATTTATTAGATTGCTTCACAGGGAGGAGGCCCCATGTATGGGAGAAAAACTCACCAATCTTTGTGTTAAGCTGCTAGGTTTTTGTGGCAAATTAGAAGGGTGAAGAAGCCAGCCATCTTTACTGTCTAGTCATGGCACCTCTCGCTGTGTGCCCATCAAGGAAACTAACTCCTAGTCCCTCATTAAACTCTATTCAGTCCTGCTACAAAAGCATGGGTATCAGAGGTTGGGGAAGAGCATAAACACAAAAACAAAGCACAGGTACAGACACAAAACCAAGTATGCGCAGAAACAAAGAGTGAGCAGAAGGAAACAGAAAAAGCCAGCTAGAGGACAAAGGACTCCTAGGGATAGCACCCATCCTGCCTTATCTCTTGTCCAAGGATGATGCCTCAGAGATAAAAAAGCCTGGGCACCTCAGGGATTAGAGTCCAATTCACAGCTATACAATGACAGGAGGAAATTTCTGTCATTTTTACTCTATTTTTCTAGCATTTGAAGGCATGTATGTTTGTGCCCTAACACGTGTGAAGGTCTCAGTACAAGAGTCAGTTTGTTCTTTCTTTCCATAGATCCAGGGATAGAAGTCAGCCTAGAGCAGCAGGTTTTTACCAAATGACTTCTCTCAATGGACATATTCTAATACCAGTATCTCTCTCTCTCTCTCTCTCTCTCTCTCCTCTCTCTCTCTCTCTCTCTCTCTCTCTGTGTGTGTGTGTGTGTGTGTGTGTGTGTGTGTGTGTATGTAGTGCATGTGTGTGTGTTGTGTGAGGGTATATCAGTCACTGTCTCTGTCTCTGTCTCATTTCCTGTCTCTGTCTTGCTGTGTATCTCTGTGTCTCTGTCTCTGACTCTCTCTGTCTCTCCCTGTGTGTGTGTCCATATGCATGTGTGTATGTGTGTGTGTGCCATATGTGTGTGTGTGTGCGTGCATACGTGTTCACATAGTACAAGTAGAGGCCAAAGGTAGACATGGAAATCTTCCCTAATCACTCTCCACCTTATTAGTCCAAAACTACACTAGCAGGTCAGACAACTGCATGGTGGGGTTCCCTAGTCTTATGTCACCAGGGCTAGAATAACAGCCATATAGCAGCCCTATAGCAGCTTTTACATTGTTTCTGAGAAACCAGACCTAGTTTCTCCTACTGTGGGACATTACTTTCCCGACTGAACCATCTCCATGATCTCTTTTACAGTTACTTTCTAATATCATTTTATAATTAGCATATAAGAACAGGTTTACTTATTTGTTTTCATGATACTTAGTTTTTATTCATTTTTTCTTTCCTCTCCATTTTTTCCCTGCCACATCTCTCCTTTTTTTCTCCTATCCCCAGCAGCTGCTTCCAATTTCATATCACTTGTGTTCTCCTGTCCTCCCCACCACTGCCTTACAGCCACATTCTAACTATACATGGGTTCTTCTAGTTTCCTCTTTTTTACTTATGCATGCGCCCACATAAATAGGTCTATGATAACTAGAAGCTAGAGTCTATGTATGGTAGAAGAAGCGGTACTCGGCGCTCTTGTCTTTCTGAGTCTGAGTGTTTTGATTAATGTGTCAGTCAAGTCATACTTGACCAAGTAATAGACCTTGGGCTCCTGTGAAACAGTGAGTGTTCCAGTAGGAGAAGTATTAAGTAGATGGTAACCAGAGCTGCTGTGTCAGTTAGGACTGACAATTCCAGCATGCTCTGATTGTGAGCATCACTTTCTCTGCTCAGTTCACTCACAAAGCCTGTGTGAAAGGTCTTTTGTCACAATGAAAGGATCTAACCTAGTGGGTATGAGCTCTAGAAGGTTATAAGGTGATTCAGCCTAGTAGATATGAACACTTGAAGTTCTTCATCATAGCGAAGTCTTGTCACCTACTGGGTATGAGTGCTAGAAGATTCTTTGTCATATGAAATGATGTCACTCTTACTAGGTATGAACACTGGAATGTTCCTTGTAGCATGAATGTGATCTATGACCAAGTACACTTTCTAGGCTGAAATATAGAATATATTATATACTAACTATGTGAGAGCAATGGTTGATCTTGACTGTCAACTTGATGGAACTAAGAACAACCATGGAAATTCATCTCTGAGTATGTCTATGGTAATGTTTCTAGAAGGTATATTTGAAGAAGAAATACCCACCTGAATGTGAATTACACCACCTCATGGGCTAGGCTTCTGGGCTGAATAGAAAGGAGAATGTGAGCTGAGCACCAGCATCCATCTCTCTGCTTCCTGACTGTGGATACAATGTGAGGAACTGCCTCATGCTTCTGTCATAATCCCTTACCCAACATATTCTCAGACCATGAGCCAAAATGAACTAGGCCTTCCTTAATTTGTCTGAAGGAAGGGGGGTGGGAATCAGGCACTTTGTTTAAAGCAAACAAAAAACTGATACACAATTTATGAACTCTTTTTCTTTTAAGAAATAAACATTTCTAATATAAAGAATGAAGTTGATTAGCCAAAATATAAGAAATTTTGATTGTAAAAAACATCACATGAATTTTCTATAAGTTTCCTTTTTAGCTTATGACTTTATATATAATTATTTATTTACCAGTCTATTATTTGTTTGGTTGGTTATTTAAAGACAGGGTCTTTCTACATAGCTCTGGCTCCTGGAAATCACTATGTAGACTAGGCTGGCCTCTAAGGCACAGAGATTGAGTGCATCTCTTCTCAAGAGTTAGAAGCAGAAGTGTGAACCACCATCTCTGGCAAATACATATAGTGAATTTCTTGCAAATGTTCTGTGTTCTTTCAAAATAAAGACTTATTTGATCACTGTGGGTACACGGTATTTATTATTTTGTATATATGAAGAGGCTAAATATTTCCCCTAGTTTGTCCAGCTTCCATACATCCCAGAAGGTGTTTAGACCTTTCTAGAACTTTGTTCATTTTTGTTATGCTCCCTCTTCCTAAATTTTGATTAAGATATAGTTATATAACTTTTTCTCCTTTACCCCCTACAATGTTTCTTCCTTCTAATCTCTCTCATGCCCTCTCTAATACTCTCAAATTGAAGACCTCTTTTCTATATTATTTTTATAGATGACATGTACACACACACACACACACACACACACACACACACATACATACACACACACACAATCTTGGAATTTTACTATAAATACCAAAAGGCTTGCAGACATGGAAGGATTTAAAAGATCCCACTCTAAAACAAATAACTACAGGCAACTAGGAATGCTAAGAGACAGAGAACTAATCTCTCCAAGAGAAGTATCCCTTAATTGGCTACCCAGCTCAGGTCAACCCTGAAATCACACACTACACCAAACATACTAGACAGGTCATATTTATATACTACAGACTTTGTATGTAACCTACATGGATACATTAGTTTTATTGCAAATACCACAAATTGTAATGTGCACAGTAAATTGTAAAAGTTACTGTGTGGTATTTTATAATCTAGAATCTATAGAAAACAATTCTTCTCCCTACCCCTTCTCTAACTTCTCAATGCCTTCTACATTCCTTGGCTTGAAACCTCTTGCTCTGTCTGCAAAGTAGCATCATGTGACTCCATTGACCTCTATCCTCCCTTTAAAACTACTCTGTTAAAGTGTGCATATTCATGAATCTTCTGATGTGTATCCATACAAGTGTGGAAGTCAGAGGTCAACTTTGGGTGACTTTCATTAGGAGCAATTCACTTGTTTTTTGTTTTGTTGTTTTTGTTTGCAGACATAGCCTCTGACTGTTAACACTAGCTTTCACCAAGTAGCCTACACTAGCTGGGAAGCAAACTATCAGGACAGGGCCCTCCAATCTCCTACTTTCCTCTCTAGAATTACAAGAGTGAGCAGAACCACAGCAACTGGTTTTTCATGTAGGTTCTAGGGATCAAATGCTAGTCTTTATGCTTGTACAGCCAATACTATGTGTACTGAGCCATCACCTAAGCTTTCTTTAAACTACTCTAAGGTTTACATAAATTCTGTTCCAATAATCCATAATCAACTCACCAGCATACAACCCCAACCTTTTCCCTTTGTGGATATAAGATTCATAGAGACCATTCACATAGTGCATTTTAGGATAAGGCCAAGGACACCTTTGGAAACGAATTATTCTACCTACTACAATGAATAAATCATAGGAGAAGATAAAACCAAGTTACAATAGAATGTATTAGAAATACAAACAAAACTCAAGGTTTTCTCTGAATAGAGTCAGCCACAAGCAGTCACTAACTAAAGGAGAGTGAGTGGAAGGAAAAAGTGTGGGCTATGGGACAGACCTATGGTGGCACAAGCTGCAGAAGCCCTGAGGCCTCTACAGTGCAGTTTGTGTTTGCAAAATTTTTTATATGGCATTAGGAAATACATCATAGAATATTTGCTATTTAAAAGTTTAAAGGAACTTTAGAAATATCGTCTAAATTTCTTGAGTTTCCACAGTATAGAAATGACAGACAGGGGGAGGGAAGAGACAAGGGAGGAGAGATAAGGCAATGGAGGAGGAGGAAGAAGGAAAGGGATGGGAAGGAGGAAGAAGGAGATGGAGACAGAAAGAAAAGGAGGAAGACAGGGACAGAGGGAAGGAAGGAAGAAAAGAGGCAGATAGAGAAACCTCAGAGCAAGAACACAGTTGGATACTGTCATAGTTTGAATATGCTTGGTTCAGAGAGCAGCACTATTTGTAAGTGTGGCCTTGTTGGAGTAGGTGTGTCACTGTGGGTTTGGGCTTTCAGATCTTCATCGTAGCTGCCTGGAAGTCAATCTTCCTCTGCCATCCTTCAGATGAAGACTAGAACACTAAGCTCTGCCTGTACCATGCCTGCCTGGGTGTTGCCATGCTCTGGCTTGATGATAATAGATTGTTGCTCAGAACCTGTAAGCCATCCACAATTAAATGTTATCCATATAAGAATTGTCTTGATCATGGTATCTATTCATAGCAGTAAATCCCTAACTAAGACAGTTACACGTCTGAGAATGAGACCCAGGGCACCAAAGCCCAACCTTACTCTGTTACTGAGTACTCTGTACTGTTTTCTGTTACTCTATTTGACTCATTTCTGGGAAAATTTAGTAGACCAAGGGTCTTCCAACTTTCTTCCAAATTCTTCATGATCCAAGGAAATAGAACACAATACCTATCTTTATCATCTTTCCAAGATATATCATATTCTTGGCAAAAGTAGGGGCATTAGAAGATGCCAATATGAAAACAGAATCAAGTTTATTTCTTAGTTTGACAAATTCCCAACAGTAAAATAACATTTAAAAGAGAAGGTAGGATCATACCTAGAGAGATGATAAATTGATGATAAATGGATATAGAAAAGATTGATGGAAAATTGATAGGTGGCTGGCAGATATAAATGCCTATGTGATTTATCACTGTAGTTCCAGGTTCTTCTCTGTTGTTATTTCTTGCAGTAATGCAATATTAACCAAGAAGAAACACAGACAGGAGCATGTGTGAGTCTCTCTGCAAGTTTCTTGAAAAATAATTTCTAGCAAAAATGTATTTAAGAAATATTACCCTTTGTTTTTCAGAATACTATGGCATTTATAACAATGCTTTTTATTGTATAATTTTAAATGCTAGCAAGGTCAACATTCCAGCTGAATACTTTCTCTCCCCTTCAGCTTGAATGCTCTTCCTGACAAAGACATGGCTTGGTACCAATTTTGCTATCTTAAAAAAAATAATAATAAAATAAAGTGCTTCTGAGAAGTGAACTTAAGTTCCTGAACTTTCTATTCCTATTTTCTTTAGTGTTAGTTACTATTAATCATGATGTCTGTTATCCTCATTTATCTCACTTATTGTTTGCTTCTACATCATCAGGGCCAGGATATTCACTTTTTTATCTCATTGCTTCACTCCTAGAAACTAGAACATGCCTATACTCAGGAGAGCTCAGTAACTGTCCAATGAGAGGAAGGATGGATAGATGAATGAATGGATGGATGATTAATAGCTGGATGAATGACTGGAGGTTGGGTGGGTGGATGGGTGGATAGATGAATGGGTGAGTGAATAGATATATAGATAGATGAACAGATAGATAGATAGATAGATAGATAGATAGATAGATAGATAGATAGATAGATAGATAGATAGATAGATAATGAGCAGATGCATGGATGGATAATGGATGATGAAGACCTCAAAACTTAACATTGTGTCTGATCCACAATAAATATTTGTCAAGAATCCACTTTTAAAATAATAAATCTATGGCACCAAAAGATGATAGTAGAATCATGAAAAGTCACACAATTTGCTAATAGACAGTATGAGGTAGCTGACCAGCTCTAGTGGGGGATTGTGCAGATGTCCATACAAGACAAGCATAGGATTCCTCCTTGGCCACCTTCTCCTACAAGAAGCATGGGTGTTATCTTAAACATTCTGATGACACAGAGAAGGAAAGCATGCTCTAGGAGGATTTCCTAGTGCTCATTGGTGTTATACCTGACAAAGGTACATTTCAACAAGTCTCATCCAGAGGATGGCTTGTCACAATGTCTCAGTAATCATGCTTTAGATTGCTACAAGCAGGCAATGTACTAACACAGAGCTATTACCTCACTCTCCCCTGCTTATTCAATTAGCTCTAATCCAATAAATATTTACTGAGGATTTATTTCAAGTCACACAAGTATTTCCTAAGGACTGAGGATTTATTTCATGTCCTATACAATTCTAGACATTCTGAAGCCCATAAGAGAATCCTAGTATCTGCAGCACAAATGAAATCACAGAATATGGGCTAGGGAGATGGCAATATGGAAAAAGCTTTTACTGTAAGCACAAGGACTTGAATTTGATCCTTAGAGCCCACTTTACAAAGCCAGGTATAGTGGAGTGTGTTTCTAATTCCAGAGCTGAGGAGACAGAGACCAATGGAAACCGGAGGCTCATTGGCCAGTAAGCCTAACCAATTGGTGAATGCCAGGACTGTGGCAGAGCTTGTGTTGAAAACTAGGATGGGAGCTAGAGAGATGCCTCAGTGCATGGTATGGCTTGCTGTTCTTTCAGAAATCCAAGTCTGGTTCCCAAAGCTTATACTGGGCATCTTACAACTGCCTATAACTCCAACTTCAGGAGTTCTGACACTGTCTTCTTACTTCCAAGAGCACCCACATATATTTAGCATATAATCACCCTCCCACACACACATGCATACATACCCACGAACAAACATACACGAACGCATGGATACCCATGAACACATATACACAATGTTGTTCATCAGTCAAACCTGCTTAGGAAAATGGTGATAAAGTTTATGTCTTGAAAGTGAGGATGTCAATGAGGATTAGGAATCCTTGAGCCAGAGGTTCATATGCAATTTTTCAAAAACTACAGAATGGGGTCTTTCTGAGCTCAGACAAAGCCTGTGCTTTAATCAAATTTCAGCACCTAGCTTGTGGAATACAGTGCAGATGTAGGCAATGTACTTAAAGCAACACAGCCATCTTGCTCCACACCTTTCTACAAGATCAAACTTTAAACTAAAATATTAATGGCCAAAAGGGGAGGAAAATTATCTGGTAAGTGAAGGAAGACAAAAACCAAAACTACTGCAGATGAAGAATTCAGTGATTAAGAGTACTTCCTGCTCTTCCAGTTAACATGACTTCGATTCCCAGCACCCAAGTTGGGCAGCTCACAACCATCTGTAACTCTAGCTTCAAGGGACCCAGTGCCCTATTCTGGCCTCCATGGGTACCTGAAAACACACACACACACACACATGCGCACAACACACACACACACACACACACATACAAATAAAACTGTAGAAAAAATTAATTGTAATGTAAACAGTCCTAAATTTTCACAGCATATGCTGCTTACAGTTAATCCATGTTTGAGACTCTTCTCTCTGATTTCTCCTGTCATTCTCCTCACCCCACTTCCTTTGTCCTCTATTTTTCCATTTACCTTTGCTTTCTTCCCCAGCTCACTGTTCACTCAGAACACTGGGGTAAAATCTATATCAATTATTGATCCATCCATTTAAAACACTCATAAGAGACTTGGATGTAGCAAGTATTCCATGTCACATGAGATATAGTTTCAAAAAATCAGTTGTTGATGAAAATGGATTTGGTGTCAGAGAAAGAGCAGATGGTCTCTTCTCTGACCACCTGAGCCAGTCTCTCTCCTCTGCTCCTGTCATTGTGAGCCTGGAAGTTATTTTCCCTTATCACATATGTGAAAGAAATGCATTCAGGATTCTGGTTGTACAAGAATTATGTAAAGTAAATTATATAAGTTGACCTAGCATATACTAGAATAGAGTCTAGTATATACTATAAAAATTAGACTTTTAACTAAGGAGATTAGATATAAAATGTCAATACAGTGTCAACTCTCACTACCATTTTACTTAAAAGACTATGTAGTTAACATTGCATATATTACTTTATCTAATTTTGACAGAGACTTTAAATTTATGTATTTATAAAAGTTATAATGTGAAAATGTCAACGACTTGGAGTCCTAGGCAGAGGTCATGACTAAATTCAATTCATCATACTTGGGTCCCAATTGTCTACCATCCCTGTGCCAGCTAAGAGCTCTAGTTTATCAGTTAGCAGATGACAGAGCAGGACTTCCAAAATAAAGCATGTCTGAGGTGCGAAGGTAGGAGGAACGGATATAGAGACAGGCACTGAGACAAGCCTCACCGCATCCATCACTCCTCTCTGCTTATTTTCATGTCCGCAGGGTTGTATATATTTGCTTTTTGGGATGCTGTCCATGTAAAGCATGTCACAGAGTTGAGGAGATTGCTCAGTGAGGAAAGCGCTTGCCGTGCAAACCAGTGACCTGAGTCCACTGATGAGCAGAATGCACATGAAGCTGAACATGCAGCAGATATCTCTAATCTCAGTGCTCCTATAGGAAAATGGGAGCAGAGACATAGAATCTCCAAAAGAGTGTATGCCAACTAGCCTGACATACATGGCAGCAAACAAGAGACCCAGGAGTTTGCTCTGGCCCTCTGACCTCCACATACATGTTGTAGCAAAAGGATGCCCACAATCACATAAAAATCTACACGTGCAAACACACTCACATGCACACACACTATACAGAAAAAGGCTAAATATATAGATAATAGCACCACTAGCCAATATTTAAAAAGGAAAATGAAGCCAGTACTCCCAGGATGAGAAAAAAAATCACAAAATCTACTTAAGAAGCAATGAAGTCTGACTTGATAGCACTTATCTGCTTAATCATTTTGTAGTTATATTGAAAAGTTGAGCCCTAAACAGCAGAGATCAATAGAATATGATTCATATTGATTATTCCTCTATTATTTCCAAATGATAAATAAAGGATGGAATTTTTTCTAACTTGACTTCCAGGAAACAAGTCCAAGCATCTGCATTCCCTGGCCCTGCATTTTGGACACCCAAACCCACCCTTCAAAGTACAGACACACAATTAATTTATATTTAGTATTCCATTGAATGGCTTATGTTCTATAAGCATAAAATTTGAATAGAAAGAAGAAGCAATATTAAGTATGATTTAGCTTTGATTTAATAATACCTAATATTAGTGAAGCCAGAGAGATATCTCAGTGGGTATTCATGATTGTTATGGAAGCATGGGGACCTGAGTTCAAATTTGAAGCACCTGTTGTTGTTATTATATTATTCTCTAGGAAGATGTAAACATCTACCCCAATGTCCTCACTCCACCACCACTGACTTATAAGATCCCCAAGACAAAAGAAAGGACAATCCCACTATCCTGAGGGACACTATGCTTTTATTAGGCTTCCTTACAGAGCATGGACACCAAAGCAACTATGTATGAATTATGGGTTCTCCATAGCCACATAGATGGCTTCCCTCTTAATTAACCATATCAGCAGCAACCTGTGCATTCTAACACCTTCCAAGAGCCAGAGACAGATCCCCTAAGCCACGTGCAGTATGACCATGATTTTATATGCAGAGCTGGGAAGAGTAACTGAAATGTCAGGTGAGATTCCAATGACTGGTCCCCACACCCTCCATCAATAAAGCAATTTCAACAGGCAATAAACCCCACCATGATGGACCTTGGCAAGCAGACAGATCTTATACAATACAGATGGCAGCTGTGTTGACCACTGGGCGTCATTCTACAATAGCACCCATATAAAAAGTCAGACATTGCTTCACATGCAATGCAGTTTTCCAGACAGGGGTTTTTCCAGCCATCCAGCCTCAACAAAATCAACAAGCTTATAATTCTTTTGCACTCTGTCTTAAAGGAATGGGTAGGAAGCAGTGGATGGTGACATCTTAAGCACAACTCTGACCTCCATAGAGTATTTAGGGGAGTGTGTCTGCACACCCATGTGCGTGTATCCCCACACAGGTACACCAAGACTAAAAGAGAAAAATAAGTTAAAAAGAAACAAATAATTCCAATGTGTGTTACTGCATATTGCTGGGAATTCAACTGAAATTAAAAACTAATATATTTAAGTATCTTGGAAGAATTTAAAAATCTTATAGAAATATCATCCAGGAACTAAAGAATTTCATAGTATGAAATTTTCTTTTCTGACAATTTTTCCTTCTTATTAAGTCAACTTATTTTACAAAGGTTACATAAGCTTAAGCACATGATGTCATATAATAAATCAAGATAAATGGAAAATATACGATTCCTTTTTACAGAGTATGATTTCAATGCTTATTCCATCATTGCCGCCGTTGGCAGAGTGCTTCAGTAGGAGTCTGAGCCCCAATTCACAATGCACGAACAGAGGCTATTTATTACAATGTTGTGTCATTTGTCAGTTTTATGGAACTCGGTGTATTTTGCAGGCTGTAAAATGGGCGAGAGTGATTCAGAAATGATCTATGCCGTCATTATTCCTCATTCCTTCTGCTTGAATTGCACCTTCTCCCTCCAACAGGCTTGATTTATTAGCCGAATAAATAACAATCTGCTTCAATAATGTATATCTATCGAGACTTCATTAGCTGCCCAAGAGATGCAGTCCTGATTTTAAATAATTGAAACACACAAGTGATGGAGTCCAGTGGACGTGAGATGATTGGAATACAAATATTTACGGAAGCACAGTGGTGAAAGGAAAATGCTTTCAGAGTTGACTGGAAACAGAGGGACACATTCAAATGACAGTAAATGTTCTTCAGGAGAGCATGGAGATTTAGGGGCTTCTCATTTAAAAGAAAGGTATCTCAGAATGGACTATAAGTCCATTCATACAAGTTCCTTTAAATCCCCTCCCAAAAATATCCCCCAACTTTCTGCCAACTCATTCTATTATTTTAATTTAATTTGGGGGTTGTGTGTGTGTGTGTTGCATGTGTGGGTATGGCATATGCACATGTCTGTGTGTAACTATGCATGCCTTTGTGTGCATGGAGACAGAAGAGGATGCCAGATATCTGCTCTACTACTGTCTGTCGTATTCTCTTAAATTGTGATGTTTCAATGAATGTAGAGCTGGGCTGACAGGCAACACGTTGCACCAATGCTCCTGTTTCTATCAACAACATTGGGGTTACCAGTATGCATGGATATATTCATATTTTATGTGAATGCTAGGGATTTGAACTCAGTCCTCTTACTTGAGTAGCAAGCATTCTCATCTACTGAGCCATTTCCATGCTCCTACTCAGATTCCACTCTCAAAACCCACACCCTTCATGCTGACTATCCACTCTATTCATGATTAAGTTTCGAGTCCAACTTTTTGCTGACTCTCACAGGGCAATAAGGTGGGGACAAAGGACTTTTGCTTAGTACTGCTTCCAAGCTTCACTTTCAAGTTCTACAGCTGAGGTTACTTAGCTGCTAAGTTAAAGGAATGCTTTGCCCTTAATTAAGCAACTCATATGGCTCCGTCTATAGTGCATATGTGATGAAATAAATTTAAATCCATCCTCAAAAAGTCACAGCTCAATGCTGCTCCTAAAGTTTCCAGAATTGCTAAAAGACTGAGGCTATTTCTAACAGGTGCACTCCAGGTAGTTTATAAACACAGGCACAGTTCCAGTATCCCCCCAGCTGGTGGATTTTCACTGAAAATTCATTTGGGAAGAAGAATATTCATGTGTTTTCTAAAATAGACTTGGGACTTCTTTCCTTCTATTTTGGACAGAAGTCTCATAAGTGATGCAGAGATGCTAAGAGAAAGCGTGACTGTTTTCTCTAAAGGCCAAGGGAATCACGCTCAGCATTCCAGTAAAGATCAAATAGAAAGGCTAACACAAAACCTCCAGTGCTCTTGTTAGAAAGAGAGAGGTGCAGAAAGTCATGGAGAAAGCCAAAACACTCTCTCTCTCTCTTCTCTCTCTCTCTCTCTCTCTCTCTCTCTCTCTCTTCCTCCTTCTCTCTATCTTTCTCCCTGTCTCCCTCCATCCTTCTCCCTCTCTCCCCCTCCCCTCCCCATGTCTCTGTGTCTCCTGTATATGCATGTGATCTGTGTTTTACTTAGGATAAATGAACTTCCATAAACTCTGTTGTCATGAACTGACAGGATTCGTGGCTCTTATCTTGAAAAGCAATCAAACCCCCTGCTCCTCTTTGGTCTAATGCCATATAAGTGGAGAGAGAGAGGGGACCATGATATCTGGCAGCTGCCTACTAGAGCTCAGAAATAAGACTAGGATAGGATTTGAGTAGATAGAAGGAGTCAGCCCTTACAGGCCAATTGAGGAAATTGAAGCATGATGAGTTAGGTAGGAGAAGGGGGTGCTCAAGGGTTCCCAAGAGATTCTCTAGTGTGCCCTGTGATATGTGACTGAGTGACCATGCATGTTTCAAACAAAAATCAAGAAATCCAAGATGAGGTTCCTGGAGCATCATGTCAATACTTAAAGCTTAAGGCTCTCACCAAAGTTCAAAGTAAGGTGAGTCAGCCAGTGTTCCTACTCTATGCCCAGTGATTTTTTTTTTGGGGGGGAGGTCCATAGAAGAGGCAGCATTAACACACAATCAATCCCACACTCTATTTTTCTTCATTGAACCTTAGAAGATTTTATTAACCCTACAATTAGCTTGGCTTTGTAACATAAGATAATATTCTTGATAGTGCTTATTCATCTGAGCACTGAGTTTCACATGAAACCCTGACACAGGAGACTGAGAAGAAGGTTTGCACACCATCATGTTGGGGAGTCTTTCCACCCATCAAAGTTCCACTCCAGTTCCACATTGGATCACAACCATAAAACCTGTGTTTATGCATTGTGCATGTCTAGTATTTCTGCCTGCAAAGGCTTGACACCAGCCCCTGACATCTCCCTCTACACCTTTATCTTTATTGTTTTTATTGTTGGTGTTATTTGTTGTTGTATACACACACATATGTGTACACACTTGTGGAGGCCAGATATTGACACCTGGTGTTTGGCCCAATAGCTCTCCATTTTTGTTTCTTTGAGACAGGGTCTCACACAGAGTCTGGGATTTAGCTGTGCTAGGAAGCCAGCAGGTCCCAATCATACTTCTGTTTTTCTTATATGAGCTCTGTGTTTACAGGAATGTGCTACCATACCTGTTGTTGTTGCTCTTGCTGTGGAGGTGATAGTGCTTGTGATGATGGTGGTTTGGTTTGATATTTTTTCATGAGGGCACTGGGGATCAAACTTGGAACCCTGCTACCATCTCTCCACTCTCTTACATCTCTGTTCTCTGTTGACATCTTACCCTCAGTCTTGCTAAGCGGAGCAATATTGAGTGTAACATAACCTGTACTAGTTATTCTTAGTTGAATCAGGTAGCCTCAGGAGCCATCTTGTGTGTTGAGTTATCCAGCTAGCTATTTATATTCCATAATGGTAAGAACACTTACATTCATGTGAAGAATGCTATTTCAAATGTTTCTTCCTTTCTAATCACCTACTAGACTCCTCCTCCCAGATACACAATATGGATCCACGGTAGCCTGTGAATCACCAATAATAGTTTTACATAATGCCACCCACATTATGGACCAGAAAACAATTTAGGTCAATTCCACAGGATTTTAAATTTATCAGAATGTAAACATATTCTAAAATGAAAACCTTGATTACAGACTCAGTTAAAATTGTCATTACAGAGGACCCTGGAGAAAAAAGTTCTGCAGTGTTCCCAGGATAGAACAGAAAGGCTAGATGAGGCTGAAAGGGCACAAATGAAACAGATATAATATAGTAATAAACTTCTCCATTTTTTCTTTCTTCCTTTCTTCTTTTCGTTCCTTCCTTTTTTTCTTTCTTTCTTTTTCTCTTTTCAAGGTCATCTCTGATATCTCATAATATTCTTCACCAAATTGATAGAACAGGAATATTTCTCTCCCTCCCTCCCTCCCTCCCTCCCTCCCTCCCTCCCTCCCTCCTTCCCTCTCTCCCTTCCTCTCTCTCTCTCTCTCTCTCTCTCTCTCTCTCTTCTCTCTTCTCTCTCTCTCTCTCCTCTCTGGCTCTATCTGTCATCTGCAAAGACCAAGTTTCTCAAAGATGATTCTCAGCCCCTGTGGACATCCTCAAAATCCCAACAGGTTGATGGAATCATCACACACTCAAAATTTCCTTTCTGAAGAATCTATCTGTGTCACTTCAGATCTTACTTAAATGAAGCAGAGATAAGGCTTGGTTAAAGTAGATGAAGTTTAATTACTAAGCAATATGTACCCATTTTCTAATGCTATTGTGACTAATTACCAGTAGCCTACTATCTTTCAGATCTGAAGACTGAAAGTTCAAAATAGACCAGTTTTCAGTCTTGAAAGTAGAGCATTCATCTTAGAATACACAGAGGGCAATCTATTTACTATTCTTTTTTTTTTCCAGTTTCTGGGGCCTGATCATATACTGGAACTTGTTGCCTTCATTGGAATTCATTCATACTATTTCTGATCTCTTCCTCCCTTTTCCTTCTCTTCTTCTTATTCGATTTCTTCTTCTGATACACAGTCTCATGTACTCGAGGATTGCTTCAAACTTTCTATATATCCAGATATGATGTAAATCTGGATCCTCCTGACTTCATCTTCTGAGTGCAAAAGCTATGGACATAAACCATCACGTTCAGTAGTGAGATGCTGTGGATCAAGCCCACAGACTTGAGCATACTAGGCAAACACTCTATGAACTCTTCTTCATATCCTGGTCCTGATCTCTTCTTCTGTTATTGTATGACCTGCTCAGTTCCTCGTGTTTACATATAAAAACTCTTCAATTGCACTAGACCTAGATGTCTTATCTGGGATCATCTGTTCATCTCAAGACTATCATTTTACCCACATCATCAAACTCCCTTTAGCTTTGCAAAGTAACACACTACCAAGTGCCACCATTGTTCAGGAGATGCAAATAAATGTCTACTCAGTCCAGGTAGGAAACTGATCATTGACCACGGTAAATATGCCACTGAAGTCCAATGCGGTGAACCAATGGACTTAATTGAGTTTGCTTACAGTAATAGCATTGAGGGATTTCTTTAAAAAAAAAAATCCTAATTATATAAAAAATGGCTGTATCACCAAAGTTCACCCCACATGGGTAACAGGTCAGAAAGTCAGGAACCTGGACCACCCATAACAGGATGTTCAACATAGTAGAGAGTGTCCTTTCTATGTGCCTCAGTTGGCCTGAGCCTCTTTCAGGTGTATCAGTTGGTCTGAAAGTATGGGTACCCTCTCAATCAGTCCTTCTGCTTGTAGATGTTTGAGGGGCAAGAAACCTAGTTAATATGGTCATTTAAAATAACTTCCTGAAGCCTTTGAGATGTTTACTTCTTGAGTAACACACACACACACACACACACACACACACACACACAGAGAGAGAGAGAGAGAGAGAGAGAGAGAGAGAGAGTTCAAGGATTATGGTATAATCATATATATTGGTAAGGAACATTATTCTTCAAACCATACTAAATTTAAGTGTTAATTGGAGAATGAAAAGTTGTAGACACTTGACTTTACTGGCACATGAAATATAAATGGGTATTGGTTACTTAGTCATCATACAACTACTTATTTTGCTTATATTATGTGTCAGATACTGTGGTTGGTGAGGAAAGCACCCAACATGAACATGGAATGAGGGCAAAATGGTCCTTAAAAATACAGCAGTCTCTATGGCACTCTTATGCATGACTTCCATTTATTGGAATTTATAGAGCACACTCATATGTTCCCATTGTAGAATCTCTTGGCATATGATAAGAAAATGAATATGTGAGCTTTGGAGATGCTACAGTCTGATTAGAGGGATACACAGTGAGCAAGGAAATAAAGCAGCTGAGTGAGAAGCCATAAAGATAATAAAATAGCATGGTGAAACTGCCTTAAACTAATTCTTCAAGAACTATTTTTTAAGATTTATTGCATTTTTAAAACTATGCATATGTATGTGTGGGTGTGTACGTATACATAAGTGTAGGTATCAGAGTGGGTCCAGAAGAGAGATGTACAGATGACTGTAAGCCATCTAACCCTAGTGCTATTAACTGACTTGGATTCTCTGCAAGAGAAGGAAGCTAAGCAAATCTCTCTAGCTCTAGAGTATCTCTTTTAAAGTATCATATTTAAATTGATGCCAGAAATATGCCATGTCTATGCATGTCTCCAAGTAGAACATATGAGAAAAACAAACAGAAAATCCAAAGGCCCTAAAATCCAATCAAAGTGACATATTTACTGCGTTGTGTACTTGAATAAAGTAGGTGTAGGAGTTGTAAACTACTGTTGATCGATTTTAATTTTATGTCCAGCCCCCAAGGGTTTCCAAATACCTCTAAGCCAATCACAACATGAACAGAAGCCCAGGCTCCATATATTTCTGTTTTCACTATGTCTGTCTCCATTAGAGATCAAGGCAGACCATAGAAGTGCTTATTATAAGGGGGTGTATCTTGAGCAGCAGACCATACCCAAAATTCTCATCCTGAGTCATGCTCTCAGTGTTTTAATTCACTATCTGGAATACAAGAGATATCGTTTTTTTTAAAAAAAAAAAAAAGATACACTCAGAGGTATTATATGGAGTTGAGGGATTTGTAGAGGAAGGAAAGTAAGACATTTGAAATTCACAGTTCTAAAATCAAGACAAAAAATTATCTTGTGTGAACCATTCCAGGAAAAGCTTACAGATTAAGAGACTATTGTGATGGAGGTCTTGGTGAGTCCCACATATATCATTGTTCCTTGCATTGTTCCTGATAATCTCCCTCTGATTTCCCAACAAGGTAGAGTCAGCGTACATAAATATGGTAAAGCAAGTCTTCCTGCAATCGATCAAGGACCATTCACAAAACACCAGTAGCAGTTTTCAGGCATCCAGGCAAAAGCACAGGATAAGAGCATCCATTGTTAATAACCAGTCAGATCCAGACTCTTCCTTGCTGCTCTGTAGCTATTTCCTGAGAAGTGAAACATTCTCTCCAGTAGGGAGGCTGGTTTACGCTCAAGGAGTATAGTTGGGGTTTCCATTGCTGTGATATAACATCATGACTAATGTTAACTTGCAGATTAAAGGGTTTATTCCATTTTACAGGTCGATATCACACTCCATCACTGAGGGAAGTCACTGCAGGATCTTGATCAGGGACCCAAGGCAGAAACCTAGAGGTACGAACTGAAGTCAAATCCACAAAGCTGCATTTGCCACGTTCCCTTACTTACTTTCTTGTATACCTCAGAACTGCCTGCTAAGAAATGGCACCACTCACAGTGATCTGGTCCCTCCTATATCAATCACTATTTAAGCAAAAGTACTCACAGACCAGTCTGGTCTGCATTTTCTCAATTGATATTCCCTCTTCCAAAATGATTCTAGTAAGTATCAAGTTAACATAAAACTAGGCAGCACAGGAAGTAGATGAAACATACAAGCCTCAGGAAGTAACAAAGATTCTGAAGTCTAGGGCTGTTTCTGAAATGTGCGAGGTTCACAAGGTTGCTTTCCAAGTTTATACAAGCACATGGAGGTGGAGAATTTCCAAATGGCTGAGCTGTTTGCAAGTCATGTGTGGAACCAGCTCCCATGACGGATCACCCACTCTGGGATGGGCTATTTTGGCAATGAAAATGTCTCTGAGTCACACATAATCCTGTAAAACAATCTCAGTTAAGCTCAGTAGTTCTCTAAATTAGAGTTGGGTGGAATCCTCTCTTTCTTCTCCTTTTAGTGTCCTAGGTGCAGTGGATAAAGTTTGTTTGCACTTGGAAAAGCCACATAATATATTCCCAAATATTTCACAAGAAATGAGGGTGTTACATGGACGTTTTCTTTCAGATGATCTCCCCCATGTACCCAGTCCCCATTCAAAAACATCATGAGATGTTTGGTCTCTAGTATGTTCATGCTTATGTTCACATATTCTGTAAGGATACACACAGGAATCTGGACCTATCAGGAGAGCTGGCCTTTAGCTGTGGAGCCTTGCTCATCTGTGAGTAGACCAGCCAGCAAATCTGCAGCAGGTCAGCCTTCTTTCATTATGAAAGAAAACTTCTTTCTTTGACTCAAGGAATTTTGTTGTAAAATGGACTAGGAGCTCTCAGTAAAAAGCCAGTGTCAGTCTCCCTCGGCTTTTCTCATCACTCCCATTTCTTCCCAGAATATACTTTAACTCTGAACCCAAGTACAGAGCCAATAAAAAGTCAATTCTCTACTTCTCAGCAAAATTCTTTTAAAATTGGAAAAAAAAAATACTATGCCATCAGTTGACCCTCATTTATTTTCATTATTACCCATCAATCTCTTCCCCAACAGGGCTGCCTTGTCTGGCCGTAGTGGGAGAGGATGTGCCTAATTCTGCAGAGACTTGATGCACCAGGGTAAAGAGATACCCAGGGGAGGCCCTACCCTCTTAGAGGAAAAAAGCTTGGGAAGGGACTATGTTAGGGGGATCTCTGGAGAGACAGTGATTGGGATATAAAAAAATATAATTATTAATAAAAAACATTCCATTGTAATCATATTAAAATATCACTCATAGCCACATCCTTGCTCAAGAAGAATGTTGACATTGCTGTCACATTACTTTTGGGGCATCACTTAACAGAGACTCTGGGATTCACCTCACCACATCCATTCAACTTTCTTCTGCCTTCTCTCCATGGGTAGTTCACAAACTCCTAGTACCTCAAGTCCTGAAAGACACCAGTCTTAAACCCCATCACTCTTCTTTTGGCTGGTTTCATCCCTCTCTGACTTAGTGTCTAGATATGATGCATTCAGAACACTAACCTACCCTAAAATATCTGATCTCCTGTGTAGGTATACCCTCAGCTACACAAGTGTGAACCCAGATATTACAAGGTAATCAGTTACTTATCTCCTTATTGTTCCCAAAACATCTCTCTTTTCCACCCATAAACCCTTCTCCTGCTTATTAAATACTAAACAACATCCACTCAACCTTCATATTAAGCATATAGCAGAAACTTCTGTCTTTCCTTCTCAGCTTCATATTCACAATCAATGGAGTAGCAATGCACTTGCTAACAATGGTAGTAGTGGTGCAGAACACTACAATGAATCTATCCATTCATTTGCCTTTCTTTCAAAGTTCCCATCCATCCTTCATAATATATTTGATATTTTAGCTTCATTTCTATTCTTTAATAAAGTACTCTGATGGAAAGCCACTTATATGAGTAAGAGTTTATTTAAGCCCACAATTCCAAGTTATAGTCACACCCTGTAGGGGAACTACAGTAGTAGGAGCTTGAGACACTTGTTCACATCATATCCATAGTCAAGAGCAGAGAGAGAATGAGTGCATGCATGCTTGAAGTTCATCTAGCTTCCTCCACTTATACAGCACAAGATTTAAGACCAGATATTTCTGTGCCCTCTTTCAGGTTGAATCTCCCCACATGAGTTAAGCAACCATGAAAATTCCATCACAGGTGCCCATAGTCCAACCTGAACTAGAAAATTCCTCACTGAAATTCTCTTTCCAGGTGATTCTAGATTGTGTGGCACTGACAATTAAATCTATCCACCACATCTGCTATATCTTATCTTTAATAAATTTGATACATGATATATCTGATGAATCCCATCATTTCTAATGCTGACACCCTGGCTCATCCCTTTCTTAGATCTCTGTGATACATCCCTAAAATGTCCCTATTATCCTTTATGACCCTGAGTCAATATTCAATCTGCTTTATGAGACTATCTGATTCATCCTTGAATCAGATCTTTCTACTCACTTCCTTGTTAACAGGTCCACACATTACCATGCATCATATCTAGAATCTAAGTCAGAGAGGGATGAAACCAGACAAAAGAAGAGTGACGGGGTTTAAGGCTGATGTCTTTCAGGACTTGAGGTACTAGGAGTTTGTGAACTACCCATGGAGAGAAGGCAGAAGAAAGTTGAATGGATGTGGTGAAGTGAATCCCAGAGGTAATCTTGAATCAGATCTTTCTAGTTACTACCTTTTTAACAGGTCCCCACATTACCATGGAAACCAGAGCCTTCTCCCTCAGTATGCATCTACCAGAACTTTATATTCTTCCTCTGATTGTTCAAAGTAGAATTATACTCATTTATGTTGCATATTGCACAACACAACTAAGAATAATTTAGAGTATATGTATATTAATAGTAAGAACCACTAAATGTATATCATATCTATTATCTAACAATTGCCAGGAAGCTTTCTGCATGTGAGATCAATCAACCCTTTCAGCACATAAAGACACAGAACATGGAAGGTACTCAATAGTCTGTCCTCAATAGTCTGTCCTAATAGTCTGTCCTCAATAGTCTGTGTTCAAAAAATGAACTAAGATACTCCAGTCCTCAGAGACACTTTCCCCAAGTATACAGTGGCAAAAGCAGCACATTTACCCAAAAGGTTATATATTCCTCACCTATATTGAGATGAAACTGAAACCGTCAATTTCCTGTTAGGTATCTTTTAATTTATATATCTATTGGCTTCTTGTCTCTTCCACTCTAATGTCAGCTTCCTGAAATCATGGAGTTTTACTGCTCTTATTCAATGCCGAGTCCGTACTGCTGAGAATCCTTAGTACATTATGTCTGTTTGGTGAGTACTTTAAGCCTGGCCACTTTCAATGTATTGGCACTACCAAGAGAAGCTGACACATCCAGCCAAGGGCTGGATACAGAAATATGCTGTTCCTATAAGCAGTGTATATGGATAACTCCCAGTGAACAGGGAACATGATCTAGTGTGAGTAACAGAGTATCCACTGAATTCTTGGTGACATAGGTTGTGTGAAAGCCTCCATCTGTCCCCAGGGACTAATCACCAGCAATATGGTAAAAGGTCTTCATTCACAATCTTGGCACTGTTCTTCTTCCTTCATGTGCTACCTTCTAATGTTCAAGTCTTTCACATTTGGTCCTTCACAGGCCTTTGTAGTAGCCATAGTCTTGACTGTGCCCCCTTACCTCCGTCACCTCTTTCTAATACTTACCTCTTACAGTGCTTTTACCTGTTTGTATTGCTTCCAGCTGGAAATAATAACAAATGGTTAAATATGAAGCACAAATTAATGTGAATGATCCTATATCTAAAAATCAGAAGATGCTTGATCTACTTAAGGTATATTTAAAATCTTTGAAAAGCAAAAGTCAGTAAGGGGCCAGTAAAGAACTCGGGTTGGAGCAGCAGATGCAACTCAGCTGCTAGAGTGCTTGCTGAGCATACATAAAGCCCTGGATTCCACCCCCAGTACTGCTTAAAATTTGATGTGACCGTGCCTACATATCATCATAGAACTTGAGAAGTAGAGACAGAAGGATCACAAGTTTAAAGTTTTCTTGGCTACGTGAGTTCAAGAATAACTCAGTATACATGATACCCTGTCCCATTACAAAAGACTCAGGACGATAGAACGGGGGCATTTTGACAAGTGACCTTTCTTATTTGGTAGTATGAGCTTCGCAAGAGAAGGTACCTGGAAGCCTCCACTATATCAAAGCTATTGTCTTGATGATATCAGTCTTACTCACTAAAAACCCAACTCTAGAAGACAGAGAGGAGAGAGAGAGAGAGAGAGAGAGAGAGAGAGAGAGAGAGAGAGAGAGGAGGGAGGGAGGACAGATGGAGAGAGGGAGGGAAAGAGAGAGAGTTATTCATCCATGTGTGCAAATAGGGCATCTAGAACTCAACACTGGGTATCTTCCTCTATCACTCACCACATCATATTTTGTAAGATGTCTCTTATTTTTTTTCATGCATCTATGTGTCTCTATGAGGGTATGTAAGTATAGGTGACCCTGGAAGCCAGAAAAGGTGTTGAATCATCCAGGGCAGAAGTTGCAGTTGTTGTTATCTACTCAAAATATGTGCTTGGAACCAAACTTGAGTCCATTACAAAAGCAGTATGAGCTCTTAAACATGTAGTCACTTCTCTTAATCTCTGGCCACCTTATGTTTTTAGACAGTTGCTAACTGAATCTGGAGCTCCCTAATTAAGCTGAACTGGCTGGCCAGTAAGCTTCAGTGATCAACTTGTCTCTACCTCCCCAGAACTGGCTCTATAGATAGAGTGATCATGCCTGCCTTTTAATGGGTACGGCGGCGATCTGAACTCAGGTTCTCACACTTGCACGGCAAGCACTTTACCCACTGAGCCACATCCTCAGGCCAAGGATAAGATCATGTGTGTCCTACTAAACTAATAACCCCAGCCCTTGAAAATGATAGCTACCCCAATGTATCAGCTGCAGTAATAAATAAATATAAATAAATAAATCAGAGGCGTTCCATTTGGAACCATGGAATTGCAAAATATTTCTTCAAAGGACAAAATTTGCTATCTGAAATCTTTTAAGTTCTACTGTTTAAATCTAAGAAATGAAATGGTTCTATTCTAGAGAGAAGAAAGATTTCCTGTATTTTAGATAGCCGAACGCCTAGAAGGCAGGCCATTTATTTATAAATCACTTGCTGCATAGCCCTCTTTATCACTTTATCTAACTTATTTCTCATAAATGACAGAAAACTACTGAAAAGCCCACTTACCTGGCTCACATCTCCCTCACACAGGCCATAAGTAAAAGGGTGCAAATATTGTTCTCCCTAGGAGCACATAATCTCCACCCTAGGTGCCCTTAGATGGACAGCGTGGTGATTCCGAAGCACTGGAATCTGTCATCTTCAACTGCTATACCCACCGAGCAGCCGACTGCAGTTATGACTTCTCTGAGGGGCTGTCTTTCATCTCCAGCTGGGGATCCAATTTCCACTTATAAGATTTAACCTGGAAATTATCAGTGACAACAGCAGGGGAAAATGAACAGCAGATCTGGGAGGAATGGTGGGAGAAGCTTCCTAAGCCTGGTGAGAGGCACAAAGGAAGAATTCTTGAGGCAAACAACTACGGAGGGTGTCTTTGCAGAAATGAGCTATGATGTTCAGTAGTGCCAACTGTGAAGCACCCAGCAGCCTAGTAACAAATAAGTGTCTTGACATGGCTATAGATAAGACAAGTGGAATTAAAGAATGTTGTGTGTCATGAGAGTAGCAGCTGGGAGCTTTGATTAGGAGCTGTGGAGCAGTCTGAGAGAAGAAACTATTGAAGAAAAAATCAAAGGAAGGGTGATAAACAGCAAAGAGTTCATGTGTTTTATGGGAGTGCTGATATAGGTCATTAGTCTCCAGATCTGAAATATTAACGACACAGGCTGGGAATTGAAAGGATGCATAATGAATGAAAAGTCAAAACTTCTCAGCATCTCAGGCTGTAGGCCTTTTATTCATTCAATGAACATTTTTAAACACCCAAGTCCCAGGCACTGGGCTAATTTGTGGAAGAATATTAAAGATCGTCTGTTCCTTCTAAGAGATGAAATTCTTTGAACAGAAAATGTACCTGAAGAACAAAAAAGCAAATTCTTGATAGGAGCTGGGAGGCGATGCAGTCAGGGAAGCCCTAGCCTTACACAAGTGAGGACTCGAGTTCCATCTGCAGAGCCAATCGAAAATTAATCAGGTGTGGTATTTATATGTAATTCCAGTATCAGGGAAAAAGATGACAGGGTCTCTGGAATCCAGTGGCCAGCCAGTCTACTTAGTGGCCAGTCCCAGGCCAATAAGGAACTCTGTTTCAAAAGCAAATTGGGGGACTTGCTGGAGAGGTGGCTTGGTGATTAAGAGAACTTGATTTTTCCTTCAGAAGATGAGTTGGATTTCTAGGACTCCTGTTGAATACCTCAGCTCCAGCTACAGAGGATGCAATGCATGCTCTGACCTCCAAGGCACCTGTATTCATGAGCACATGCATATGCACATACACACAAACTCACACATACAATCTCAATCACACACAAACATACACACAAAAGTGTACACACAGAAGAAAGAATTTGTGGTGGAATTTTTGTATCCTAGTCTATTCTTATAAAATCTATGCCTTTTGCATTCCAGAGAAATGGATCCTAACCTGTTGGTAATTGGTCTTGCATATTTATCTTTCAGATTTTCATAGCACCCTATGAGTGATGTGTTGCTCCATGAGTGTGCCACACACTTAGGAGATGCTCTGAGAAAAGCAAAAATACCACTGAGTAAAGGCTGCAGGCCCTGGGCTTTAAACACTGTGTTGGTTACTCAGAGTGCTTTTCTTTCTTCAAAACCTTTTATCTCTGCACACACTCAGTCAAAACGACACCTGATATTTTCATGGTGAGCTTGTGGTCCCAGCTTTCCTTTTTCATGTTTTACATCCATTGAAATGACCTCATCACAGGTCCTTTTAAGAACTCTTTGAGGGAGGGCAAATTCAGATATTCATTGATGATCTAGATATTTTTTTTTCTTTTTCCATTTCCCATGTGCACGTGTGCACATATTTGTGTGCATACATATGAATGTCTGAGTTTACATGAGGAAGCTGAAGTTGATGTCAGGAATCACCCTCTTCCTCCTTTTCACCTAACTCATTGAGACAGGGTCTCTTAGTCAAAACCAGAGCTTGCATATACAGCTATTCTCTTTAGCCACCTTGCTCTGAGGAACTCCTGTTTCACCTTTGGAGGCTGAAATTGCAGGAGGACCATCATGGCCACCTGGCAATTATGTGGGTACTGAGGAGCCCAACTGTGATGCCCACACTTGTTCAGCAAATGTTCTAATCACTGAGCCATTTCTCCAGTCCCCAATTTGGAAAATATTTAAAAGCCTTCTCCAGACTCATTAAGTGTTAGTATGTGATACACTATAGAGTTAAGAGCTAAGAGTAAATTTGCAAAGAACAAGGCCACATAAAAGACTTTAACAAACCAACAGGGCTGTAACTAGAAAGAAGAAAGGTATTAAAATGGGGAGGTGGGGGGAATCACATCATTTTCCAGGAAAGTCCCACGGGGAGTTGCAGGAACGAAAGCAGAATTGCCTATCAGAGGGACCCAGGCTCGTACAGCTGAAGACCTCCTTATTGGCTTCAGCGGCATTTCTAAAACTATCAGGGGCAGCCCTAGGTTTCAAGTCCACTGTCTGAGACAGAGTTCAACAATTGAAAGGGCACTGGCCATGGATGGCTGGAGCTCAGAGACCATCTCCCAGTTGGAAGCTTCCTCCCCATGCCACTAGGAGGCAGCAGAGTACCTGGGAAAGAAATGCATCCATTAACATCAGCACTGTGGGTCTTTATTATCTGTTGAGATGAGTGTTATGCTAGAGTTGCAAATGTAGCGTAGAACTAAAAAACATAAGCATCATCATTAAAAACTATATAGGTTCACTAAAGATAAAAGATTAAAAAAATCTAGAGTCAAAGTTTTCAAGGGTACGATGGGATGGGGGCATATTCAGAGACGGTGACCCTAAGATTTGTTTTAGAAATAGATAAACAGGGGCCTAAGCAAGCATCCTGGAACATATGGGTTTTGAGATAGTCTTTGTAAATGTGATGAGACAAAGGAGAAGGTTGCTGGAGGGGAGCAAAAGCCCAGATTGGAAAAAAAAAAAGCCCAGGAAATATAGGCTAGGGGAAGCTAAACTGTGGGGATACCAGCTGGACTTCATATAAGAGATGGTGTCATCATCTGTTACATTATACCATAGAGATCTGGGGTGACAGTCAGCACTAACCTGTCATTCATAATAGCTGCATTTAAGGAAGAATTGTTTACCATTGCTACATAATGATCTCAGAGGTGAGGATGACAGAGGTAAGGAATTAATTGATTCAGGAAGAATAGGCCCAAATTGAGAGATCATTTGCAATGTTCCTCACTTGGTGTCTACATGATCAGACACAGGTGGCACAAAGGGAGAGATTGTCCCTGAACTTGAGAATATCACAGTTTCTATGTCTGTCAGAAATTTCAATAAGGGGAAATGTGTCCATCAGCACTCAACAGAAAAGGTCATGGCTTGCAAGAAGACTATAAATAGTATTGAGATAATACCAAAAAACAGACTGATGTTCAGGTAAGGAAAGGCACAAGGAATGCCTGAAGGTAAAGGACAGCTCATGCACACACTCTGAATAATGTCCTAAGAACTAAAAGCACAGAAGGGATTGTAGGATAGCTCAGCTGCCAAGGCACTTGCCACTGAGCTTGAAGAGCTGCGTCCAGTCCCTGGGATCCACAGATGTGGAAAGAAAGCACAAAGTCCTACAAGTTTTCCTCTCACCTACATAAATGTTCAAGACATATACAGTCCTGCATAATTGTGTGTATGTGTGTGTGTGGTGCACACATGTGCACACACAATAAATACATACATGCATAAACACATAAGTACATAAATAAATGTAATAAATTTCTAAAATAGTATACACATTACATGCACTAATTTTAATGTAATCTCTGGCCCTATTCTTGTGTTAACTTAAACATTCACTTGTCCTCTAAGGACTTCAGGTTTCTCATCTATAAGTCAGAGTGAGTAATGACATATATTCCTAAAGTAATTTCAAGAGTAAATGAGCCAACATACAGATATATATATATATATATATATATATATATATATATATATATATTATGATATATTCATATATATTCATATATAATCCTGAAATCATTGCTTAGCAAATCATAAACATAGTTTAACTGAAGTCTTTAAAGCAAGTCTGAGCAGAAGGCCCTCTGACCATGGTAAGGGATCATGATGGTGTAGGAATGTTGAGGAAACTGAGCTGCTACAGGAAGGCATCTGGTGTGATGGAGCCAAGAACTCAGCATCTAATTTTCCTTTCTCTACCAGCCCACTGTCTTAAAACATTCACTCCAGCTTCTCTGCAGATATCAATCACTTGCAATCCAATAACATTTCTGCTTCTGTTCCATAGCACTTTGTTTATGATGCCACGATTCTTATAGAATCCTCACAGTAACTCTGAAAGGTTTATCTTGAGCTTACTATTCTCTCTTGTAGCTCCGTTCACCATCCTGTCATACACACCTACCTAGTCTTAGACCTCATATCAGCTGTAGTCCCTAGGATGTGGTTTCCAAACTCTTTGTGCCAGATAAAGATACTTACAGAAAGTAGGTTACGAGGAAGAAATCCATGTCAATGAATGTCATCCATCACCAGTGCCCCCTGATGGTTCAAAGTAAAACTGTAACTTTGTTTCTCCAGTAGAGTATCTATTAAAGTCTGTCTTCTACATATATGGGGTGAGCAGACTTAGAGTCCAGCTGGTCAGTGCTTCATTGCTAATGAAGTTAGAATATAATTTCAAAAGCTGTTCAGCATCTCTAAAGCTGGATACCTTTGTTATCCATGCAATAAATACCACCAATATGAATTGAAAACCTCCATCTGTCTCAGAGTTTCAGACATAATACACAAGTACCCCAGGTAGTGAAGTGGCACCAGCTGAAACAAAGATACTCTGAGTTTCAAGTGGAAAAAGCTATCCCCTGGATTGGAATACAATGAATTCAAGATGGGCTGAGCTTTCTTGTAGGTGAAGCCAGAATTGATGCATAAATGATAAACAACATCTGTGCTTAACCTGTGTGGAATATCGAATGAGCATAGCAAGGGGAATGAAGGGAAGAATGACAGGCTTTATGAAGTGAACAAAATAAGAGCTAGGATTTTAAAGAAGAGTGAGAAGATGCAAGAATCCACATGCTTGCTAAGATATTACACAGAAAATGAAACATCCACGAATGGTTCTCTAAATCCCCTGTGGGAGATTAACTCAATTGTTCTTGAGAAGACCATTAGGGGATTGACTAGGTAGCTTAGCCGATAAAGACTGTACATGATAAGCTGAAGACTTGTGGTGGTTTCAATAGGAATGTCTCCCTAGGCTCATCTATTTGAATGCTTGGTCATTAGAGAGTGGTATGATCTGGGAGAGATTAGGAGGTGTAACCTTATTGGGTGAAGTGTGTCACTGAGAGTCTTGGTGTACCTTCACAGCAACAGAACACTGATTATGACAGGACCTTTCCTTCTTAGGTCATTTTTACCAGATATTTTGCCATAGCAATGAGACAGTTTTATTAGCAATTGGACACTGTTAATTCCAAGGAATTCAATCATGTTTCCCTTCAATTATCTACCATGGGAAATGAGAGAAAATGGAGCAGGTGGATCTTACAGCTCACTGCTTGAGTGACTTGAGTCTTGAGGCTAAAGATTCTTTTTGGAGCTAGAATGACTTTCTGTTTAAGACACATTAATCCTAAGAGACTGCTTACCTGTCTGATGTATCTAGACTCATGATGCCCCCAGAGGCACAGTGAAAAAAAAATATGCATATGCTTGCAAAAATTAAAAGCAAATTAAGAAATTAATTTTAAGACATTAATGTTTAGTAGATCAGCAATATTAATCAATTATCATTAAATATATTGTTTAATGTGCTGATACAACTACAGATAATTAAACTTGTATGTTTACTATGTTACCTTATTGTATCAATGAATATATTAATATACTATGACATATATTTATATTACATACAATGCAACAAATATTAAGTTGATTATCCAATATATTAACTTCTCACATGATAAAATTAATTTTGATATGTAGAGCTTAATATATTAATATTATATTTAACTTAATACACTTAACATATTACTTTCACACATAAAATGTTTGAAGTACTAGTCAAATAGTGTTATATTAAGCTTTTACACTGCCTTTAAAATCCAGTATATAATTTTATAGCTAAATGTATATATCTGCTCATAGTAGCTGCATTTAGGACTCAACAGCCCCAAGCCATAATGTGATTTCTAGCAATGACAATGATGTTCTCAACTTTTCTTATGTGTCAAAATCTCAATAATGAGTGGGCCAGACTGTCCCTGTCCTTTTGGGTGCATATGTAAGCATGTTTAATATCAATTATTGCTTCTCTCTCTCTCTCTCTCTCTCTCTCTCTCTCTCTCTCTCTCTCTCTCTCTCTCTCTTTCTGTGTGTGTGTGTGTGTGTGTGTGTGTGTATCTGTGTGTGTGTTACATGACCAGAGGTCTGGCCAGAACTGTCCATATGCCTCATGATTTAATTTTTTAGAAAATGAATAAACAGATGAATGGCTAAGCATCACTGTGGGAGTTTGCTCAGAGGCATTAGGAAGCTACCTCCTCTAAACAGCAACATTAGCTCCTGAAGGGAGGAAGGAAGCTCACAAGGCATCCATAGGATTTAGGAGACTTAGGAAGCCTCCCAGAGGCCTTCCCTAAGTTTGAGTATGGGACATTCTGCAGTAGAGCTTCCTGTTAGTCAGATCTATCCTCAGGGGTGTGGTTTTTAGGAGTTATCTGTGTAGGGAGGTGTTTTTCAGTGATGCAACGTCCTTTGTCATTGTGCTCCTCCTATGTGAAGTCCTGGTCCACCCATATTAGATTCACGTGGAATCATTTCTTTGTTCTGTTGTCAGTACTCTTTCCAGGCTGATGAGATGCTTCTCGTTGTCTCCCCAGGAAATGTCTGATGAGAAGAGGGAATAAGGCAGACAGATTCTTCTTAGAGAGGACAAGCAATCCTGGAAGTAAGATCGAATAAAGACTTGCTGTGCTTGGCCACCAAGACTGAAGCCTAGAGACCATAGCGAGGATATGCCCAAGCCCTGGGCAAACAAACCCATTGTAAGTGTACAGTTCTGGATCCTTAATGGAGTTTCCTCTTCCCTCCTCTTCATTTTTGTCACCTTGACTTCTTCCACTGGAAATAAAGATTCATTTTGTATAAAGTGAAAAACAGAGATGCATATCGATTTTTGAATGTGAAGATGATTCATGATTTTCTAACTCAAGAGATATTACATTAAGCTTGATAATAGTCTTTTATTTAGGTTTCAGGACTATATTCTACAACAGCTTAATGGCTTTAACCTAAATGCTTAGTCTTCGCCATCTATATTAACCTTAAAAAGAGGTTAGAATAATATTAACATTTTTTTTCTTTTCTGCTTTTAGTAAACCCAAGTGTCACTCCTCCATCTGACTGCCTACTGCATTTGCTATCATTGTTTTGGTCTCTTTCTATGGTCCTGTTATTCCAGTTCTCTTATGCTTTGTCATTCCCTATTCACAGAGATCTCCTTACACTAGGCATGCTTAAGTTTATCTCTGCCTACAGGAAATCTGTTGCCCACTTCCCTTTATGTAATTCCTCCCTGAAGGAGCACTTTCCCTTTAAATTCCCTCCCCTTTATCTGTTACCTGGCTCTCTTCACTATTGTACCTCAACAAACCTTTTAAAATGTGCTTAGCAGGTAAGAACTTTGTCTTTTCTGCTCTTCTTTTTAACTGCCTGGTAATGAATAATAATGACAGTTGCTACAGTGGCAAAGTAGAGTTTAGGTTCCTGATAATGAGTCAGATGTCTTATAAAATGGAGACCTTATTGTTTTAAGGCTCTCTAGTAGAATTGAAATGGCATAATAGGCAGACACTGTTACCATCTCCTGACGCTCAGTTTCTAGAAGTCACTGGTGAGATCTCTCCACAGAAGCTTTGACACCCCTGATCCCTGCATGTCTGACTCTTGATCACTAAACAAGGGAATGAAAATTATTTTGCAGATGTTTGACCTCTACTTAGAGATGATACTGAGATGTTACTATGTGTTTAGCATACATGGTAAGGCTGCAAATACCTTCCTGTAATAGTCAATGGTTTTAGAGATATAATAATGTCATTAATTCTTTGAGGATTTCATACATACATATATAATGTATTTTGATCATCTTCAGTCCTACCCCACTCATCTCTCAGATCAACTTTCTTCTGGGATGACAATTCATTGCTGTCAACGTGACTACATCTGGAGTTACCTAAAACCATAGTGGCTGGATACAACTGGGAAGGATTTTTCTGAGTTAGTCATTTGAAGTGTAGAGACCCACTTTTAACCAGGATCTTTGAGGTAGCAAACTGTACCTTTAATTGGGGCCACACCTTCTGCTGGAGGCCTATATAAAGAAGAGTGAAAAAGAAAGGTGGCTCTCTTTGCCTGATTCTTGTCAGTCTTGCTGGCAAGTTCATTCCTTCATTGGCATTAAAGCCTACTTCTTTGGAATTCTGGAGTATATCAGAGAACAACAGTGACATCAAGTCCTGTGAACTGAACAACTACTGGATTCTAGGAACTTCTGTAAACACCTATTGTTGGAGTAGTTGGATCATAATCTCTATGCCATTGTAATAAATCTCAGATAGATAGATAAATAGATAGATAGGTAGAGAGAGAGAGAGAGAGAGAGAGAGAGAGAGAGAGAGAGAGAGAGAGAGATAAAGAGATAGACATATATATGACCACAGACAAGGGTGAAGTCAGATGAAAAGAAAAAAGACAAACACATGTTATCATAGCTACTGATACTATATCTAGTTTGCTTGGGGTTTCATTTCTTCTCCCTTTTTAACCCCACAGAAAAATTTTTTAACCTTATAGCAATAAAACTAATCATAGAAACAACTCTATACAAAGAAAATAAAGAGACTCTATTGATCAGCATTTATGCAACACAGGTTCCTAAAAACTCCACCCTCTACTGAATGATAGGGATTTATACAGTCTCTGCTCCTCTCAGTATGTGGGCAAGGAAGTCTTTTTTGCTCCAGTGTGTTGACTGCTGCCTGGAGCTGCCCTCTACAGCCCACTCCCATCCTCTCAGTTGAGGAGAGGAGCTGAGGACTAAGTTAGCAATTGCTTATGCCTCTATGAAACTCCTGCAAAGAGTAGAGAGTACAGAGATCTTCCAGATGCATAGCTACAACAAAAATTTGTGGAGAGTGCCCCACAACTGCCTGGAGACACAAGTGTCACTCAGGACCCCTGTTAGGCATATTTGTTCATGTGTGTCCTTCTCCTTTCCTTTATGATTTAACAATCCAGTTGATGAACACAGCTGCTTCCTTCAGTTCAGTGCACCCTAGTAAATAATGAACCTGAGAAGGTGGGTATCAGAAGCTCTCATTTATAGCCTATTGATCAGAAGTTGGGGGGCATCCAGATTTATGCATAGCCTTTAAAGTGGGGTCCTCTTCTAGATAAGTCACCAACAGTCCTTACAGATTTCAGGAAGGAGAGATTCTTTCCTTAGTGTGATGAGGTGCTCAGGGGGATTTTAGCTATGTCATGGAATCAGATTGTGTTTTAAAAGCTACAATAACAGTATTTGGAGGATGGATTATAGGAGCAAGAGTACAAGCAGAAATAAAGTACAAGGAGTGTTAAATAAAACTCTTTTATCTCACTTCACTCAATACCTCGGATACTAAACAGGGGGGCTTTTTTTCTGTACTGACCAACATTCTGATTTGTCTGCATGTGTGTGTGTGTGTGTGTGTGTGTGTGGTTCATGAGTTTATGCATGTATTTTTACATGTGTACAGATGTGCAGCTTTACGTGCTTAGGTATATACATTCTTGTGGAGGCCATCAGTTGATAGATGATGTCTTCCTCAATTACTGTCCACTTTTTGCTGTGCTAAGGTTTCTCAACGAACCCAAATTTCCCCACTTAGGCTATATTAGCTAACCAGTTTGCTTTGAGGAGCCTGAGTTTCTGCATTCTACACACTAGGATTATAAGTGTCCCACAAAGTCCATCCAGCTAATAACTTGCTGGGAATCCAAACTCTGATTTTTATGACTACATAGTATCCACTGATTCATCCTTCCAGCCCCATTGAGCAATTTTCCTGTAAAACTTGGCTATCATAACATAAATTCAGCTCTTACACATCTACATAAAGTTAACATGAGGACCCAGAAATCATCAAATGGCTGTCGCTTCAGAAAATAGGCCGCATGCCTGGGCCTCTTGTAAGTTTGACTAACTGGCTGTAATACAACAGGTATTCCATAATTCAGTTATTAAGTTCAGTGATTTGATATAAGGCACAGATCTCAAAGAAACACGTACTTCAGTTTCATGATCTGTTATATAAGGCATAGGGTAAAGAACACAGATAAGCATAAACGTAAAAAAAATACAGGACAAAGGCCATTGTATCACTCTTCCAAAACTTGAAGGTATAAATTTGGAAACAGACTTCAATCAGACAGCTTGATCTAGAGTTCTTCTGATAATGGCTCTCATTTATTTATTAATACACACTGTTTTTAAATAAAGTTTTACTGTAACACAACCACACTTTGTCATTTAACATATGTCCAGACTTCTGGAGATACAATGACAAGAGGTGAGTGGTTTCCTGGCTGGCCAATTAATGTTACACTTTAGTTATTCATGTGTGTGTGTGTGTGTGTGTGTGATGTATGTGCTGTGATACATGTCTGGAAGTCAGGCAATTTGCATGAGTCAGTTCTCTCCTACATCATTTGGGCTTCAGAATGAAACTCAGGTCTCCAGGCTTGGTGGCAAGTACTCCAGCTCCTGAGCCATCTCTCTAGTCTCCAAACAGTTTTCTATGTAAAACATCTGCTTCACAGATATACTGATTGTTTTCCTGTCAAGTTCTCAAACTAACCACATACTTTTACCTCAGGAACTTATCTGTATCCTTGAAGCATCACTTCAATGGCTGGACCATTCCTCTCCTCATTGGATTACAAGTAGTTTTCTTAATTGTCATGTTATAGCTACAATGCCATTTTTCAGTTACTTCCCTGAACCCTTCTCTGGTGAATTCTCTCTCCCATCAGGTGACTCTCTCTCTCTCTTAGCATATTATCTTTCCCATTACTGTGTGCTTTGTGGTTGTTGCTGTGTTTAATGGTTCTTTAACCACCATATCAGTGCCTGAGGTAAAACCTGTGTGTTAGTGCATCCTCTCTAGTAGACTGGGGATGGGACCCTGTCTGTCACAGTCATTGCTCCAGATCAAACTCTGGAACTATGCAGGGCACATAGTGGCCACTCAATAAAGACTCTGAAATAAATTGATCTACTTGTGTCTGTTATGCAGTCTTGAGGGAAGATCAAAACCACAGTGCCTCTCAGCCACCACTTAGCAAAAACTTTTCATTGTGCAGAGGAGAAATGGTCTGAAGCTTCAGGTATGTGGCCAGGCTGAATTCACACTTAATTCCATGCCATGTCCAGACACTCAGCCTGTCATTTAGGCTTCTACTAACTGAGTGTCTACTTAGAACCTGCTTTACAACAACTTTTACCAATATCTCTGTTTCTTGACCAATCTTGGAAGATAACAAAATGAACTAGAAAAAAATATCTATTGATTTATTAATTAATTTTTGTGTAAATCTTAAAAAGGAGATGCTTTGTATAGAATTTACTAAACAAATTGGAACTATCTCACTATTAAAATGTTAGTTTTTGAAGTCTATAGTTGATCCTTCTTAGCAAAGGATTAGCAATTGTGCCTTGTCTCTCACAAGTTCTTATAGCACCCATAACATCCAATAAAGTTTGTACCCTTGCTTAATCAGCCACCACTATGTATCCCAGTTCCATATTTGGTCTTGATTTCTAAGATAGATGATAAACTTCCTAAAGATAGGAATCATTTGTTATTAATCACTGTACCCTCAGTGATTAACAGTGCCAAGAACATTAAAACAGAACTGGAGAGATGACTCAGCAGGAAGCTCTTATGGCACTTACAGAGGGCCTGAGTCCGTAGTCAGAACCATACAGGGTAATGGAACACTCTTATAACACCAGTTCCAGGGTATGCAGTGCCTCTTCTGGCTTCATTGGACATCTGTACTGACATGTACTTCACAGAGACATACACATATATACACAATTAAAATAGAATATGCTATTTGCAAAACAAATATAAAGAATGTTTGATGACTGTGTCTTCAAATCAAAGAAGTTGTATGATAGAAGAGTTTCTTCTATCATACGACTTCTTTCTGCTCTTATGACTTCTTCTTTACTTCCTACAAGTTTTCATTCATAGGTCACTTTTCAGTGAATGCACCTGGCCACTTCAAGGAAAATCTCCCATTGGGATCTAATAGTCTTTACTCTCTTAGAGTTTCTATTCCTGTAATAAAACACCACAGCCAAGAGAAAGGTCAGAAAAAGGTTTATGTAAGCTTACAACTCTCAGGTTACAATCCATCACTGCACAAAGTCAAGGCAGGAGCCCAAGACAGGAACCTGGAGGCAAGGAACTGAAGCAGAAGCCATGGAAGGGTCTTATTTATTGGCTTGCTCTCCTGAGTGGCTCCACCTGCTTTATTATGTCACCCAGGACCACCTGCAGTAATCTGGACCCTTTCACTTCAATCATTAATTTTACAGGGCCATTTTTTCAGTTGGGGTTTCCTCCTCTTACATGACTCTAGCTTGTGTCAAGTTGACACAGAATTATCCTACTCATTTTTACCTGAAGAATTTATTATACTCTGATAGCTCCATGCATAGTGTTATTATATTTTATTAGCATTTATAATATATATAATAGTGAGATTTATTACAACATTTCCATAAATGTGTATGATACATTTGGGCAACATCCCCCACCTTTACCCTCTCTTCATCTCCTCCTGTTTCTGCTGATTCCCTTCCTCTCCCAAACAGTACTCCTTCTACTCTCATTACTTTATTTCTTTAAGATTTATTTATTCTAATTTTATGCATATGGGTGTTTGGCCTGCATGAATGTCAGTGTACCACATGTGTGCTGTGCCCTTGAAAGCCAGAAGAAGAGGGCATCCAATCCCCTGGAACTGGAATGGCAGACACTTGGTAGCTGCCATAATGAGTGCTGGGAATTTAATACATACAGATCTTCTGGAAGAGCAATCCATGTTCTTAGTTGCTAAGACACCTCTCCAGCTCCTTGTGACTTTATTTTTAGTGGCCCAATGAGTTTTATTAGAGTTGCTTGCTTGAGTGTGGATAAGGGGTTAATTACAGTAACATGAACAACTTACCTGTGGCTACACAACTAAAGAAAATATTTCTCCTTCCCACTAGCTACCCTTACCATCATGGTCATTTATATGTTTTCTTTCTATCCTCTTAATCTGCTTGACAGTAAGCTTCTGATAGGCAAAGAGAAGCACTGTTCTCTTTACTGTTTATGAACTGCACTCATCAACACAGCCCCTGGCATCTAGAATGATGCCTATCAAAGGATCAAAATGAATTTGTTTCATTAGAACAAAGGACACAACGATTTGTGAGTGTGAATGTAAATGAATCGGGCTCAAAGGAGCCAGCTACCTCCTCAGGCTCATTTGAGTGAGGCCAGGAAAACAGCAGACCAGCTGGGACCAAAGCAATTGCTGAGTATTCACTCCTCCATCCTGGGGGGAAAAAAGGAGAGTTCAGGCCAGGCATGTTTAAGAGCAGCTCTGAACAAATAAAAGTTAACAGCCCGTGTGGGAGAGGAGTTTGCCTTGCTTAATGACTTGGCAGCAGAGTAGTGTGGGAATGTTTGAAGAGATGGAGACCTTATCTTTTGTCAACTCCCTGCTACCAGGGCTCAGAGCAGCCACCAAGAATATGTCTGCAGAGCAGCAAACATAGTCTTAGTCAGCCAGCAGGAGGCAGAAGGAAGCACTGGTACAATTCACCCTCAATAGACTATCATGATGGAAGAAACTAGCTCAAAAAGAAAGGAAACTAGAGCCTAGGGGATGGCTCAATTTGTAAAGCGACTGCTTTGCATGTATGGGGACCTAAATTCAATCCCCAGGACACACACATTCAAAGCCTGTAATCCCAGTAGAGACAGAAAGAGGATGGCTTGACTCCCCAGGCTAGGCTCTCTGGCTGGCTACTGGTTGATGAACTGGTAAGCTCCAGGCACACAGAGAGTAATAGAGCAAGACACTAAACAGACACCAGACCTCAACCCCTTGCCTCTACATACATATGCGCATTCACTTACACAAACGCATATGCACACATGCACATGTTCACATGCCAGCACATGCATACAGAAAATCAAATGAGCTATGTTTTTTTCTATCTTTTTCCTCCTCCTCCTCCTCCTCCTCCTCCTCCTCCTGCTCCTCCTCCTCCTCCTCCTCCTCCTTTTCCTCCTCCTCTTCCTTCTTCTCCTCTTCTTCCTCCTCTTCCTTCTCCTCCTCTTCTTCCTCCTCTTCGTTCTCCTCCTCTTCTTCTTCCTCTTCCTTCTCCTCCTCCTCTTCCTCCTCTTCCTCTTCCTCCTCCGCTTCCTCCTCCTCCTCCTTCTCACCTTCTCTCAGGAGCTGACCATCACTGAGAACATGGACAGTGTGAACCTTCCCTAGGCTTGAGAACCTTGGAAGTTAGTCAGTGGGCAGATGGCTTCTGGTGGATGAGAACTCATTCTGCACTGAGCTCTGAGGAAACATGATACTGCACAGCTAAGAGGCTGCAGAAGATAGGGGGCACAGAGAAGACCCCTTGAGTTTGCATTCATAGGGGGCACAGAGAAGACCCGTTGAGTTTGCTTTCATTGTGTTTATAAAAAGAAATGCCTCATAATGCTAAGAAAATGAAAACTTTATTTTCTAACAAGTAAATTTTACCCATTAGCACTACTATTCCCATGAACATTCTCTGTTGGAAATGGAAACAAGTCTTTTGTTGAACTAGCCTGGGTTCTTTAGAGAAATCACACTCTGAATGGTTTTCTATTAACTTGGAAAAGCCACAATTCTCTAGAGCAAAGCCACCACTTACTTATATGAAACCAGGAATTAATTTTTCCAGTTTTTCACACATGTTTTGGAGAATAAAACCTTGAGCCAGGAGACTCCTAAGAATCTCTCATCTTGGGAAGGGAGGAACAAGCACAGGTTTGATAACAGCCATAGCATTAGAATATTCAGATTGGGAGCCAAATGTCAATCATAATGAGCCAAGAGAAATAAAATTCTTAGCCATGCATCGGAAACTGCACATCACGGGCTATTTTTTAAACAAGTTTTTTTTTCTTCTTTTCAACCTATATTCATTGCTACTTTATAGATGAGAAAATTGGGCTTCTCTAGCTAAGTAGACAGCCCAGAGTAATACAGCTAGCAAAAGTTGGAGTCAGTTGTATTTGAAAAGGCGTTGATGCCTCTGATTGGTGGTAAGGGAGACAGAGTCTGTATTGCTCAGTATAGACATAGCTAGGGAGACTTCAAGGCTAAGCACTGCCTAAGACATGACTGTATAAATGCAAGTCTATGTCTTTACCAAGTACCCTGCCCTCCCACACTCAGCCTTCTGGGAAGGTAAAAGTAACTTTCTATGTGCTGGGTTTTGTGGAGAAATCTGTCAGATCATTCCGCACCAGAAAAGCTGCATCGACATAAATAAAACCTCCACAAGCATGGGCTGGAGAGATGGCTCATGGATGGGCCTGTCCTGCTCCTGAAGAGAACCTGAATTTGATTCCTGCCACCCACTTCTGCTCACAGCTGCCTGTAACTCCAACTCCAAGGAATCCTACTACTTTCTCTGGCCTCACTGGGTATCTGCATTCACATGCACAAAATCACACAGAACATAAGTAACTTGAAAATAAAATTTTAGTTATGTTTTGAAGGGAGAGAGCTCTAAAGGTACATCCCTTTGTGAGGCAACAACTGGTTTCATGGGAAAGCATCCAGCAAAGACCCCTTCTAGCATCTTGCCTCTCTTACCAAAACCAGTATAGGAAATGAAACTTAAAATGTCATGATCGTACTTTATATTATGATTGACTTATAATTTTGTATGATATTTTAAGTCATTTTTCTTAGACCACAATCTTTCATGCTGTATTTACTACAAAATAAACACATTTTGCCATAAAATTTTATGTTTGAAAGTATTTTTAAAAAGATATATGTATAAGTTTGTTCTCTGGCCTCCAGACATACATGTAGCTCTGTGTAGTCACACAAACATTAGCACAGAGAGAGACAGGGAAAAGAGAGACAGAGAGAGAGAGACAGAGAAAGAGGGAGAGAGAGAGAGAAAGAGGAGAGAGAGAGAGAGAGAGAGAGAGAGAGAGAGAGAGAGAAGAAGAAGAAGAAGAAGAAGAAGAAGAAGGGAAGAAGAAGAGAAAGCATGTTATCCACCAGAGAAAGTATGTTCCAAATGGTTAAGAGAGAATTTTTATTATTCATTTATTGTTATTTAAAACCCTGTTTAATTTTGTCCTCTAGCCACTCCCAGATACCCTCCTTCCAATTCCTCCTGTACCTCCTCACCCTCAAGCTCATAGTCTCTTTTTCTTTTAGTATAATTGGTATGTGTGTGTCTATGCACCTGTGTGTGTATGTGTGCTTCTGTGTTTCTGTGTGTGTGTGTGTGTGTGTGTGTGTGCGCGCGCACGCATGTATCCAGATCTTGATCAAGAAGTTTCTGAGTTCTCATTTGAACATTCTCTCAGACATTTCTTCTTTAAAATGAGGGGATAAAATATGTAAAACCTAGAAAATTGGACATAATTTTTACAAGGCCCTGGAAGATGAGGTGATGTATGAGTTTCAGTATGTATGTTAGAAGGTGGTTCATGGCCTCATTTGAAGCTAAGACTAAAAGGAGAATGGTCAATATTGTTTCATATGTGATTTGGGAAGCAGATAGAGCAGCCTCAGAGATAAAGGGAGGGATGGGTTAAACTTTCACAAAACAGTTATAAAAATGTTTTAAAATATTCATCTTCATTCAACCATTACTATAATGAAATGAGAGTTATCAACAACAAAACATCATAAACATGTTTAGGTTACAGTGTTTTCTTTCAGATGTCTTTAGAGATAAGGACAATGAAAGACATACTAGCAATGTTCTACCTGAACATTCTATTGCTAAGAAAAAACAGAATTGAGTTATTATTTCAAATGAATGAACACATACTTAAATTAATTTTAATATTATTTTTATTTATGTATATGTACATGTGTATGTGCATTATGTGGTGTGTGTGTGTGTGTATGTGTGTGTGTGTGTGTGTGTGTGTGTGTGTGTGAGAGAGAGAGAGAGAGAGAGAGGAGAGAGAGAGAGAGAGAGATTGTGTGTGGGGGGGAGGGAGAATGTGCACAGACGTCTTTAGAGGCCAGAACAGGTTTTCAGGAATTGAAGTTGCAGATGTTTGTCTGCCATACATGGTGCTAGGGACCAAAGTTGGATCCTTCAGAATTGCAGAAAGCAATTTTAATCACTGGACCCTCTCTCCAGGCTCACGCCAGGTATTTTAAAACCATGACTTATTTAAAATATGACTTATTAAGCAACTGTCATAGAGTTCTCAATGTAGAATAGTTAATCTTATCAAGTTTGTTCAAAGTTTTCCAGGCTATCAGAATATATTTAACTTGGTAATTCTTGAAAATAAGTACCAAGCTTCCAAGTGCTTCCTTCCTGTTAAACTCTGAGTAGATGACAACCATCTGTCTCAGATTTTTTCTGAGACAGTTCTAATTACATCTATTCTATGCCATTGGCCTTCCGAACCATCACATTGTCCCAGATATGTCAATATCACAGTGTCAAAACTATTCTTATTAGATACTTCACACTAGCAAACAACGTGAAAGTCCTTTTGTCAGATTGCTTTGGATTCTTTTATTTGGAAAATATGATCTCTGTATCAGCCCTATAAAAATCTGAATCGCTGATTTTTTTCATGTTATTTTTAAGTGTGTGTGTGTGTGTGTGTGTGTGTGTGTGTGTGTGTGTGTGTAGGGGCATGCATATGAGTGCAGGAGTCTATGGAGAACAGAAAAGGATATTAGATCCCTTGAGTAGGCTCTGGGAACTGAACTCAGTTCTTCTTCAACAATAACAAACATTTTTACTCTCTGAGCCAACTCTGCAGACCTGGTGGGTCTGATTTTACAAATATTTTCACCTGTGTTCTATTACTAGTATTGGATTTTAGAACCACAAAGATTAGAATAGGTAATATATTGATCATGTATAGGTGATGAACTGAAATCATTTAGACTTACTACCTGCAAAATGGGATCAATATCATCATAACATTAATAATATACAATTATTGTTCTCAGTGATTTATCACTATGGTGATTCCGTTGTGTGGTTTTGTTTTGTTTTGTTTTGTTTTTGTTTTTGTTTTTTTTAACATCCAAAGCTTTTTTATTAACAGTAAGATCCAAGGTTAGTTTTTGTAGCCTCGGCTGGCCCTTCTGCCTCTGGCACGCTCGAACTTCCTGCCCTTGGAAAAGACATAGGGTTTGGTGTGACTGTGTGGGGTTCCTGGGGCCTTACCAAAATGTCGGTACACCTCTCGGCCCTTCCGAGGACCAGACAGGAGCACAGTGCCTCGGCCCTTGGGAGACTCCAGAGCCAGCTGCTCAAAGGTGAGTATCTTACCCCCAGCCTTGAGGATGCGACTTCGGGCCCGGCTGCTCACCCGCAGTGCACACACCTTCAGCTTGGGCACTTCCAGAATCCGTACGTCATCTGTGACTGTCCCCACAACCACAGCGGTCTTGTTCTCCCGGCCAGGAAGCTTCATCTTTCGGATCATGCGGGACAGGGACAAAGGTGGCCGGTTAGTGCGGCTCATAAATAACCTCTTCAGCACAACTTGATTGAAAGTGGAGTTGGTACGTCTGGCCAGAAACCTGTATAGCTTGACTAGCAGCCGCAAGTAGATATCCTGGCTCTTGGGTTCCTTGCGACGAACCTTTCGGTCCTTGTTGTGGTGAATGTCAACACCCATGATGGCACCTCTTGCTCAGCCAGGTCCAGAAAGCTCCGTTGTGTTTTGTAAGACTGCATCTAGCATTGAAGTGTTTTAATCTTGTCTCATTCAACGAGTCCTGTAAGAATGACTTAAAGATTGTCTTCTCTGTGCCAGGTGTAAGGAATAAAAACATAATGCTCTATTTTTAAGACAAATGTGCTGTAGGTATACTTAACCACCCAAGTTATAAATAAGCTGGGTGCCCTGGGTTCCTGCCCTAATAGCCTGAGCCTGATTGTTGGGGCCCTTAACTACCTCCACCCAAACCAGAGGCTGAGCTCCGAGTTGAACAGCTTGCAGACCTCAAAGCTCATGCATTTTAAGACTCCTAAGTAAACAGGATTTTTGAGGAGGAGGAGGAATAAACTTGGGAGATAGCCTTTGATGAGCAATGTAGGTGAAAGCATAAGGAAAATAAAGGGGATATCTTAGAAGAATAAAGCAAAATGTAGACAATGTCAAAGAAAATTGCACTCAACCAGTAAGGCATAGTGAAGGGACATGCATGCCAGGGAAGAAAGTGATTGCTGTAACTGCCCTGGGTTTGTCTGACCACTGGCACCTGATCCTGAAAGGGCACCATTAAAAGTTTCCTATCTTCTGTACTTTATGTCTCCAGGGGCTGTCTTATGCTTTGGGAAGTGCCATTTACCCCAGCCCTGGCGTTGTGTGGTGCACTGATATTGTGTTAATCTTTCCTAGTAAGGCAGAACTAATATCTAATCACTCCAGTAAATACCAAGGACAAACCAAAGTTTGATGTTACCACAGTCCAATGTGGTAAGACCAATGAGTTTATCAAGCTTTCTTCCAGAACATGGGTGACCTCAAAGCATCTGTATCACTGCATGATCCCACACATTATAGACTCCATGCTCATAAAAGCTGCATCAGTGAGTTCCATTTCAGATTTAACTTCTGCTTCTCACATACACTCCCATTTCCTAAGATCACTTGCAGCTTGAGAAGGGACAATTTCAGGTGTGGGTCTCTGGACTCCCTGTCCATATTCTGTGGAATATCAGTAGCTCATTTTCATTATCACACACCTGGTTACCACTGTATTAGTCTACATTGATTGTCATGATGACCATGACATATCCTACATAACACTGAAATATCATAGGACAAAGTACCATCTATAAGTGAGTATTTTGTGAGTAACAGAGCCTATGGGGTATATGTGCTTGGAACTTAGAACTAGTCAGAGATGAGGCTAATTTCAAGCACAAAAAGTCATTTGAAGAGAGGCAGAGAAAAGAGATGCAATCCAGGGTGGGTGTAGGGTGAACCTAAACAAAGAAATTCATGGATTCTGCAAGAACTGGAAGAAAACAGTCGTTCTAAGCACAGAGCCTTCCAGGGAGGGACCTCGGAAGGAGGGGCTGTGTCACACAGGTCTTTGGGTCTGTAGAACAGTTTGAGTTTCATTTTTAGGGACTCAGAAAGAAGTGCCGTGTATCAGAGCTATGAGATAATGTGAACTTTCATGTGTTCTTTTTGAGCATTAGTTAAACTCATCATGGTATACAAAATATTACAGATTGAGAGTTTAAAGACTAAACCTGTTGATTTAATACTAGTTGGAGAGCCTTTAATGTTCTCATCATTACATGTCCTAATATTACTATAAAATTTATATACAATTGAACATAAAACCAAATGCTGTGCTGTATTGGAATATATGCACATTATAATTAATAGTCATTTCAATAAATATCATGATTCATATTCATGATAGTTTATTATCTCACATATATACACACATGAGTATACAATTGTCAGGTATTCACTTCTATATGTTTCATGGAAATATTGCAAACATAGCTCACATACTACATAATTACAATGATTTATATGTGATATAATACATACATGATATATATGCTGTTAAGTTTTAGATGAGGGTTCAGGAGGACACCCAGTTACTTAGAAGTAAGGAGTTTTTTAGTAATATGGATAGACAAACAGAGAAGTAGTAGCATGGTTGGGGCTCCAAGTAAAGTTTGGTCCTTAGCACTAGAGAGAAGCAGCCTAATGGGAGCTCTAAAGAGATGTCTTAGAGTTCATGTGACAGAAATGAGGATCTACACTTTAGCTTTCTGAGGATAGAGACAGGTCCATAGAACAAACTTGTAAGCTGGTTCTCTTCTCTGACCAGAGGGAGGGAAGAGGGTAAAAAGAAGGACCTGTGACACCAATACCACTTTTGATGTAAATTCAGTTTCCAAGTGAGAGACCCTGACACCAGGAAGTCTGTCAGCTTGGGACTCAATGACAGTCTCAGTAGGATGCACCTCTCCATATCTGTGAAAAGAGGGTGAATTCTAACATTACATGCTTACACATAGATTATATGCATGAATGTACATATATGTGCATATGACATACATGTGCATTTCTATGTGTTTATAACTATGGTTTATATTCTTAAAACTCATGCTGGCTATAGTGTTGGATTAAAGAAAGTTGAAGCCGGGTGGTGGTGGCGCACGCCTTTAATCCCAGCACTTGGGAGGCAGAGGCAGGTGGATTTCTGAGTTCGAGGCCAGCCTGGTCTACAGAGTGAGTTCCAGGACAGTCGGGTATACACAGAGAAACCCTGTCTCGAAAAACAAACAAACAAACAAACAAACAAAAAGTTGAGAGTAAAACAGGAAGTTTAGAATGACCATCTCTATTCCCAAAAGCCCATTCTCTCCCGCACTGGACAACAGTGTCTTATACTCTCAACTCCTGGGAAGTCTGCTGAGTATGTGTGGGTAATCCAATCAAGGGACAATGAAGCTCAGTGACTGAGGCCTTATACTCCTGAGAAAGAGAGTTAGGTGTATATTTTTTGAGCTTTCTTCAGCCCAGCCAGCCAATGACTTCTTGTTCTGAAGGCTCTACCAGAAGTTGGAGCCTCTCTGAAGGTACCTCTACCAGAAGTTAGAGGCTCTCTCATCTGGCTCCTTGTCATCTGTGAAGAGAAGAGCTGCCTCCTCACACACTCCATCTGACACTCCCACACCCATACTGGAATGCAGAATGAGCAAAAATTAAATGTGTTGCATTCATTGACCTCAGTTTTCAGCCCCATTTTGTTTCCTCAAGCTAACGGAAGTACTCCTAAGAAAACATGGGGACATCACTCAAAGTTGTTACAGAAAAACTGGAAGGATCTATAACTGCCTGTCACTGTGCCAGCACATGGTAGATGCTAAGTAAACACTAGCTAGAAACTGCTAACACTTGCTTTTTTTTTATTTATCATTTGTTTTCTAGATAAGTGTAGCCCACCACACATATTTAGGCCTGAGTCTCATTCTCTGGTGGATGACAGGTTTGTACCACAGCTCTAAACCTGTGACAATCTTTGACCACAACCACAAGATGGACAAAGAAATCTGGGAGCCATGGTAACTGGGAGGACTAGTTAACTTTCTCCTTTCCTCCACCTTCGATTATTTTCATCAAGGAGAGATAACAAATACATTGATACCAGGTCTGTAGGTACTCCATGTGACTCCCTTAACAAAAGATACAAAGGAAACCAGAAAATTATGTTGGATGGACACTCAGTAAATCCTTATTTTCTCTGTAAAGACTTATAGCCCTACTAGGTAAACCAGGGGGAAATATAAATATAGGAGATTGTTCAGTAGTTAGAAGCATGCATGGCTCTATTCAAGGGCTGGAGCTCAGATCTTAGTATCCACATCTGGCAGATCACAAATACTCATAACTTGAGCTCCAAGGGATCTGATACAACACCTGCTTCTGAAATCCATGGGCACATGTAAACACATGTATGTGCACACACACACACACGCACACACACACACACACACACACACACGGACATGCTAAGTAAACACTAGCTAGAAACTGCTAACACTGCTTTTTTTTTTATTTATCAGTTGTTTTCTAGATAAGATAAGTGTAGCCCACCACACATATCTAGGCCTGAGTCTCATTCTCTGGTGGATGACAGGTTTGTACCACAGCTCTAAACCTGTGACAATCTTTGACCACAACCACAGGATGGAAAGAGAGTTACACAAACTTTACTTTTTAAAAATTGAAAATATTAATTATTATAGTTCAAACAGTCACAACTCTCAACAAATTAATGCTAAGGAACTTGCTAGTTTTTATTCTGGATGTCTCTGAAATGTTATCAAAACTGCAGTTCTCCAGAGTCCTTGCTCTAGGCTTCCCAATAAGAGAGAACATTGGGATGTCTCCACAGCTCGTATTTTTGGTACAGGCACTGTGCATCATCTGTTTATATGACAGTGCTTCTCAGTAAAAACCTGGGCTGTGACTACAAAAGTACCACTAACAAGCTCTGTGATTCTGGAGAAAGCACCCTCCATCCTCCACAGCTGAGCATCATCGTGTGTGAAACACTAATAGTAATAGTCACCCTGTCTGCATCCTAGGGTTGTCACAATGATCAAATGAGATGGAATAAAAGCAACAGTGCTTTGAAGAGCATCCTCAGCCCACAGGTGCACGGGGGCGGGGGATACTTGATGTATTGTGGTTATTATGGGCTGTTGTGGTCCTCCTGCTCAGGATGATTTGTCTCAGAGGATTTTCTTTACGCACCGCAGGGACTGAAAAGAAGGGGCTTTTCTTCTCCACTTGATGCATAGTACAGCTCTGAAGGGAGTTTGCCGACTCAAACACGTAAACAACCTATTTTCTCAGAGTTGATTTTCCTTACATAGAAATGAACAACTTCCCTCCACCCTTTCTTTCTGAATACACATAAATTCCTGTCCCCCTGAGAGATTCAACTGCTTCATCTCTATAACCGGCTTACCATTCTAGGGGCTTGCTAGTCTCTCAATAAACTCATAAAGTAAAGACGTATTCCTCAGATCTAAGAATCTAGCCATCTATTTTTTAAACAAGTGGCATCTCTAGGGATACCTACTGAAATTTTTAGGAAATCAAAGGACTTGTGGGACATGATGTGTAACCATCCATACACCTGAGAAACACTATGAGGCTAGCAGGAAGAAGAAAAGGGTTGCCCAGGAAGCCTTTCTGTCTAAAAGCCTAATCTACGTGGTAAAAATGCCCTTCCATAGAAAGATTTGCTCTTTGGGGTTATAAGCCTTTTCTGTCATACAGAGTCCTGTGTAATAAGGCAAATAAGAGTATTTGATTAACCGGTGTACTTTGGTGAACTTTCTCATAGCAAATTTGAAGTAGAAGACAGAAGAAAAAGAAAGTAAAAACTTCTGGCAAAACACTGTATTTTGTTTATAGATATCCAAGTAAATAATTATAAATACTATAAAAATGGAGACACGGTAATCTAGAAAATGAATTGTGAATGTGGCAATATTATAGCAATGTTAAATTCAGTGAGTAGATTTTGAGTCTAATGGACAAATTATTTTTAAAGTAGGTTAAAAAAGAAAAGATTTATACGTTTGTGTTTTGAGATTCAATTTTATCAAAGTAGGTGTGAACATGAAATGGGTTCACACCCATTTAAGATGTCCATAAGTTCACATCTTAACACTTCTTAATCTCTAGATAGTGGTACTGTTTCAAAAGACTGTAGGATGGTTTAGGTGGGGCCTTGCGGGAGGAAGTGAGTCACTGAGGGCTGGCCTAGAGTTCTATAGCCTTTCCCCATTTGTGGTTCTCTCTGCTTCCTGTTTGCCAATACAATGTGACCAGCCAGTTTCCACTGCCACACATAGCACACCATGATGGGCTATGTCCCTCTAGAACTGTAAGCCAAAAATCAGCCATTTTCCACTTAAGTTGTTTTTGCTTAGTTTATTGCCACATAAGAAAAGAATACAATACCATAGGAAACCATTGTAACTGAGACACTTTGCATAACACCAGGGATTCTAAAATCAGGACAGATCTAAGAGTGGATAGAAGCTCCAGCTATTCATTTCAATGCAAGTTAATGCAACTAGAAAGTAACAATTCTCAGCAATGTGGAAAAGGGACCCTGACCACAGTTTTGGCAGAGGGATGATTTCAAAGTTGTTTATAAGCATGTCACCTACAGAGGATGGTGGGGAACATGGTGTTCCAAGCACCAGAAGCAAGCATGTAAGAGCACAGTACTGTGTGTCCTGTTTGCCGCTGTCCATGTACATACACAAACATGTATGGTATTGCTTAAGCAAGATTAAACAGTCTGGTGTCATCAGGCCATCCTAGAAATCTCTCAATGACACATTATGTTTGGACTTTATGAAAACAAGAAGATGTCTGAGATTTAAAAAGAGAAAGTAACATTGTCATATTTATTTCAGGGGGAAAACTGTATAACCAGAAAGGCAGAAAGATGTGTGTGGTATGCAACAAAGAAAACACAGAGAGAAAAATCATTCCAACTTGGTGAATAATTGGAATGTGGGTGGTAAGAGATGTCTGGTTAAGGATAACTCTCGGCTTGAAATTCTCTGTTCAGATTAGAAAACAAAGGAGTGACTGTTTTGTGGCACAGCAGGACTGATTCATTTTTAGAAAACATTCAGATTTCTCTTAATTCAAATTATAGTGCAAGACCTGAGAAAAACCACTAAGATATAAAAAAAATATATATAAGAGAAATTTGACTTTCTCCAGTTTACCTAATTTCCCCCACTGACTAGTTTCAGTGCTACAAATCTTAACTATTCTACACATAATCACAAGTGATGTCAAACGTATTTATGTTATAATTTATGAAGGCACAGTAAATAGATAGGAGGGGAGAGGCAGGGGTTATGGCTTGGTGAGAACACTTTCTGAGAAAATCTGAGGACCCATGTTCAAATCCCAAGCACCCATGTAAAAAGCCCAAAGTGGCTGAGCATGTGCCTATAACCCCAGTGCTGTGAGAGGTGGGGCAGAGATGGGAGGATCATTTGGGCTTGCTGGTCACCTGTTGCCAGAGTCAGAAACAGACCTTGTCTGAAGGAAATAAAGTGAAGAACAAAAGAACCGGACATCCAATGTTCTCTTTCTCTGGTCTACACACTCATGCTCACGATTTCTATACCTACCTACCTCAGATAACTCTCTCTCTCTCTCTCTCTCTCTCTCTATATATATATATATATATATATATATATATATATATATGTGTGTGTGTGTGTGTGTGTGTGTGTGTGTGTGTGTGTGTATCTGTCATGTACACATGCAAGTGAGTGTACATGTGTGCACATACACACACAGATTTTAAAGAGCTGATAGAAGACTTGTACTTTTAATCTTGTTCCTGTGAAACCCAGTGAATATATTTTCAGTGTAAAGACTTATACCATGAAAATAAAGAAAAGGGAAAAAAAGGACACAATAGCTATAGAATTTTAGAAGCTAGTAGGCAGATGGAGCAGAACAGTTTACTTAACAAAAATAAGAAATCCCAGTTCTAATAAGTTTCAAAAAAGTTGAGAATCACACAATTATACCACATAATGGACAAGAGGCTCCAAAAGTGAGTGCTGGAGCTTGTGAGTGCTGGAGCTTGTATCAAGGCAGTGGTGGCACATGGCTTTAATCCCAGCACTCAGGAAGTAAGGTCCAGTAGATCTCTTTGAGTTTAAGGCCAGTTTGGTCTACAGAGAGAGAGAGTTCCAGGACAGCCAGGGCTACACAGAAAAACCCTGTCTTGAAAACAAACAAACAACCACTACAAACAACCAAAAAAGAGTATTCTCCAATTGCTCCTGGGCTAATCATGTGGCAGTGATAGAATCTTGAAGAGAGTCTCTTTGTTGTACTCTTGGAAGGACACCAGTATGTCTGATCCTCCTCTCTCTCTCTCTCTCTCTCTCTCTCTCTCTCTCTCTGATCATCCTCCTCTCTCTCTCTCTCTCTCTCTCTCTCTCTCTCTCTCTCTCTCTCTCTCTCTCTCTCTCAAGTTCTGGGAGTAATATTCTTATTGTTAATCCAAGCAGCAGAAATGTGAGATGAGACATTACTACATTATTTATAAGGTGTGTATATATTATACTCCTCTACTATGTAACCATAAAATTCCCAAGACAGACAGAATCATTAGAATCCAGAGGCAGATATATAAGGGAAGATGTATTATGGGATGAGCTTGTGCAGTTATAAAGCTAAATATTCACACAGTTGGCCACTTGCTACTGGTGAACTAGGGAAGACAGTAGTATAATTCAGTTCTGGTTCAAAGACTTGAGGGACCAATGGTACATGCTTTGGTGAGAGTCTTAAGTGAGTCATCCAAGTATGCCAAGGAGCAGGGAACGATGGGTATCTCAGACAGACCAATTCTCTCTTCCTTTGCCATTTTGGTCTCTGTGGGCCTCTGGAGACAGAATGAATTGATAATGCCAATCATGCTTGGCTGATTGCTACTGTCCTCTAGAAATATCCTCACAGACAGAGCCAGCAAGAGTATTTGCTAACTTTGTGAACCCTGTTTGGGTCAGTGAAGTTGCACTGTGAAATTAATCATTGCAGTAATGCCATAGTTGGTGAACACAAAAACAAACATCATAGATGACACGTATCTCTTTGTGTTGATCTTTTAACTTTACATTATTTATATGTGAGTATGCATATCAGTGTGTTCAGGTGAAAATGTGTGTTTGTATGCACTCAGAAGCTCTCATTGGCCTCTAGTGGTCTGCTCAGCATAAATGCAGATATGTGACCTACAAGCTTTTTGTACTACTTATTACATGAAAAAAGTCCAGATACTTTTCCCATGGTTCTGACTCTAATAACAATAGCTAGTTGCCATTGTACTAAAGTGCAATGAAAGGAAGCCCAACATTCACAATTACCACTTCAAAGAAATGATATGTGTTGGATTCTCAGGAACACAAAAATAGTTCTTGCTAGTTTAACAGCCCAATGCTGCCTCAGTGTTGAAATCACATCACCCACAAAGATTGCAAAAAACAGTTACATAGTTGAAACAAGAGAAAGAAATAAGCTTTCTATCATTGAATGGGAAGATGTTTTCAAACTGCTTAGACTGCGTGTTAACCTTCATGGGTTGAAATGTTTTTAATTGTATGTCACATTAATGTAGTTTTTGTGTTATCAGTTAAGTTATAAATTTAACTTTAGCTAAAAAAATCCCAACACTTTTAGCATCAAAAATTTAAAATCTTTAACAACAACAACAACAAAAAATGTGTAGTTAATGCAGGGCATCTTTTTCTGTGTACGAATGGCAGAATTTCTCTAGTTTCTTCTGCTGCCCTCATTATACAAAAGCGATGAGCTCAGGTCAGAGGACCACGCAGAGGAAGGCCTGTGGGGAATTTGCGCAGGTGAGTTATTGGCTTGTGAGCTAGGGTTTTATTGTGGATGCTCCTGAAGAATAGAACCTGAGACCTACTGCTGACCTTCAACAGATAAATGTTTGTGAATGAGCCTCTTTCTTTGGACCTCAGGCTGTGTATCCCCAATTCAAATCAGTTTACCTCAGACCAGAGGCTTAGTCAATAGTCATTTAAGGTTGGGAGTTTGTTGTTGATGCTTCATTCAAATGCTCTTTTTTATTTGTAGTATTTTTTATTATATTTAGATTTAGTAATACTTTCTAAAAGTTATTTACTTTATTCTACATTATGCAGATAAGTGGGAGGGAAAGAAAATATTCTCATGACTGTGGGTTACCATGGAGGGCAGAAGAAGACATCATATACCTTAGAGCTAGAGTTAGAGGCAATTACAAATCACTCAAAGTATTTTGGGGGAAACTTGGGTCCTCTAAAACAATCACTAAACCCTCTTAAATACTGAGCCATTTCTGCAGCCGTCAGTGACACATTCTTCACTGTCCTTCTAATATATATTTTATAAAATGGAAGCCATCTTATAACTGCACAGAATCTCACAGATAAAATGAAAACAAAATGCAGACCACACCATAGCTAGGAGCATGACTTAGTCAGGATAAAGCTTGTCTCGCATCAGCGAAGTATCAGTTTCATCCCAGAATCACATAAAGCATGGCTCAGTCAGGAGAGCACTTGCCTAGCACTAGTGAAGCCTGTGTTTAATTCCAGAATTTCAAGACTACCAAACCTAACCATAAGCTTAACTCTAACCCTACAACCAGGAGATGGGGACAGGATGGTCAGGAATTCAAGTCATCCTCTACTATAAAGTAACTTCTAAGTCAGCCTAGGATAGAAGGGATCTTTTCAAAAAAAAAAAAATTAGAGAAGATGATATAGAACCCCTACTCAAATACATACATAATAAATGAAAACATGTGCAAAGAACATATTAATTAAAAAGCCAAACCCACATGTACTAATGTGGGAAAATGTGAAGGAGGTCCTGGAGTAAGACTACAGGGAAGGGATGAGAGAGAGAGAACTCTGCAGTCAAGGTCACAGACTGTTCTTGGAGAGGACCATAGTACCACTCTCAGTATCTAGACAAGACAGTTCACGACTTCCTGTAACTCCAGCTTCAAGGGATTCAATGTAACTTACACACACACATACACACACACACACACACACACACACACACACACACACACACGTAAAATAGATTTTAGAAAAAGAAAAAAGAGATATAAACCAGTAGAAGTTCTGAAGAAATTCAAGACTTCGAAGCTAGAGGTGGAATGGAATACATTATATGTGAACACTATGGTTGGAGCCCAGTGATTGTGACAAGAGATAAGAACAAAGAATCAAAGAAAGACTAGATCACACAGCCTTGGCAACATTACAGATATATCTATCTTAAGCCTTAGAAGGCTTTCATCAGAAAGTGGCAGACAAATCTGTACTTAAAAATACCACACTGGGACTGGAGACGTGGTTCAGCTGTTAAGAGTGCTTGCTGCTTTTCCTGAGGACCCGAGTCCAGTTCTTAGCACCTGTATCAGGCAGATCCCTCGCCACAGAAGGACCATGCAGGGGTTTTCCTCACCTACAACTAGAGAGCAAGGAGCTGGAATCCAGAGAGGTACTCACCCCCATGAAATGATTGAAGGTGAGTTTCCTATGGTATTGTGTTCAATGATGGAGTCATAAAACTCTCAGGTTAACTCTTGAACATTACCACAGATCATCCTCCAGTCCATGCAGATGATGCCTCTGTTACCTAACTCCTTTGTGGTACTCTGTGCTTGCACTGTAGCTATGGGGTTATCAGTGCTGTAGCATGTGTGTAGTAACAATAGTGTGGATTGGTCCCTCCACAATGAAATTCTTAATAAAATACCTGTTCACTTTGACACCCCGGAGACCACTTCTGAAGGCTTTTCATTTTTGTTATTGGATATTAATTTGTGACAAGTGGTCTTTGTGATAGTTAATGTCAACTGTCAATTGATTTAATTGGGAAGCAAGTAAATGACACATCTAGGAGTGGATCAGTGACGACATCTCTAGAAGGTATTAATTAAAGGGAGAAGACTGTCCCCTGGAGTGGGCAACACCTTCTGGCAGGATCCCAGTTATAAACATTTTCAAGGGGAGAGCAGTATTGCTTGCCTGACTGCGTTCAATTCATCCTGGTAAGTACACCTACCCTATTGCTGCTGCTACTACTCCTGTTTTCTTCTGTTACCACAAGACTCCAGTTTCTTCAGCCTCTTAATGTTGACTAGCAACTAGAAATTCTCTCAGAATTCTTTCAGTACCATACTGAGACTATTGAGACATCCAGCCCCTTGGTAGTCAGCAAATCTGTGCTATAATGTTTGTTATAACTACCCAAAGGACTAGAACTCCAGCAAAAGGGTTCTGTATTCCTTACTTCCACTCATGTAAATGGTGCTTGATGGTGCAAAATTACAGATTGTTTTGTGACTTCTGATTCTCTCTTTAACTTAAGAAATTCAAGCAGATCTTGAGAAATGAGAAACTAGCCCCTATAAAAAGACAAAGAATCTGGGAAGGCGCCTTAGTCAGTAAGGTGCTTGCAGAGCAAGTGAGTGTGAGGATGTGAGTTCGGATCCCCAACCATGATGTGCTGGCTAGTCTATGTCAACTTGTCACACAAACAGGAGCTAGCCAAAAGGAGGGAACCTCAACTGTGAAAATGTTCCCACAAGATCTAAATGTAATGCATTTTCTTAATTATTGATTGATGGAGAAGGGCTGAGCCCATGGTGAGTGGTGCCATCCTGAGCTGGTGGTCCTGGATTTGTTCTATAAGAAAGCAAGCTGAGCAAACCAATATGAGTAAGTTAGTAAGCAGCACCCTTCCATGGCCTCTGTATCAGGTTCCTGCCTTCCTTGAGTTCCTGTCCTGACTCCCTTTGGTGATGAACAGTGATGTGAAGTATAAGCTGAATAAATACTTTCTTCCCCAACTTGCCTTTTGGTCTTGGTGTTTTGTCACAGCAATAGAAACACCAATTAAGACAAGTGACATTTTAAAAATTCTGGTGTGGTGATATATCACTAAAATCCCAGCACTGGGGAAACACAGAGAAGTGGATATCTTGGGCTTGCTGGCCATCCAGCCTTACTAAATTGTTAGTGAGAGACCCTGTCTCAAAAACATAAAATAGAATAAAAATGAAGTAGCCTAATCAGAGAAGTTTCTTTATGCAGCAGGTAGTGTTAATGGAGAGATTCACAGCTGGATAAAGTGAGAGCATGTCACAGGGGGATGAGTTACCTTAACTTTTACTCCTGCCATTTTACTCGGGGCATATATTAGAAGTAACAGAAAAAATTTGAGGAGCTAAAAGTCAGAGAATATTGCTACAAAATCATGTCTTCTACACAGGACATGGCCTTTGCCCTTGTGAACTCACACCAGCTGTGGTTAGCAGCACACAACTTTCACAAGATAGCATGGAGAGAGCTCATGAGCACCACTTGGAGCTGAGATGCTCTTGGCATTTGAGGGCTACGGAGTGAGGGAGATTCTATGCATTGTTTTATTTTATGTTAATGTTTTGATTTCATATACTCTGGCCATCATGTGAATATCTGGTGTTTGCAAACTCTATAAGAGGACATTGGATCCCTGAAAACTGGAGCTGCAGACAGTTTTGAACCACCAAGTGAGTGCTGGGAATCAAACATGGGTCCTCTGGAAGTGCCCTTAATCACTGAGCAATTCCTTCAGACCCAGTTTTTGTCTGTTTGGATGACTGGCTAACTTGAGGATGTTTGTTTGTTTGCTTGTTTGTTCACAGTCATTTGGTCCATGGTAGGGTGTCCATACTTCATTGGATAGCTCCACACCCATGCACAAATTAGCGCTAATTGAACTAAGTGGTTATTTTTAAACAGAAGACATGAAATTTGGAAAGGGTGGTCGAAAAGTTTTGAGAGGAGGCAGAAGGGAAACCTTAAGGTGTGTGTGATCTAAATACATTATATTCATGTTTGAAATTACCAAAGAGTAAATGAAGTTTCTTTTTTAAAGTAAGGTGGAAAATGGTTGAAGACACAGTCACTTTGTGTCCTCCACAAGTGTGCACACTCATGCAAGTGCCCCATGTAAACATCTGTACAACACATATACACAAGTACTGAGGACATTTTCCTTCTTGGTTATTCTACATTTCCCACAATTCTCAATGCAAACAGGAAGCAAAACAAACAGGTCCGCTTCCTAAGGGACAGTACAACCCATGCATTGGTGCTTCCTCTGACAATGTAACTGATACTGAGAAATGCAACTTGAAGCACAGTAGGAAATGCTCTGAGACAGGTTCTCACTCAGCAGTCTTGAATAGTCACTGACACATCTAAGCTCCAGCTTCCTTGTTTGTCCAGTGGAGGTACTGAAGCCATAGAACTGTTGTTGAAATTTCATGCTTATAAGTGAAAGAAATCATATGGCATGGTGTTTTCCATGTAGCTTACAGGTATTGTTCCACCACACTTAATGCTTCTTTTACTACTGTGAAGAAAGGTCAGCTGTTGAGTTGGTCACTGCACCAGCTAGGCTCCCAGAAACAATGACTAAGCAATGTTCACAATTCTATTAGAGTCCTGCTTTGCTGTGCATCCCTTTCTAGTAATGAAATATAGCTTTTTTAGTGTCAAATCTGATTAAGCTGATGTGAGAAGATTCATAGCTGTATTGATTTTTCCCTTGGTGATCATATTTTTCATGCTTTCTAACACTTGTACATGCCTAAACACAGAGAAAGATGTCTGAAAGAACAGCTATTGTTTAGAAGTTAAAGAGAATGTAGACAAGGAGATACGCACCCATGCTTTGTGTTAAAGATAAAATGGTAAAGAACATTCATAGACAATGAACATTACCATTTGCCAAATAAAGACAACCCCATGGAGATGAACATAAACTCTCAGAACTGGAATAGACCAGGGAAAAGCTTGATAAGTTCCCTTTATCTTAAAGGTAAGAAACAATGACTGGAGGGTTGACTTGGTGGATAAAGTAACTGAACAAGCATAAAGACCCAAGTTGATAATTCTGGAATGAACACAAAAGTCATCCATATTCCCACTGTGGAGGGAAAAATATAGGGAAATCCCAAGGGCTTACTGAGCAGACAATTTAATTGAATCAGGGATATCTATATTCCATAAGAAATTGTGTCATATAAAACATAAGATAATGGGGGATAGAGGAAAAAAATCAGCATTAGACTCTGGCCTCTAAACATGCTCACACACATAAATTTATACACACACACAGAAGCATATACACATTTAAAAATAAGTGAGAAACATGGATCAATGTATTGATGACTTACTAAAAATTCACATTGATTAATTCAGAGCTCTCAATTCCAATACGAGTCCTCTTCTCAGCCAGTACTGAATAGTCACCGATATGTCTAAGCTTCAGTTTCCTTGACTATCCAACTGAGATACTGAAGTCATAGAACTGTTGTTGCAATTTCATGCTTATAATGCTTGCAAAAATTGTGTGACATGGCACTTTTCATATAGATTACAGCTATAGTTAGACTACACTTAGTACATATCCCTCACCCAAGATTTGCATTAAGACCCCACCTTGAAAAGGCTAATCAATCAAATACATAGTGCATATCATTCACAAAAACATCTTGAAGGACTCCTTTAAGGAAATTTTAAAGTTAACCACTATTCTAGTCTTACAATGCATTTTTTGGAATAAAATCATGCTTGTGTTAGTATATGAGCACCTATATGCAGAAAATTGCAATGGCCTTTTGAAATAAATTAGTCAAGAAAACATGGAGATTCTTGAAGTATGGAAAGTCAACAAACCCATGAAGGAAGAATGCAATCTGAAAGGACATCAGTGATATAATAATCCCACAGTGCCATGGTAAACTCCTCATCCTTCCTCTCTCACTGAGTCACATCAGTTCTGAGGCATGGCCAGTGACACAAGGCCACCCTGGAGGAAAATTATGGACAATGTCAAAACCTGGAGAGAAGGAAGGGATAGGACTCTGTAGGCAGCCGTGTTTATAGTTGCAAAGTCGTATGACTAGCACCTGACAATGTAAGCAGCTGGCTTCCAGCGTGGCCAGCTCAGCTAAAATGGTAAACAAGTCCTTTGTGCATACCTCGTGCCCCTCCCGAGCGGGCTTATGCTAATGAAGTATTGGCAGCTTAACCTATCCTGAGAGGACACATCACCCAGCCCGCCTAGGGCAGTTATATAAGCAGCTCATTTCTGCTGCTTGAGGTCCCCAGCCATACGTCCCCATCCTAGGCCCCGGTCCAGTTCCCCATCCCTAAGTCAAGAGTCGGTCCTGGAATAAAGCTGACTGAGAAGGATCCGACCGTGTCATGTCTTACTTGCTGGTCAAGGCGGACACGACAGGACTCCAAGGCATTTTGAAGTCATGTGTTGTAAGAATGGATTAGAGAACACACAGGAGGTGGGATGCAGTGAACTTAACTCACACTTTGAATGTCACGTTTATCTCCTATCAAGAGATAAATTCTCTCTGGGACACACAGGTCTTCTGCTAAATTCCCAGTGTGTTTCTGTACTTCCATTTATTATGAGAAATCTTAAATCAATTATTTGATATTTCCTCTCCCGTTCTTCCCCCCTCACTGGTCCTCCTCTCTTTCTTTCTGATTTTTTTTTTTTTTTGACACAAGGTCTCACCTCAACTGGCCTTGAATTCACTATGTAACAAGGATAACCTTGAACTTCTGATTCTTTTGCTGCCATTTTCCAAGAGTTGTGATCACAAGGGTGTACCATCACACATAGGAATTACTCATCATTTTTAAACTCCATAAAAACTAGGACTACTGTGTGTATGTGTGTGTGTGTGTGTGTTTGTGCGTGTGTGTATTTGTGTGTGTCTGTGTGTCTGTGTGTGCTCACGTGCACACACACACATGCAAGCATGTGCATGTGGCTGGGGGAGTCCTTCCATGTCTATCTGTGTATCTGTGATATATGGTTGTGTATACACATGTATGTGCTTGTGTGTGCCCTTCTTCCTACACATGCAGAAGCCAGAAAGCCACAGCAGGAGATCTTCTCTGTACATCTATCTTATCCCCTTATATCATACTGAACCTGAGGATGGCCATATTCAGGTAGTTCCAAAAATCCACAGGCCCTTAGAGCAGGGTTTCAGGCATTCATTCATCATTGCCTCGACTTTTTAAGACTAAGCAATTTCATATCCTTATTTTTAATTTATTGTTTGAGAATTTCATGCATGAATATAACTTAAGTTAATCAAACCCATTCCCTTCCTTTCAATTCCTCTCAGACTCCCCTGGTCTCTTTCCCTCCCATTTTCATGCACATTTTTGTAAACCCAGTAAATAATATAGTGTTGCTAAAATTCACAGGAATGTGGGGCTAGAATTGGAACATGGACTGCCTGTCAGGGTTCACATCCAAAGAAAACTGACATCCTCCCTCCTCCATACCAATCAATTGCCAATAGCTCCTTGTCTCATGGACCTCTGTTCCAGCCACAGCTACTGATCTTGTTTGGGTTCTGTGCATTTACTCACATCCTCTGTGAGTTTCTGTATGCTATGCCCCCTTTATGTCTGGAGAACACTTCTCAGTAGTCCTCTACTACATCTGGCTTCCTAGACTTTTAAATGTTTTAAGGAAACCCAGCAAAAACCCTGCTGCTTCCACAGCAAGCCCTCTTTCCTACAGAGCCATCTCTCCAACCCCTATCTCTCCTTTGCTACTTTATTTTCACTCTTTGGAAGGCTGTTTACATTAAGACCATAGGCTGAGTGAGCAAGGGCCTCTACAGGATTGTTTCGAGAAGACAGACTAATAGCACCTCAGTGAGGTTGTCACTGAGCAATTTCAATGTTGTATCAGAGAATCCCCTCTTACACACATGCACCAGTCCCATCAATACATCATGGAGAAGGAAGCCTCTACATATCTTCCCTCAGGAGTATAGCATCCATTCCTGACTGGGAAATCTCATCAGGACTACCAAGTTTGAACCAGGCTTTGAGCCCCAGAAAGATCCCTGACTGGCCTGTGATATGTCCTTTTCTGATCCATCTTCCTACATTCCTCAAAGGTGTTTTCAGGTAAATAATATATTTTCATTATATTTCTTGAAAACTGCTGGATCTCATTTTTGATACCAACATTTGATAAAGAATAGTTTTACATGTATGTATGTCAGGCCTATTGCTGATTTTAGGCCTATGGCTGATTGTAGGCCTTCAGTGTATAAGCAGGGCTGTGGAAAAACACTGAATCAGCAGGCTATAAGCTATTGTAAACAGGCAGCTCCTGTGGAAACTTACCAGCCTGAGTAGTCATAGATCTTATAAATAGGCAGCCTCAGTGGACAGTACCAACTTAGATAAGGACAAGTGAATCATAGGCAGAGTCATCACTATCTTATCCCTGTGCCCTGTGCCCTGAACCTTCATCCAGCTGATACCCTGTTCTGAATGGTATCCATACTCCCCCTGAACACCTATGCTCTGGTGTCATTCCCTTCCCCACATCCTGCCCTTTTGTGTTTATAACCCCTGTTTGAATAAGTAAATTATGGTGTGATTTAAATAAAAAAATAAGAATATTTTTACAGAATGCTAATCCCATGCAGTGTTCAGTAAGCCCTAACAATGGGTACCACTGTAAGCATTTTGAAAACAGCACATGTGCTGTTGCTGCTGTTATTCCTTCACAAAGGTTACAGAGACTGGAATGCCCCCAAATCAGGAGGACATTGCAAATTAGTTTGCTTGTTTTTTTCTTAACCAGAGTCAATGCTTCTTCTTCTTTATTTCCAATATTAACCAGAAAAGGCTCCTACTTCTGCTATTTTTCTCTGAAAGTTTAAATATTTCTGAATTGGGGCCAAAGAGATGACCCAGTGAAAGAAAACACATAGAAGCTTGGAGGTGATAGCTCATGCCTTTAATCTCAACACAGGCAGACTCACAAGGATCTCTGTGAGTCTACAGAACAAGTTCCAAGACAGCCATGGCAGTTCCACGAGAAACCCTGTGTCAGCTGAACAAAATACGTTGCTCTTGCAGAGGTTTAATTCCCAGTACTTATACTGGGTGATTCACAAGCACCTGTCTCTAGCTCCATGGAGGAAGGGATGGTTCATTTGCATATACTGTCACACAAACACAGACATTCATGCACATAATTAAGGACAAAATAAATCTTAAAAGGTTCCCATACTGTTGGGATGAGGGAAGATGACTCAGTAGGTTATGTGTCTTGTAAGCATGAGAACCTGAATTTGATTCCCAGAAATGATCTAAAAGAAAACAAAACTCTTGAGTATTATGGTACACACAGATAATCCCTATACACTGTATAGAGATTAACTCCACAGTGTATGGATTAAACCTGGGTTTAATATCCAGCTACCTTCCTAATTGGAGCGTCACAGCCAGTGAAAGACCTTCTTGTCAAAAGACATGGTAAGCTTGTATCTGGAGACTGAACTGAGGTTGTTCTCTGACCTCTACTGCACACTCTCTATACACATACCACACATACAACACACACACATACTACACACACATACACAAATGCATTCTATACTACCTCTTTGGATCTGCCATCCCAGGTGACAATGACTGGCATGTGGTGGAATGAAGTACAGATGAGATCACAGTTGTGGAGGAGATTTGGATTCAGGCTCAGGAAGACATCAGGCAACTGCATCTGACAGCATGGATAATGGCTTGATGCTGCAAGTACTTCCACGCAGTTCTCTTTCAAGACAATTCTAGCTTTCCCCTACATCCTAGTCTCTACACCTTAGGCCCTTTCCTCCCTGCCTCCTATTAGAGTACACCACCTAGTTACTCAAATAAGGCCTTCCTGACCATGATGAAGGCCCAAAGAGTTGATGGGTACTAAGAAAAAGTCAGGAAGGTAACACCATTAATTCTGCAGGTGACATTGTTAGGATTATGCAAATTCTATTCATGATGCTGAATGTGCCCAGCCCTCAGCCAATGCAAGCAGTAGGTTTCAATGACTGACTCCTAGCTGCCTCCATGAGACTAGGGACTACTAGCCTCATAGTTATGTCTGCTTATAACTCGTCATACATGATTCTGTAGCACCTTGTATACAGCTCATAAATTACTGTCACAAATACAGAAGTTCAGCTTTTTGGTACTTCAAAATGAATCAATGTTGTGGTTCTAGCCATGTACCTGAATTTTGAGGTTCAACCAAAGCTGACCTCAGCAGGATCAGATCTTCACTCTATTTCATCCATACCCTACCTCTCTTTTCTCCCTAGAGCATCAGCAAACTAGAGACATCTCATTCCCTATGCCAAGGTCTGTGCTAAAAAAAGCTCTAACTAAGAAATCTGTGAAAGTCCAGTGGGTTAGGTTCTCTTCAAACTCAGAAGTTGTAAGTATGAATTCTGTGGCTTTGTCTTTCTTCTTGCATTTGCTATATATTTGCTTTGGTTGCTGTTCTTATTTGTACATGAATGTTCATTGGGTTAAATCACTTTGCTTATCTCTGTAAAACAGAACAACTTTGATTTTTTTTCTTTTTTCTTTTATTTTCTTTCTTTTTCTTTTCTTTTTTATTTATTTATTTATTTGCTTTTAAACTGTTAATTACATGCAAGCATTAAGGTTAGTTCTAGGTTGAGAAACTAGCAATACAATGGGTGCAGATAGTCAAGGAACAAGCAAGACAATAAACACAAATCGTCAAAGAACAAGCAAGGCAATAAACAAAGTCCCATGATCACTCTCATGATCACTGTTTCTAAGGGCTTATCAGGGTGACCAAAATAGCTGAGCCAACTTCCCTGTCCTAGCCCAAAGTCATTTTCATGCATGAAGCCTACTTCTTTGTTCTAGCCTAAGACTTATATTCCTGCCTGAGATTACTTCTTTGTCCTAGCCTAAGATTTATATTCATGCCTGAAAATACTTCTTTGTTCTAGTCTAAGATTTAGATTCTTGTCTGAAATTACTTCTTTGTTCTAGCCTAATATCAGATTCCTGCATGAAGCCCACTTCCTTGTCCTTGGTCAATGTTAGATTCCTGCCAAGCAGTCCCCAAATCTCTCCACACATTCCCCTTTTTTATTTCATAAACAAAACTAAGGCTGTCTTAGGTCACTTTGACAAGAATGTCTTTCGTACCTGTCATAGAATATGCATTATCAAAAGCAATGCACTTCTGTCTTAGATTGGTAATGCTCTATGCAGAATCTTACCCATCCTTGGCTTGCCAGCTTGTTAATTTAATAACTCTATCTGGGGTCCATTTTCAGGTTCAAACCATGTACTTTGGCTGCCAACATGTTTATATTTTTAAGACAAGCTTTAATCTGATGGGCAGGAATAAAAGTCATTATAATTAGGAAAAAGTTTAAAGACACTTGCAGGGTATTTGGCATAATTCTAACACTTTTCTGGATATTTTAACTTTGCATAGTGAGATTATGAATTTAAAGAATGCTGCTCTGCTGAGCTTTGATGCTACAGATACTGTTGATAAAATTATCCATGTCCTAAGGTCAGTATTTCCATTTTGATCAAGCTTCAAGAATGGCATATATAGCTTGGTAATGCTAGCCCTTTTTGTCCTGGGAATGCAGAACAACCTTTTGACAGCATCTTCCTATCATGGCCTCCTCAAACTCTGATGGCTAAATGCCTATTAAGTGAAGATGTTCTTATGTATAAATACCATAGAAACCAATGAGTATTCAAGAATTAAAACATACATGATCCCTTTTCAAAACAAGCAAATAAGAAAGAAGAAGAAGAAGAAGAAGAAGAAGAAGAAGAAGAAGAAGAAGAAGAAAAGGAGGAGGAGGAACAAGAAGAGGAAGGGAAACACCATTCATTTGTGAGTAATAATATAGTACAAAGATATCTAGACTAGTGTATCCATACTGCAGATGCTCCAGATCCATATCTATGCTATGATGACAAGGTGTGCTTGCCTCTGTTCAGCACAAGTGGACATCTGAATGAAAACTCCTAGTCCTGGGATTAGAGAGGTTTGATCCCCTTCCCTATTGCTGGGATTTCAAGTATGCATCTCCATATCTGCTTGTTAGATGGGTTCCAGTGACAGAAATTCAGATCCTGGTGCACTGTGGAGATATTGATTTAGTTGTCTTCCCAGTCCAATGGTGCTTATATTTTTCTTTGTTGTTGTTGTTGTTGTTTTTTAATTTATAGTCATTCCTTTTTTCTTGTTGTTTCATCTAATGAAGATCTGTATTTACCTTCAACTTCTCCTGCTATATCTGCTGATACTCTCCAGAAATTTCTACAAACCAAACAGTAGCTTCCATGTAGTCAGTCTTTTACCTTACAGCAACTTCCTTTAGGAAACAATTTCTGGGAACTCATTATGTCCAAATTAGTGATAACATGTGTGTCACTTGACCCTTTCATCACCCCACATTTATCCAAGAAATATCTAATGAGTCCTCTGATGTGGGTACAAATAAAAACTGAGAATGCACTTATTGGCATTACACAAATTTCTTCAGAGATAATAATAAAAGAGTTTTTAAAAATTTGATGACTGTTTCAGAAGCTAATTTTATTTACTCTTCATTTTTATCATTCATAAATATTATCAAATGATGACTATCTGCTTTGTTCTTGACCAGGGAAATTGAATTCCATGAACTACTGACGACATTGATTTTTCTAAGAAAAGAACATTGGTCTGTCTTTTCAGTAGATTTTTTTCCCCCGGTTTTGTTTGGTAGTTGTATTTTTTCAAGGGGAAAGTATGTATACCTGGGAAGATTTAAAGATGTGAACATTTTTATAATAACCCAACCACAATACATAAAGTAGAATGTGAAATGACTTCATGTCCCATAGGTAAATGCATAAGGATCTATTTTGTAGACTTCTAAAACAAATCCTTCAGTTGCCTGAGATCCTTGGAGTAAACATGCCATATAAAGTCAATAAACATATAAATAAGTAATAGACTGAAGCAGCTATGCAGATGGAAAATGTAGAAGGTAAGAGACGGCTCCATGCTAGAAGCATGGGAGATAATCAAATGCTATTGTTTTGAGCAATATTTTTTTTAATCTTAAGTGTTTGTGTGTGTATGTCTGTCTATCTGCATCTCTGTGTGTGCATCTCTCTCCTTCTCGCTGTGTGTGTGTATATGTGTGTGTGCTCATTGACCTGAATGTGAGGGTAAGTTCCTGAAGGTGGCCAAAGATTACCTTGAACCATAGTGATAGGCAATTATGATCTACCTGATGTGGACACTGGAAACTGAACTTGAGACTTGGTCAATGGAAGAACAGTTGGCACTCTGAATGCCACATACCACACTACCCCATCTCCTTATTAAATCAATGCATGCAAAGTGAATGTGGTCAATGAATACCCAAAGGCCACAATAACCAACATCAACACAAATGATTAAATAAAAGGGAAGAAACTATAACTGTTCCTGAAGTGTTTTAGAAAGTGTTCTTCTAATGGTTCTCCTGTAGGGACCACAGGGGTGGGGTGAAATTATATGCTGCTAACGTTGAAACTTTTGGACAATTCAGTTACATGAAAAGTTTCTGGGCCCTGATCATGGAAGCCAACAGAGGAAACTGTCCTCTCTGGTGACCTCAGTACCTGACTAGTTTTAACTTAGCATGTGTAGTTAACTGAAGAGATTTTCCTCTTGATTAAAAGAAGAAGAAAGGTATTCAGGGACTTAGAAGACAGCTTACCCAGTAAAGTATTTGCCATTCAAGTGTGAGGACTTCTGTTCAGTCCCCAGGTCCTACTTAAAAACAATGTTGGATGAGGAAGCACACACTTGTAATCCAGGTGCTGCAGAGGTGGAGACAGGTAGATCACTAAAGTTCTCTGGAAACCAGTCTTGCTTACTAAACACCAGGCCAATAAGAGACCCTGGAGAGATTGCTCAATAGTTCAGAGCACTAACTGCACTACAGGGACTTGATACTCAGCAACCTCATGATGGTTCACAATCCTCTGTCACCTCAGTTCCAGAAGATCCAGTGTCCTTTCCTGACATCTGAAGGCACAAGGTGCACATAAAATAAAAATAAATCACTTTTTAAAAGAGGTGAACAGTACTGACAGAACAACATCCAAGTTGTCTTCTGTACATGCATGTACATGAATCTACATACAATTGTATCTGGAAACATGAATACACACATTCACAATTTTCTAACAATGAAAGTAGGTCTATTATCAGAAAAATTAGACCTGGGAGTGTCTTTGTAACTCCTTGGGGACAGTCGGCCTTGAATCTGTTTCATAGGTAAATCTTTTCTTCAAATAGTGTCTTATGTTAAAGCCTGTTACCTGAAAACTAATAAAAAGAGACTTTCTCAGGCCTCAGGGAAGCCCCATCTGTATGACTAAAGCTCTTAACTTATAGATGGAGAGATTCTAGGAGCACAGTCTGGAAGCTAAGAGGATTGAGTAAAATCTCACAGTTAGATGGAGACAGAGGAAAAACATAGCAGGTAGATAGCCTGCTCCAGTGTCAACTGAAGAAGTTAGTAAATGACCCTATGCACATAAGCTGCATGCAAATGTTTCTAAAATGCCATGCACACAGATCTGATGGAGATCTGAAGATCTGCATTTATAACTACTTCTCATGTTGTGGTAGTAAATATTAATAAAGGCTTTCTAGTCCATCTTTGATCATTTAGTTCCCAAATAAAAGACACAAAACCTTTATATTTATAAAGCCTTAATAACATTAGAGCTGAGCAGATATCAACCCTTTAAACTTTTTTGTCTACTTCCCTGCTTATAATCCAGAGATATAATTTGTCATGTTCCACCTAGGTCACTCTTACTCCAACTGGCCAGCCCTCATGGCCATGTTGTTACGATTCACCTAGCCCATGGCATTTTCTCCTCTCTCCTCTTTGCTCTCCCCTCCTCATTGTCCTCCTCCAACCCCATGCCTGGCAACCAAAACTACATCTACCTCTCTTCTACCCAGCTATAGGCTATAGGCATCTTTATTCAACCAATAATTTAAAATTAAGGAGCAAGGTTACACTGCATCATTTGGTGTACTAGAGGATTTTCTCATCCTTGAGGTAACCAGAACTTGTGTGAGAGTATTTATCATTACAATTCATAGCAACAGATCAAACCTCAATATCAAGCAGTGTGAATACTGCTTCTACAAGAAACAGACTTAGAGAAAATAAAGGAACTTCCCAGAATAGCACACAGCCAGCAATTGAGCAAACCTCCAGGGAGAATGTCTGGATTACCAAACTATCTGTCTAAAATGTCATCAACTAGAGGTTGAAGATGTAGTTCAATGGATAGAATGCCTATTTATCATGCACACTGCCCTGAGTTCCATCAACAGTACTGTGTAAATTTTGCAGGGTAGTTTACCTATAATCCCAGAACCCAAGAGTTAGAGATGGAAAACTCAGAAGGGCTAGCTAGAGAGCAAGTTTGAAGCTAGGCAGGGATGCATCAAACTTTGTCTCAGCAACAAAAACAACAATAATTAAACATTACATAAAATTAAGTTAGTCATTACATCTTTACAATATTGAGCAATCTGTTGCATTGGTTAGGTTTTTATCAACCTGACCTAAGCCAGGATCAACTGAGGAAGGAGAACATTACACTTAGAAAATTCCTTCAATTAGAATAGCCAATAGGCAAATCTGTGGGGCATTTTCTCAATGACTGACATGTGAGAGTCCAGCCTACTGTGGGTGGTCCTGGGTGGTATAGAAGCACAAGCCATTGAGCAAGCAGTAAGTAGAGACTCCTCATGGTCTCTACTTCAGTTTCCGCCTCTTGGTTCCAGTCTTGAGATCTTGCCATGGTTTTTCTCCATAAAATATTCTAACCTGAATGTTTAAAAAGGCCTTCTTTATCCCAAGTAGCTTTTAATCATTATCTTTATAACAACAATAGGAAAACAAACTAGTATGTCTGAACTTGAAAGTAGAAGGGGGATTCTGAGCAGCATAGAAAGAGAGGAAAATTTGCCAGTCCAAAATAGAACAATAGCTAATCTTTAAAGAAATAATTCAAAAGCCAGCAATGGTCGTATCAGACCTGACAATTTTTGAAATTAGTAATCCAAACTATATTTCTATAAAGTTTTACATATTTGGGGGAAGGCTTTATTCATAGAATGAATGCAGGAGATGGCAAGCCAGAGACTGCTTATAAGAACATTACTTGGTTACTAGAAGCAAAACCTCAGAAGTCCTGTATACTCTTTTTGTGGCTCTGTCCATGGAACACAGATCACGACTGTATCAACCCTTCATAGCGTGGTGTTGACCTCATCAGGGTGAGTAGCACTAACTTTTCGTGTCAAACTTTAGGCAGCCCATGACCTTGCTGTGATCTATCTGAGGCAGCCAATCAAATGGTTTTCAGGTTAAAAATAACTTAATGTGTTTTCATTTTAATAGAGTATTTATATTCAAATAATGACCTTAGAAATTGTATGCAAATTAGTGATAAAAATATGAGGAGAGTGTCTCATGGGCTTTCTTATAGCCCCTATTATAATACAATGAATACAGACTTTGATTCCTTACCAGAAGTACTACTGCTTCTGACATTGGAGGAAGAAGGGGAGGAGGGAACAACATGGAAAAAGAAGAGAAAAAAGAAGGATGAGGGAAAAGAGGATGAGTAAAACGCAGAAGGTTGTAGTAGGAGAACAGGAAGGAGAAAGAAGAGTCAAAGAGGGGAGGTAGAAGGGGTGGAGAAGAAAGAGGAAAAGAAGCAGGGGAGGAGAAGAAAGCAGAAGGAAAGGAGGAGGAAGGGTAAGAGGAGAAGAAAGAGAAAGAGCTGGAAGAGGAGGAAAGAAAGGAAAACATGTTGAAAAAGAAAGAAGAGGAGGAAGATGGAGAGGAGGGGAAAGAAGAGCATGGGGTAGTGAGGTGGGAGGGAAGGAGGAAATGAACATTTACAGGAGAATTAAACTGTTCAAACCCTAAGAATTCAGTTAGTAGTCATAGTTTCAAATAAACAAGGGAAACTTCAGGTAATGAAGATCTCACTGAGTCAATGTCAAGGATTCAGAAGACCTAGAGTTAGAAAAAGGATATATTTAGGGAATCTGACAGAAAACTGATTTCACCTCTCATTATCCACAAAGTTCTGGTGTAACTATAACCGAAGCAGGAAAGACGGTTTGCTTCCCTTGGCTTTACCTGTGGCAGATCAGTCCTGAAGATTTAAATTATTCCCACAGCAGATGCCAGCTAATGGTTGAGCGTGTTCATGTGCCAAGTATCAATAAAACAAAACTTTCAAAGACGCTAGCAATTTATCGTCTCAAGAAAGCTCAATTCCACTTGGTGTTTGCAAATGAAGCATTTTTCTGAGCTTAATCTGAAAAACCAGCTTAAACAGTTTAGAAGCCATATTGGTGCTGCGTTCTTATAAGTTGGTAAAGTTAAAAAAAAATGAATAATGAAAGAGATATATTTTGTTCTTTTCAGTATTACATTAACTGAAATAAATTACTAACACAATCATACAATCTTGCTTCCATAGGAACTGAAATATCCCTGTAGTATGATAGAAGACATTTTATTTCTAGTATTATTCTAGTATACATAATCTATTCTTCTTCTTAAAGTTGAATAGTTACTGTCCAAAGAGTGAAACTTAAGTCCAGAAAACCCACCCTTGCTCAACTGCCCTGGAGTTAAGACACCCTTGGTAATAGTTATAATAGAAACAAAAACAGACTCATCAGCACACGGAGAAAAAAGAGCCGCATGGAAGGAAGGACTCTGTAATGGAAAGCAAGAACCTTGATACAGCTGATTCTCTGGTTTAAGGTGTGGTGGCTGAGTTTGTACCTAGTAACTCTACACAGACCCTATGTAACTTCCTTCTGAGTCCACTGTTACTCATAAGCATTCAATCATCCTGAGGTCAGGAGTCCCTAGGAAAGGAGGGGGCACAATATAATAAAAACCACTTTGTTCCTTTAGGTCAGCCCATAGCAACAGCCAGTATATTTTCATCTCCTTGTGGTATTTTGTTGTTGTTCCCAGTAAATTTTCTTTTCTCCCATACATAGCCTGTCTCCACTGGCAGGGTATGAAGTCACTCTACAGCTGTTACACCATGAAGAGCAAAGAAGGAGTACACATCTTTTCACATTATTACATGGTGTGTGGGGTGGGGTGGGGGGGTCAAAGCATACTTTTCAAAAGTTAGTTCTCTCTGTAGACAATGAGAGAGAATCCAATTTGGGTTTTCTTTCATTGCAACAAGTGTCTTTAGCCACTGAGCCACTTCAATGGCCTCAAATAATTTTATAAATACTGACCACTTTTCTTTTTTCACTGGTTATTTTATTTATTTACATTTCCAATGTTATCCCCCTTCTCAGTTTCCCCTCCACAAGCCCCCTTTCCTCTACCCCATCCCCCTGCTTCTATGAGGGTGCTCCCCCACCCACCCACTCACCCACTCCCTTACCAGCACCCTAGCATTACCCTAGGTTGGGTTATCAACCCTCCACGAGACCAAGGGGCTCCTCTCCCATTGATGCCAGATAAGGCACTCCTCTGCTTCCTGTGTGGCTGGAGCCATGGGTCCCTTCATGTTTACTCTTTGGTTGGTGGTTTAGACCCTGGGAGCTTTGGCGGGGAGAGGTCTGGTTGGTTGATATTGTTGTTCTTCCTATGGGGGTGCAGATCCCTTCAGGTCCTTCACTCCTTCCCCTAACTCCTCCATTGGAGTCCCTGTGCTCAGTCCAATGGTTGGTTTCGAGCATCTGCATTGGTATTGGTGAGGATCTGGCACAGACTCTCAGGGAACAGGCTCCTGCCAGCAAGTACTTTTTGTCATCAGCAATAGTATCTGGGTTTGGTGTCTGCAGATGGGATGGATCCCTAGGTGGGGCAGTCTCTTTAGTCTCTGCTCCACTCTTTGTCCCTGCATTTCCTTTTGACAGGAGCAATTCTAGATTAATATGTTTGAGATGGGTAGGTGGCCCCATCCCTCAATCAGGGGCCATGCCTATCCATTGGATATGGTCTCCACAGGTTCTCTCTCCACTGTCTTGGGTATTTCAGCTAATGTCATCTCTGTTGGATCCTTTAGTATACATTGTTTATCAATGACTTGTCAAAGCCAATTTCTTTATTTACCACCTAAATGAGCAACTGTTTATATAAAAATAACTTGAGCAAGCATTTAGCTGAAGTCTCTGTGAGTCATGTCTTAAGTAGGTAGCCCAACTTTCTAAAGTACTGCAGACTTCTTTTCTTGGTTTACTGCAATACCAGCTGTGTGATGCAGAGAAACACAAAGAGATAGTGGGATAAACACAAAGCACAGGTCTTAGAACCTCGATAAAATTTCAAACTTTAAAATTCTCTCCGTTTATGATAAATGTGGGCTCTGAAAACACACGGTCATCACAAAAGATTATTACAAATGTAGGGCACTCGAATATAATGATTATCCCAGATAAGATTAGAAATCAGGAAAAAAATCTCGAATTGCAAACAAACTTCTAATCTTTACCCTGTACCGCTCTGTTCCTGTGTGTTAATATGTATGTAGGTGTCCATGAAGGACAAAAGACAACCTTAGGTGTTCTTCCTCGGGAACTGCTTAGCTTACTTTTTCAGACAGTGTCTCATACTGGCTTGGGACTTGTCAATTATACTAGACTGACTGCTCTGAGAACTCCAGATTCCACTGGGAATCTAAGCACGCACACCCATGCCTCATTCACAATATTGAAGATCCATGTAGGGCAGAAGAGGCATCAGTTACCCTGGATCTGGGTTACAGTTGGTTGCAAGCCACCAGACATGGGTACTAGAAACTAAACTCAGGTCCTCTGGAAGAGCAGTAAGCACACTTAACCATTAAGATTTCACTTATTGTTCCCTTATCTTCAAGGTCTTTTAGAGATCTGAAGTCATCTATTTTCAATGTGTATTTTAATTCACCTGTAGATACAAGATGTTCTTAATATAAAAATACACTTTATGTAATTCACGGGACAAATCATGCCTTCCTTTCCCAAAATACAGATGCAAGAAGAGCCTATAGCTAGTCATCTAATTAAATTCTTTTTATAGCAATTCCAAAGCTTTGCTTTGGGCTATTTTTTCTTCTTTCTTTTCTAAAAGCTTGGATATTCAAATATATTTGGTCTAGCAAAGGACTGTTTGAAAGAACATATAAGAAAGGACATGATAAAGTAGAAGCCTACATGAGACAAAAAAAAAAATGTATTTTTACATAAAGATGGAAAGTATCAATTTTACAATGAAAGAACAGCCTCCAAACCATGGAAGAACTCTTTCTTCTCCCTTCTTCTCTTGGCTTCTCCTCTCCCTTCCCCTTCCTTTCCTTTTCCTTCTTCTTTCCCTTCCCTTCCTTTCCCTTCATTTTTCACCTGTTTTTTCCATCCTTATTAATATTCTCTTCCTTTTCCAATCTATCTTGACAAGCATCACAGACATAAAACATAGCCCTGTTGAATAGGCTCATGTTCAGCTGATGTCCCCCATATTACACATACCTGTCTCTAGTATGTTTTCCACAGCAGCCTTAGATGCTGGTCAGGGATGCAAACCATCCTGCATGAAGAACTGCTTACAAGCAGATCCTGTCCCCTGACTAGAACAATACATGTCCAGGACTGCTGCTAGCCCCAGGAGACTTTGTTCATCTGCAAATTACGTACAGCCTAATTCTAAAAGACTCATACTTTGCCAATGGCGAATGCTTACTCCTGCAGGCATGAGTTAAAAAGAAAACTGTGGCTAACTGGAATAGGACATAATGTAGATGGTTACATGCATTGCTTTGTACATGAAAAAAAAAAACAACAACCAACCAATCTTCCCCTCTGTGCCTGTTATGCAGCATTCATTGTTATGATATCCTGTATCACAATAGACCTGGCATTTATCTCCTCAGGTTTTGAGATGAAGAAATAGAGACTGTTTTATGCATATTGTCAAATTGTCTGAAGCAACCAATAGTCTCCAAAGTGTGAAACCACAAGGTGATGTTGCTATGAAGTAAGTCACAGTAGTAGGACAAATAGACACATTTGAAGTCTGCAAGTCCTGTTATATAAATGATGGAGAATATGGTCATGAAGCACTGAGAACTCAAGAATGAAAGTAGAAGAGAAGTGGTTGGACCAGGAAGAGCAGAAAAGACCCTAACAACATGAACCCTGACATTGGATCTAGGATCAATCTTGTTGGGAGCCGAAAGCGGCTATCATCTTTACAGCCATCTCGAGCCATATACCCTGACAAGAGACTTGTTTTCAACAGCCTACAACAGCTGAGCACACTCTGATAAACATCTTGTTTTTCTCACATATCTTGTTTTGCTGCTTAGTGCCCCCAGCTGCAAGGTGCACATGATCTCCACACTGCTAGGCGCACGTGGTTTCCACACAGTTAGCTAGGTGCACGTGGTCTCCAAGCTGCAAGGCACATGATGTAGTGCCTTCAGCTATGCTTGTCCACAAGGGAAAGGCACGTGGTAAAGGGTATAAATACCCAGAATTTCCTTTCAATACAAAAGACTTGATCAGACTCTGTCTTGTCTCCATTCTTCGCGTCTCTTGCCCCTCCCACTCTCTCTCTTGCTAGACCCTGACCGGTGGACCAGAGCAGCAGACCGGGCCGTTACAAAGTGGCCCTCTGAACGTGGGGCGGAACGGGCAGTTACAAATCTAAGAAACACACTTCTTCCAAGTTTTAATGCAATCATTAAAATGACTAACTCAGAACAAGAAACCCTACCCCAGGGTGGGCATTACAGGATATAAAAGGATGGAGGGAAAAGCTATTGCTTTCACCTACCTGCCTTCACAACATTCTGGTAAATGTATCAACTATATTGCTGTTTCTGTTGCCACAATCCTTTCTTGACATCAGAACCCAGCTGCCTTGACCTTAACATGGACTGAAGATGAATGGCTCATTATGAATCCTTCAAGTCTTTCTCATCATATTGGGATTGTTGTGACTGCCAGCTCTGTGTATGTTTTCAGCCTCTCTACCATGCATATAGCCATTGTTGGACTGCAGGGACAATCTAGCAAATCCTCTTTGATAGATATTCACTCTATCAGTTCTTTTTCTCTAGAGAAACCTGGTTAATATAGCTAGTTTGGTGGAATCTTGTAAAAGATAAGAGCCCCCATAACACTACTTACACACACACACACACACACACACACACACACACATATATATATATATATATCTTTTATCACAAATAAAAATCACCCATCATACATACATCTGAAAGTAGAGTCCTCTTTAAAGTGATAATGAGTCTCATTCTCAGACAGGATCTTCCTGGATCATTCATTTGATCACAACTTTTAAGTTAGAGGCTGGAATAGAACATTCTTTAGCAAGAAAAAATATATATGGAAAGCTTATCATATGGAAATAACACAATCAGAAAAAGCAATTTAATGCTGATAGTTGCTGTGAGCCTCCAGGAAGCCTTCTGAGCTGTGTTGAAGATATCATGCCTAGAGCTGCTCTGTTTGGTTTAGGGTCATTCTATGGATCAAGTTAAAAAGTTTGGATCATTAGGAGGTATGGGAGATAGTATACATTAATAGCTGATTGAAGACCTAGGGACATAGATAATTTGGTAAATACAAAGCAGAAAGTAGGACATGGTTTAATCCCTGGGTTCATATGAAAAAGCTAGGTGTAGTGACAAATCCTTGTAATCTTAGCATTGCAATGATCCTTGCGAGTTTATTGGCCAGCCAGTCTATCTACTTGATCAGTTCCAGGGCGGTGAGAGATATTAGTTTTAAAAACAAAACAAACAAGCAAACAAATGCAAAAGAAACAAAAAAACCAAGATTACAGAACCAGAGGAATTACATCAGAGGTTGTTTTTTGGCCTCCACATTCATGTATGCCCACACAAGGAAGTATGCACAAACATATACCCACATATATATCAACACACATACACAGAGAAAGCTGATGGAGGTTCCTAATTCTGCTTGTCTCTATTTACTGCTGTCCATTATAGCATTTATACTGATAACTGAGTCAATTAGACTAGGCAGACTGGGAGCTGACACAGCGTCCTGTGCATCCCTGGTGTCATCCACTCATATCTGCATACCCTCACTCTTTCTTTTTTCTATTTTATTTCCAGAAAACTGTGTTCCAAAATATTCAGTTGTTTCTTTCCAATTGTTTTTAAATTGTTCGTTTGGGCACAAGAATCTGTGGGCAAATTGTCAAAAGCTTATGCTGACAATTCTGCTTATCCTCAGCACAGCATTTTTGGGTCCAATCAGGAAAAGGTCTTCCTATGTTCTGTAAGTATGCCTTCATCAAAGCTGAAGTTCCTACTAATGCTTTCTTAGAGTCACATTGATTTTGTGAAATCTCTTTGCACAGAGGAATGTCGAAGGCTAAAAATAGAGAACAATCAACTATGCCTTGCTCTACAAAGAAGCATGTAGTAGAATCATATCCACATATGTCTTTCTATGTTTCTGAATGTATTTATTTGCCTAAGTATTTATTTGGCTGTGGTATAAGATACAGATGTCACAGGGCTGGAGAGATGGCTCAGTGGTTAAAAACACTCGCTACTCTTTAGATGACATGGGTTCCGTTCTCAGAACTCAAGTAGAGTGTCTAATAGGCACTGTAATTTCAGATCCCGAATACCCAATACCTTTTTCTGGCCCCAATAAGCACCATGCATATGGTATACATACATATTCAAACGCACATGCATGAACATATAAAGTAAAAAAATTATCTAATGCTTAAAGGCATAAGAAGATATCTGTTCCTACTCTCACCACTGTCTTCTATACAGGGATCAACCATGAAGCTTGGTGATGTTCTGGAACAACCTAGACCTTTGAATCCTAGCATGCTGTCATCTAATGTCTGTCTAGTGCTTTATTCCAAGTATTTAACCTTGTGCATACTGGGATTTTAAAAGACACTTTGAAATTCAGGTTGATAATTACAAAACATCTCTTGAGTAGTTTGAGATTAGTTTGATTGTGAGTTAGAAATGATTCTCATGTAGACCATGAGATGTGGATGGCATAAACCAGGTTAGAGAACAAACTAGATCTTCAAGACTGAAACATTCATGAGTAAAGCAACAAAAACAAGAGGTAATGTGATAGTCCATAGCACAGGAAGTCCACCAGGAGTCATCAGCCACAGGATTTTGCTTCTGTTAGCCATTTACCATAAGTTTGAGAGGTCCTCATTTGGAGATGAAGAGATAAGCACTAGAAAATGAGAAGGAGGGAAAGTCCAAGACCATGCCTAAGTATGCATGGCCAGAATCCTCTGAGCGAGTAAACAAATGCAATGGACGTTTTTGAGGTTGTGTGGAACTGTCTTGTTGGAAGTGTAAATTCATGTCTCTACAATGGAAGTCAGCATGGCAGTTCTTCAAAATAGATTTAATGTACGACCTAGTTATATCACTCCTGAGCAAATACTCAAAGGAATCTCTGTATTTTACGCAGAGATTCTTGCATGCCCATGTTTGTTCCAGCTCTATTCCTAACATTAATGGATTGGAACCAGTCAATGTCATCACCAGATGAAAAGACAATGAAGGTATAGTTTAGATACACAGTAGGCGTTTACTCAACTATATGAAAAACTAAACTTTAAGGAAATTGGATGGATTAGAAAGAATTAAGTGATGATCCAGAAACACTAGAAAACTACAAACCCTCAAGTTTTCAATATTCACATTGAAAAAATTTGGTGTTAGCCTTGGTATCCAAAGAATTCATGTTGTGCAGGACTTGTGCTTGTAAGTGATAACCATTTTAAGATTGTATGTTGGTTGTCCTTGTTTAGAAAACGTTATGGGATAAAGTCCCTTTATTTCATATGAGCTACATTTCCTCAAAACTGATAGTACAGAATCATAGATTACAGAGTTTTACTTTGTTACATTTTGAGATACTTAAACTTTTGATTGAAATTTTCATTTGTACTTTTTTATTATTAATATAAATTGTTATTCTTGTTTTAGCCCACTACTGTTTGTGTGTTTCTTACAGCTGATCAGCTGGACCCCTGTAACCTCAAGCTATCCATAGCGAGTATGCTGATGAATAAATACATGGGGTTGTGACAAAACAAACTCCATTTTCTCAACCCCCAATCCTTAAGAAAACCACCCAGGCAGGTGGTCTTGGGGTATATAAGAAAGAAATTTGAATGACCCATTGAAACAAGCCAATAAGCAGTATTTTTCCAAGGTCTCTGCTCCAGTTCCTGCCTCTAGGTTCTTCCTTGACTTCCTGCCCTAATTTCTCTCAGTAATGGACTGACTATGACCTGAGAGCTTATAACAGGCAATAAAACTCTGCCCAACACACACACACACATACAAAAAAAGATAACCCAGGTTCACAAAAACAAAACTACATTTCTTTCATTGGAAGATCCCAACTTTAAGTGTCTATATGTATATAAATAAAAGAATTTAAGGTTAATACAGTCTTGGCCCTAGATAGAAGACTGGAAGAGAGAAACATGAGGAACTGAAAAGTTGGGAAGCAACAAAAGTTCTAGGAGACATGAAGTAGAAACCAGACTACTGGGAGCAAGAAAGAGGGAGAAAGAAACTATAAAAATAAAGTTACTTGGAAACTGCCATAACACATCTTCATTATTTGTATGATCAGAAACGAGAAAAATAAAAGTTAATGTTAAATTAAATATAAGCTCAAACTACGAAAATTCATTAGCATTGCTGTGGGAAAAGATGTAACAGCTGAAGGAACAGGATGTCTGCTGCACTTCCTTAAAATGTCAGGGAAGCTACACACATCAACAGCAGCAGCATGGCTGACTAAGCAAGAGCTGACCAAGCACATCACTAACAGATACATTAACATGGAATGGGGAGATGTCATGTGTCCCCATCCTTAGACAAAGACCCATAGGCAACTAAGAAATGCTGACAATGAGAGAAAATGTTCTTCCCCAGGGAGGATCCCCCAACCAGCTGTCTAATTCCAAATGGTCAATCCTGAAATCACATACAAAGCATTAACATTATACATAGACATACATATACATACACACACATACACATTATACTTAACTGAGATATATAAATTGTATTTATATATTTGGAAATATACATGTGTACACACACACACACACAAACACACACAATAACAACAAAAGCAACAACAATTAAAGAGAAGAGACCATGAATTTGAGAGAAATTAAGGAGGGTGCATGGTGTGATTAGAGGGAGAAAAGAAAAATGGGAGAATAACATAATTTTACTTTACTTCAAGAACCTTAAAAAACTCCATGATTAAAGTAGGTAATATACCTATTCCACAGAAGCTTCTGAATCCCAACAGACCAAGGGAAAAGTGGGACCTCTGTACACCCCTGCCTGACTCCTAAGTGATTTTTCTTCCACAACCCCACCTCTATTCCCTTTTTCTGTTTCTTGCCCTGTTAGTTTCATTCTGTTGGGTTATGTCCTTCCCATCCCCACTCACATAAAACGGGAACTAAGACACAAGATTCAGACATATTTAGATCAGATCAAAATAACAGATTATTCATACCTCAGACCAGGAGTTAATATCTAGAATATATGAAGAAGTGAAAAAAATTAAACAACAAAAAACACCCCTCAAGTGTCAATCAGTAAATGGGTCCAAATATAAACATTCAATAAATATGTTGAAAAGTATATAACTTTCTTAGCCACCAACAAAATGCAAATTCAAACTACTTTGATGTTCCATTTCACCTCAGTCAGACTGGCTGTCATCAAGAAAACAAATGGCGCCGGGCGGTGGTGGTGCACGCCTTTAATCCCAGCACTTGGGAGGCAGAGGCAGGCGGATTTCTGAGTTCGAGGCCAGCCTGGTCTACAGAGTGAGTTCCAGGACAGCCCGAGCTACACAGAGAAACTCTGTCTCGAAAAACTAAAAAAAAAAAAAAAAAAAAAAAAGAAAGAAAGATAACATAAGGCTGGTGAGTGTGTGAGGAAAAGAGAGCCCTCCCTTGATCTTCTGCTGGGAGGAGTGTTAACTGGAATAACCAGTGTGAAATCAATGTGGAGACTTCCCAGGGAACTGCAAGTAGAATTTAGATTTTTGAAGGTACTGTATCTCTTTCCTAAAGAACACAAAATTATGGAAGAGAGGAATTATTAAATCCATCTGTCATGCACAAACATTACAGCCTTAGGGTATTCACATGCACTTATTATCCTCTGGAAACCTACCAGGAGTCAGCACCCTTAGCATCTCTAGGTATCTCTTCTCAGCTATCACAAAACATTACATCACAGCCCCTCTTACAATCACAAAGAATCTAGATTTATTGGGGAAATGTAATTTGTGAACAAGAATTTCCTTACACTTAAATATGAGATACATGCTTCTAGGGAACTCTATGATGGTTTGGTGTGTAAAACACAGGAAGAGTTTAATGAAAATGGCTGTTGGCTGTCCTTTCCTATCATTTTTTTTTTTTGTGTGTGTGTGTGTGTGGTGAGATTTTGAATTTCACTTTCTTATATTATTATATATTTCATTTTGTAATATATAATACATTATTATTGACTATATCAGCCCCACTGTGCAATAGATCTAAAAACATTTTTTCTTCTCACCTTTCTGAAACTTTATACTCTTTGATCAACAGCTCCTGATGCTCTCTGCTACCCTCTACCCGGCCTCTCAGAAGCCATTATTCTACTGTCTATTTCTCAAGGGCCTGTGCATGGCCGTGTGTGTGTGCGTGTGCATTGTGTGTGTGTGTGTGTGTGTGTGTGTGTGTGTGTGTGTGTGTGTGTGTCAAGGACAACCTCAGTCATAGGTATTCTCCCCCCACTAGTCCTAGTTTTAACCTCTGTGTACATCAGGCTACACAGTTTGAGAGCTTCCGGAGTCTCCTGTCACCTTTTATCTTACTGTATAAGCACTGGGGCTCTAGATGAGAACAACACACCTAGCTTCTCATGAGTTCTGGGAACTCATGTCCTGGTTTTCAGGAATTACTTCACCCACCAACCATGTCCTTAGTACCTCAAGCTAAGCTTCATTGATTTCTTCTTATATCTAAAGTCATAAGGGGTTGGTCTTTCTGTTCCTGGCTTACCATACTTGGTATAATGTCCTTGAGATGCATCCATATTATTGCAGGCAGCAAATTCTCTTCTGTGTAGGGGTATAGGTCTAAACCTTTTCTTTATCATTCATTCAGGAATGGACATGTGTTCTTTATGTTTCTCTGCTATTGTGACTAATGTTGCATGAATAATGGGACTCAAATATCTTTTTAACACACTGATTGTATTTCCTGTACATGTATCGTAAATAGTAGGACAGCTAGTTGCAAGTCATATGATAGTTCTATTTATTTTTACTTAATTATTCAATGTATTTGGCGTGCATGTGTGCTGTGTGTGTGTATACATATGTAGAAGTACACACCTTTGTGCATATGCATGTGGAGTACAAAGGACAACCTCAGGTGTCATTCCTCAGTCACCATCTACCACTTTTTCACTTTTTTTTTTTTTTTGAGGCATGGCCTCTCACTGTCCTGGTGCTCCCTATGTGCCCTAGGCTGACCAGTCAGCAAGCCCCAGGAATCCTTCTCCCTCTGCCTCCCCAGTACTTGGTTATGCACCACCACATGTGGCATTTTAAATGAATTAATTATTTATTTACTTTATATCCAGATCTCAGTTTCCCCTCTCCTCTCCTCCCATTCCCTCCCTTCACCTCACCTATCCTTTCTTCTTCCCCTTTTCCTCAGAAAAGAGTATGCCTCCTGTGAATATTAACCAGCCTTGGCTTATCAAATTGCTGTAAGACTGGGTGCGTCTTTTTCTATTAAGGCTAGACAAGCCAATCCAGTTATGGAAAACGGATGCAAAGGCAGGCAATGTAGTCAGAGATAGAGCCTGCTCCCATTTTAGGAGTCCCACATGAAGACCCAGCTGTGCAACTGTTATGTATGTGCAGAGGGCCTAGGTCCATCCATGCATGCTCTCTGGTTGGCAGTTCAGTCTCTATGAGCCCCTATGGATCTAGGTAAGGTTATTCTGTAGATTTTCTTGTATTGTCCTTGACTCCTCTGTCAAGTGGAAAGTTCTAGTTTCTTTGGAAAGTTTGTTATGTCAAATGAAGTTTTCCTTGGGCACACAGGTGAAAAGATGTTTTGTTGTAGCAGACAAAGGAAAGAATGTTTTCCTCAAGCAGACACAGGTGAAAGGATGTTTTGACATAGCAAACACGTGAAAGGACCCAGGATGAAGGCATATAAATATGATCCCAAAACAGTGGGAGACGAACACTGAGTGTGGGTTTGGTTTGCTTCACCTCATTAGTCTTCACTAATGACACACATGTATTGGTTCACCTTACATAGCATTGTTGAGCTCAATTTGTGGTAATGATACCCTTGACAGAAACTTGCTCAAGAACTGCTCCTGAGGTTCCTGAAGCAGCATGCTGCTTCCTTGGCCTCTCCTCAGGCCAGTTAGCAAGACTTGCAGGTTTTTGTTTTTGTTTTTGTTTTCAGAATTGAACTACAGCTTCTGGTTCTTGCCTGGTGTGTGCCTGCAGAAAGAACTGGACTGTAGCTGTTGGTTCGGGTATGGTTTCTGTCTGCTGAGAGTACTGGTCTGCAGCTGCTGAATAGTATTTGGAGTTTGCTATGGGACTTAACTGCTGAGGAAGAGCAAGCTTGCCCCCAAAGAACTATTGCTGAACACTTCCCCCATATCCTAATAACTTTTTTCTTCTACTACCTCTGCTTGGTGGTGGACTAGAAGATAGGTTGAACCTTTATTAAAAGTAGGTTGAAAAAAATTCTGCCTACAACTCTGGCTCCTTTAACCCTTCCTCTCTTCCATAGACACTCCCAAGATCAACCTAATGTTTGGCTGTGTGTCTCTGCATGTTTCCATCAGTTTCTGGTGATGCCTCCCTGAGGATAGTTGTGTTAGACTCCTGTCTGAAAGCATAGAAAAATATCATTAATAGTGCCGGGCGTTGGCTCCCTCTCATAGTATGGGTCTCAAGCTGGGTCGGTCATTTGTTGGCTCTTTCCCTAAATTCAGCTCCATCTTTACACCTGCACATCTTGTAGGCAGGACAAATTGTGTGTCTAAGGTTTTGTAGGTGGGTTTGTGTTGTCCCAGTCCCTCCACTGGAACTAGAAAAGATCATCCTAAGTGAGGTAAATCAGAGTCAAAAAAACAAACATGGTATGCACTCACCTATAAGTGGGTATTAGTCATAAAATACAAAATAACCATGCCATAAAACACAGGCTTAGCAAAGACAACAAGTAACAAAGAGGGCCCAAGAGGGGATACTTGAATCTCACTGAGAAGGAGAAATAGATTAGTCATCAGGGGTAGATGCAGGAGGAGACTGAGTGGGTAAGAATGTGGGGATGAGAACAGGAGGGATGAGGTGGGGTGGGGGAGGACAGAGGAAGAGTCCGGGGGAGACAACAGGATGGGGTGGGCAAATCTAGGGCAAGCTAGAAACCTAGGACAATGGAAACTCCCAGGAATCTATGAGGGTGTCCCTGGCTAAGACTCCTAGCAATTGGCAATACGGAACCTGAACCAGCCACCTCCTGTGATATGTGGCTTTTTATATGGGTCCTGAGGCTAAAACTCAATCATCATGCTTTTGCTGCAAGTGCTTTCCCAACAGAACTAACTCACCAGCTTTTTAATACTATTTACGTTTTAGAAGTGCTACTCTGCCATTTTTTCATGGGGCTTGTACTATCTGGCGTGTCTACTCATCACAGGAAGTAGCTGTCATTTCCCTTTTCTTCAATGCTTACTATCTTTCATCTCTTTAATAAAACAATTCGATCATGCAGTATTGTATTACTGCTTTTTTCCATTTGTTCTTCAATGCCCATTGAACTGTTGTGTGTCCTTTTATCTACTTATTTTTAATTTTTTGCAAAATGTTCAGATTCCTCACTTGTTTTTCAGTTGCTGTACTTGTTTTCTTGTCATGATTTTGTGTGTTTTACACATTTAGACATTAACACTTGTGGCAGTTTCAATTTACAACTTGGAGTTCAGTGAAGTTCTCTGCTGTCTTAGTATTTGACCTAAACTTCCTGTCTTAGCTGTCATCTTGCCTTTGTTTCAAGCTCTGATGGTTAACTAAGTGAACCACCTGCTTTTTAACTATCGTAGCTGGAAGAGAAAATTTATATGTCCCAGTTGCGTGGGCTGCTGACCTGAGTCCACTAAGCTATGGCTGGGTGAAAGACTATGGCATGGGTAACAACATCCCTGGGAAGATGCTGATGAGCCAGAAAAGAAAGTGAAGAGTGTGTCTGATTATTATTTTTGAAGGCAGAGAAGACCAAAGCCAAGATGGTATGCTTTCCATTGTGACTTTGCCTCCTCTGATATCATAGAAAACCCTTGAGGAAGAGAAATAGACCACATAGAGACCTGAAATAAAATGCTTATAACAGACACATCCATAAAGCCAACAAGCTGGAATAAAACTGCTGTCCATTAACTGTTGAATGCTAAACATGTTGTCAAGTAGTCATTCTATGGAGTCCTAGCCCAGCAACATAAAGGAACGAAATACATACATACAATAATTTCAAGGACATTTATGCGAAATGGAAGAAATCAAATGTGAAAGGCTGAACTGATATTCCCACTCACATCAGAATTCTTGAAATAGCAAAACTACAGTAATAAAAATAAACAACATTCAAGCAATGGTGGAGGCTGCAGAGGGACAGAAAATGTACATTTAAAAAGCATTTTGGGATAATGGAATCATTTTAAATCTACATTGTGCTGTTGCTTACCTGATTGTGTACAATTACCAGATCCAGTAAATTAGTAAAACTCATTAAAATGGGTAAATTTCACTGTACAGATAATATATATTGGGGAAAAAGCTGTTTGAAAGGAAGGAAGGAGATGTGCTGGTGAGAAGGCTCACTGGATCAAGGAGCGGGTGCCAAGACTGACAGCCTGAGTTGGATTCTGGGAAGCCAGATGGTAGAAGGAAAGAACTGATGCTCATAAGTTGTCTTTTGCCCTTCACATATTCATCATAGCATGCGCAAGTTCCCCCAACCTACACACACACACACACACACACACACACACACACCACACACATACACACACACATGTACTTTTTAATTTGGGGCTGAAGAAATATCTCAACAGTTAATAATGCAATGCTGTCTTTCCAGAGAACTCAATTCAGGTCACAGAGCCCAGGTCAGGTGGCCCCAACCTGTACCTCCACCACTAGACACTTGACAACCTCTTTTAGCATTTATGGACATTTTAGTCAGGTACACAGATGCTTAGTATGCATAATCAAAATGTACTAAATCTTAATTTTTTAAATCAATCAATATCTTTAACAGATAGAGAAGGGATGGAGCAAGAAAAGGAAAGGGCAATGAGGGAAGGAAGAGAAGGGAGGAGAAGGTCTCCAAATATTAATTCTGTCTTTTGACCTCCACATGGGTAACATAGCATGCATCAGCCCCCACACTCCATATAGACACAGTTGCATACACACAAATGAATAGTGTAATTTAAAAAAAAATCAGGTCTGGAGAGGTGGCTATTCAGGTGAGTTAGTGTTTATCAATTGCTTTAAGAAAGTCTGCCACTTTGTGTGCTTTGTGTATGCACACTTGGTTGTGTGTGCACTCACTAGTAGTGAATGTGTGTTTGCATGTGTGAATGAATGTGTGTGCTTTGCTGAGTGTGTGTGTGTGTATGTGTGTGTATGTGTGTGTCTATGTGTGTATGCTGTGTTGTGTATGAGTGTGTCAGTGTTTGTATCTGTGTGTGTGTATGTGTTATTGCTTCTGCTCTCAGTAAAATTTTTCTAAGTGATGAGTCCTTGCCTTTCCTGCCCTTTCGTTCTTTGAATCTGTGGGAAAATAACCCTTTCCTGCAATTCTTGATGACCTCAATATGATGACATCATCATTCCCATCTGGACAGGAGTAGTTCATTTCCCTTGAGTCAGATCTGGGAATGAAAAAATTTTTTTTTAATGAAGTACAATGCAGAAGATAGGGAGCTTGTTATTCAGGCAGAGCAATGCAGAACCCTCACAAGAGCAACAGAGAAATTTGTTAGGTTCTTCAACAAGAAATCTCTCTCTCTTTCTCTCTCTCTCTCTCTCTCTCTCTCTCTCTCTCTCTGTCTCTCTCTCTCTCTCTCTCTCTTTCAAAAAAAAAAAAGGCAGTATATAAACAGAATTGGTCTCATAGCAACAGGCAAGATGAGGTGGAAATAGTAAGCAGCAAAGGAAATAAGAAAAAATAGCAAGTTCTGCTTCTGTCCTGGTTTCTGTCTCTGTGATAAACCACTCTGATCCAAAGCAACTTGGAAAAGAAATGGTTTACTTCATCGTACAGATTGTACCAGTCCATCACTAAAAGATGTCAGTGCAGAAAGTCAGGAAGGTGCTGGAAAGACAAACCATGGAGGAACACTATTTGCTGGCTCCCTCCCTGACTTGTTCCTAAGCTCACTGTGGATACAGCTCAAGACCACCTTCCTGAGGAATAGGCTGCCCATAGCAGGATAGGCAGTCCTATAGCAATTAATAATGATGACATTCCCCAACACACATGCCTCAGGGTGTCCCCTAACTTGGAGTCCTTCACGTGACTCTGAGTTGTATCAAGTTCAAAGATGAAGCTAACTAGGACAATTTCTAATAAAAGTGTAAACTTTAGACTTGAAATGGAAATGTGGGAAAACTATCCATCCACAACAAGGACAACAAAACCCTTTGTCAATCCAAAGTTATAGAAAAAACCGTATCTTCTTATTGTCCTAGTGGAGAGGGAGTAGCTTGGTTTCATATCAAATGACAAAATATAATAGGAGGTGTGTTTTAATATACTTGGCTAAAGCACATCTTTGCAACACCAAGGTAAACTCTTAAGAGTTGCCAACTCCCTCTCGGGCATTCAAAACCATGCTTGCAGTACTCTACCATCCCCTGAGGCTTTATACAAAGAGAAGCTGATGAACAATCATAAAAATTATTGTTCTAGTATCTTATATTTCATGAAACAATATTATGCCTCACATAAAAGAAAAAAATAGCAGGCTATTCTAGTGGTTCTCAGCAAGTTTTACAAACATCTGCAGAATACTAAGATGGTCCCAAGAAGAAATTTATCTTTCTAGCTGAGGATTCATGTGCCTTCATCCCACACCAAAGCCCATTCCTTTGCTGTCCCACAACCACTGGTAAGTGATGAAGGCCGAGACATGTGGATCCTTAAAAGTTACCGATGGGTACTTAGTCCTAAACAGAGTATTAATATGCCTCCCTAAAATCCAGGAAGGAAGAAGGTAAGAGCAAGAAGATAGGGAGAAAGTCTGTGAAATGCTGTTGTTAGGGCATAACACTGTCAACATGGACATGAGATCACAGACAAAGCAGCTGAAGTCACCTGTCCTAGGTCAGGACATGACTGGAACTATCAACAATTAATAATGGCTTAAGGAAGGGCTCATAGCTCAAAGGGATTTACCCTTTTTTTAGCTGAATTATTGGGTACTGAAGAATTGGGTGAGGCAGTCATTGCCTTCAGTTATATACACAATGGTGATGCTACCAGCCTCTGATGTATAGCACAGCTGTGGTGGCACACGCTTGTAATCCTTGTGATGGAGGTGCTGAGTCAGGAGAAACCACAAGCTAGCTGGCCAGGGAATTTTGCTAATTGAAGTTTCGTGAAAAACTACGTCTCAAAACTTAAAGTGCAAAATAATTGAAAAATGATACTTGACATCAACCTTTGGCCTACACATACACATAACACACACACACACACACACACACACACACAAATGTACACACACATGCTTTTAGAAGTATATAGTTTGTGGTTAGCTATTAAAGATCAATTGGAGTCATGTTTTTAAGGTTATTTTCCAAGCTCTTTGTGTTGGAAAGTGTAGCTCTCATAGTTAGTATATGTGTCCCAAAAGCAAATGTTATCAGGTGTGCTGACGCCATCCACCCATCCTTTTGAGAAGGTAGGCAATCCAATAGCATTGAAGGCACTGTGTATCAACAATGCACCGCTGGTGAATGTCTTGAGACACTTCAAAGGGTGCGCAAAGCAAGGCAGTTATAACCCAAGGTTATCCAAGTTCGGCTCCTCTTTGAGGCTCCCTGTAATCCCAGTGTCCTGATCTGCCTCTCTCCGATCCACGGGCCCACTACCCACATTCGCCTAGTCACGTTTTAGTATTGTCTTCTAGTTTAAAGTCCACCTTAGAGGGAGGACCCTGGCACCTGCTCTTGCAGAGTGTTCCAAAAACCTCCTAGCATTCTGCTTCCTCTCATTTGGGCAAAATACACATTTTAGTCTGATCTGAATTTGGAAAGAATTCACACATTTAACATTTTCAAAACTTCACACCAGCTCATGAGTCACTGGATAAAGCTTTGAATCCTCTCAGGGTTCTTGGAATTCTAATGCAGACTCCATCGCTCTATAGTGTTCTCCATTTAATAGACTGGTGGAGAAGGTATTTTGGTTGTAGTGTGTGCCTGAGTTTCTCCAAAGCACCCCACGGGAGCAAAAGAAGAACCTTCACTTGGTGTTTTATTTAATATTTTCAACTTGAATATAGAATTGCCTGGAAGACAAATGGCATATCTCTGAGTTCCTACACTGGGTAGAGAGGTAGGAAAACCTGCTCTGAATGTAGATAGTACTGCTCTATGGATTTGAGTTCTGGACTAATTAGGAAGGCCTGGGGCAGGGTGAGCACCAGGATTTGTTTCTGCTTCCTGACTGCAGATGCTATGTGATCAGCTACCTGACACATCTCCTGCTGTTCCTCTCTTGTCATGATGATCTAGATTCTCCAACTGTGATCCAGAATAAACCTCAAATTGCCTTCCTCAGGTATCTTGTTAAGACTCAAGAAGATAACACATATAGTTCGTATTCTGATTTTACTAGAAAATAATTCAAAATGTTGCTTCTTTACCTCATTTGCCTTATTAGAATAGTAACATCTTGCTCCTTACTCACCTACAGCTTCTTTGTGTGTTGTCTGAAGAATCCACATAGCTAAACATGAATACGTTCTTCTTTAATTTAACAAAAGAAATCTGTTTCTACACAGTTAACTTGTACCTCTAGACACTGTTGCTTGTACCTCTCTGTGTGCAAGAACTACATTCATGAACTGTCCGTGTTGAGATTGAGTAGTAACCCAGTTGAATGTTTGAAAATGCTTGCAAAGACTCTCCTGAATATAGACTATGTCTGTGCATATATACACTAGGCACACACTCAAACATGAATTCTTCCAGAAGTTTCCTAGGAAATTGATCTTATCCCTCCCCCAACCCTAAAATAAGTTGTACCATTACTTTAATGGGATTTGACCAGATGGAAAGACACCTTCTTTATCAATTATATCCTGCTATGTTTAAGAGTGAATATGTACTTTTGAGTAATATTTTATCATATGACATTTGAGATACAGTTCCATGAGCATGAGAGTTACAAAATGAAATTGAACTGCTCTAGCACCAAAGCCATAAGCAAGATGACAGATATTGATCGAGCCCCAAGATGTAATGTAGGCACCTAATGGGGCGTAGTAATGTTCCATGAATCATTAGAATATTATTTTAAATTCCCCCCTCACCTGAGGGATTGCTAAAGGGACATTTCACCTTCAAGTCACTCCCTCGCCTCTTTAGACAAGAAGAGAATTTGATAAGGTCATTGGAACATGGTGAACTTTTTGGAGCTTTAAGAAAATTACTAGTACTTCCTTGATTTCAGGAAGTCATATATACATGTGTATATATGTATATGCATATGTATAAAGTATATCTATATCTGTATATAGCTATATCTACATGAAGAATAGATATACTTCAACAATTTTACAACCAACAATCAGTACCAAAAGCACTGGAACATTTACTTGAACAAAATGGATTCTATTTTATTTTTATTTGTATTTGAGTGGAGTAGAAAGCATTAATGTGGATGCCGGCAGAGGCCAGAAGAGGAATTCAGATACTCTGGATATAGAATTAAAAGACAGTCATAACTGTCCAACTGTCTACAAGTTACTAGGAACTGAACTGATGGTCCCTAAAAGTAAGGCAAGAACTCTTAACTACAGAGCCATCTCTGCCCTCAAAATAAATTCTAATAATGTCAGTAAATGACAAGTAATTACCATTTAGTGGTTTTTCAATTGCTGTTTATAGTCTCATATATGTCTTTAATAAATAATATTTTAATTTTGTTT